>JAZKJV010000594.1:96092-139163 GCA_037367405.1 Ottelia alismoides
TGAAGGCCAGTCGCCTGGTGTTCCTCTCTAAGGTGCACAACATCCACCTCAGAACAAGTACGATCCACCACGAGGAAAAATCATGTTAGATGAAAAACATCATGCCGCAATAAGATATACACTAAGACATTTGATGAGTTCTTCTAGTTATAAGGCCTGAAAGGATCTCTAACACCCCACCGAATAGCTCCAGCACCCTTCGGATGCTCATTAGATCATGCGCTCGCACTAAGAGCTCGACCATTGACACTTCGACGGACCCACAACCCTTCATCCGTCTTTTAAATCTGGTTGTCTCCAATCAACTCCACCATTTTAGATTTGTCTTCTGAGGAGTCGGTTTGCGACTTCCTCGTCATGGCCACGAGTCCAAACCGAGCCACCCTTTTGGATGAAAACATCTCCCACAAAAGTCTTGCCCAGTCAAGAGGGATGGCCTCAAGGAAGGAGAGACCATAGTGCACCTTGGACGAAAAGGAATCAACCACCAACGCATCCCTATGAAGATCTGATTTCGAAGCCTGCATGGACGTATGCTTCTCCCTCACCTTAGCCTCGACCGTCCCTAGAGGCTTCTTTCTCCGAGTAACAACCACATTGCGTTCCGACCTCCCGTGGCTCATTCTCCCCCAATCAAAAACATACGAGACCTCCCCTACAGGACCAAACAAAAGTGGCCCTCGGTTTCACAACGGAAGCAGAAGGTTCCAACATGAGATGGCTGCTTCTGCGATGATGCGAAGACCCTCGATGCCAAGAATACCTGGGATGGCAGTGCCTCGATCGACTGCGCTGTTAATTTTTATCGAGGTCTTCAATCCCCTTCAGATCATTGGAGACCTCCCGTGACCCCACCCAACTCTCTCGAGAAACCTTCCCACTATCCTGAAGCATTGCCTCCCGGCCCTTTTATGGCGATCTTTGAATTGTTTTGTGTTGTTTTTTAAATCAATTATTTAATTTCATTTTGCATACAATTTATTTCTTTATATAATTTTCAAATTTAACTGTTGAAATTTTTATTTTATTATAAAAAATATTTTTGAAAACAATAAATAGAAGTGATTTTTATTCCCTTATTTCTGATTTTTTTGTTTATTTTTATTGATTTTTTAGGTTTTTTTATGCTTTTTATTTTTTTGAATTAATAAAATACGATAATGCAATTTTCTTTGTACTTTTTTGAAAATATCTAAGTGTTTTAAAAAATAGCTTTTGTTTAAACTTATTTTGGGGTTTTGAGTTTTTGAAAATAGCAAACTAATGTATTTTTGCCAAATAATTTTATCAGATATACTAGATCGCAGTAGCTTTTATTAGGTAATTTATTTTTTGATGATTTGTCTTTTGGTCTTTGGTATTTTTAGGTTTTTAGAAAAGAATTAATTAAAGGTTGAAAACTTTATGGTTTTAGCCCAAACAGTATTTGTGAGATGTGATATGATGTTTACAGTTTTTTTTGGAACCCAAAATAATGGAAGCGCAATTTTTAGCAAATAAAAACTACAAAGCAGCATGCCTGTATTAGAAGATGCCAGAAATTCCATAAAAATTGCGGAGAATATAGAAAAATGTTGGTAAATATCCCTGGAGCCTAGAACTACAAAGGCCCTGGGCGTTTGGTTGGGGGGTTACCCTCCACTTTGGATGGGTTACCCCCAAAACCCATATTCCTAACCCACTAGTAGGTCACACTCTCTTTCCATCAAAAAATATATATTATACCATCATATCATCTAAAAATCATAAAATACTCAACTTCTACTTACTATTTCAAACTTCAATACAATCACATCACAATAACTACCCATTTTTTCAAATTTCAATACAATCATATCATAATAATTACCCACTTTCTCAAATTTCAATACAATCACATCACACAAACCTCCTAACTCTAAACCTACCAACCAAACACCAAAACACAAAAACGGGTTATCCTCCCTCAGATAAGCCACGAACCAAACGCACCAGCCAAAAATCACCTCAAAATAGTCTTTAAAAGTCCATATCAGTCCAAGGGTATAATTGAAAGAAAACAGTTTTCTGAATTTTATTCTATTACAGACCCTTCAAATGGCCAAATTGCAATCATGCATACCAGCTCAGTTCTGCAGTTTTCCCACAAAAAATGCTTATGTGTCGTTTTGAGGCAGGATGTGCATGCAAACAGATGAAAGGAGCCGGTGCCACTAGCAATTGTGCATTACCACTTCAGTGGATAGGAAAGTAGGTCATCTCACAATCTGAGCCGTAGGTGGATGCTAGCAAGGCTGTACCTCACATGTACTTGTTCTTGGCTATCCCTTCATCAACCCCCGGTACCTGAGTACTCTCCTGACTTCTCCTGAGCTTTATGTCAGCGCATTCACTGGGTATATATGATGCTTGAAATCCAAGAGCAAATGAAACTCAACCGGCCTAATCCCTAAACCCTGATCTCAACCAGCCTAATCTCTGCTTAAGCTCTCAATAACTAAACTCAAAATTCACGAAGATGTGATCGAATGAGAATCCCAGTAACAAGGATGAAGGGAAATGTATTTGACTTCGATCATTAACTTTGATTAAAGGGGAAAAGACTGTGACCCAAGGTTTTAGAAAATGCGAGGCGGATCTTGATGATTTTCCATTTTTGAGACGAGGCGTACGTCTCAATTTATGGATAAAATATATGTAAAATCTATTATTGAACATAATTAGATTGTCATAAAATCCTAAACTTCAAATATTCACATGATATATTACCATAAATCTTGAAGTTGAATATTTTCAAATTTAATAGATGTATACAATATAGCATATTAACTGTATATGCTATAACTAATATATATATATATATATATGTATGCATATGAGGAAATGTGACTTACATATATATGTAATATAGGTTTCATTCAATATATGAGGTTTGTTAATAGAGATGTGTCCAATAATATTATATATATTGTGATTGTGACTTGTGTATTTGAGACTAATATATGCTTTGTAGCTTTAATATACTGCAAAAGTATAGCTTTGCATATTTTTTTTATTTATTTTCTCAAAAAAAATGCACAACAGACCGGGACAACGCCTCGGTACCGCCTCGGGTGTCTTGATACCGCCTCGGGTCTGTGAGGCTTACGCCTCAGATATCCAGACTGAGGTTATATCCTCAAGGCGTTTTCATGGAAAACTGCCTCGAGGTTTACGTCTTGGCGCCACGAGGTGCATTTTTCAAAGCTGTGGTTGTGACTGAATGATGAGAAAATTGGTTGAGAGTGAGTCAGATTATCAGAACTAAAACAAGGGATTAGGGAAAAGAGGAATAACGAATTTACACGAGATTATTTAGACTGAGGCTATAGCCTTGAGGCATTTTAATTGAAAACAGCCTCGAGGTTAGCGCCTCGGTGCCTCAAGGTGCATTTTTTAACCCATGGTTGTGACTGAATGATGATAAAATGGGTTGATTGAGAATGAGTCAGATATCCGAATTAAAACAAGGGATTCGGGAAAAGAAGAATAACGAAATTAACACGAGATCATCAACTAGAATTGAGAATAGCAAATAAGAAATGACCAGGAAGATACCTGGATTTTAAAACCATAATGGATTCGAACTGTGCTTGCTTGGTTTTGGTGTTATAGCATTTGAGGGTCTTTGCCTTGACGGAGAGGGCTTCCTCTGGAGGCAATGTGCTCACCTGAAGTCCACGTGAGTGAAGTGGTTCTCCTACGGATCCTGACAGACCTCCAGATCTCTCTATAGCTCGGTAACCGTGATGCTTTGAAACTGTAACTCTTAGAGGGAGAACTGAACTGTGGAACTGTGGCTAGACTTGAGAAATGGTGGATGGGTTTAGAAGCTAGCGGGTTTGACTCTTTTACAGCAGTCGAGAGAGGGTTTCCTGACCTCGAAGGAAAGAGGGAGATGGTACTAATTGTTCTTGGTTTGAGCAGGAAAGTGGTTGGGAATCGAGATTCGATTGGAGCATCTCAGCCAAGGGCTTGTACATGGGGTCTATTCTACAGGCCCCTATCAACATGGGGTCTACAACGAATCAGAAAGCGCAAAATGGCATATGATTGGCAAATGGGGACTTGATTGTCCAGCCATGTGGCTGGCTGAAATTATAAAACAATAAAATACATTATGAATAGTACAATAAATAATAACTATGCTTGAATAAAAAAGGATAAAAATAAATAATTAGATAATTAAATTATCTATCTTATGCCATATAAGTTTTGAATAATTAATGTGATATAAATATAAACAGTAATTAAAATCATAATTTACAGTGTATTTTGTATTTGTATAATGTAAGTATATACTTTAAAAACTGGAAAAAGGGAGCCTACACCTGGGGGTGTAGGTAACTACCTACATCCGGCTCTTTTTTCATTATTTTTTTTTGAAATGAAACCTTGGAGAATTAGATCACCATATACCACATGGGGGGTGATAGGTAAACTACCTACACTCGGCTCTTTTTTCATTATTTTTTGTTTTTTTTGAAATAAAACTTTCGGGGAATTACATCACCATATCACCATTGTGCCATTCCAAATTCAACTTAATTCAAGACTTCTATCATCTCCATGAAAACTACCAAATTTTACGGTTTTAGAATTGCTGAATTGACATCTTCTATATGAATGTATTAAGAATGTTTGTTTTGCATGAAACTTGGAACACATATTCCTCTTGGTATATTAAGCAAATCCTCCTAAGGTTTCCTTCAAAAAGTCAAAAATAATGAAAAAAGGTCGAGTGTAGAGAGTTACCTACACCCCCGGATGTAGGTTCCCAGCTAGGGATGCAAACGGACGGATATGGATACAAATATAGGTATTACCGTATCCTTATCCGTTTTTGAATACGAATACGGATACGGATATTGACGGATATTAAAACTGTCTTACCATATCCTTAAAAAACGGATACGGATGTAAAACGGATATTGATCGCATACGAGTAAAGTTAGAAATACTCTATAGAATTGACTTAAATATATATGAATTGGATGGAAAACATATGATATAAATTTACTAAATGTGTTTGTATCATAAAAATTATACAAATATGGTAAAAGAAGGTACAAAATTATGTTATATAGGGTTAAAAATAAATCTATGACTATATCTATATACGAAAACGGATATACGGATACGGATACGGATGATTACGGATATCAAAATGATATCCATATATGTATCCATTTTAAAACGGATACGGATGTCAAAATCTGTATAAAATGGATACGGTGACGGATCGGATACGGATATATCCGTAACCGTTTGCATCCCTATTCCCAGCTCCTTTTTAAATTATCTTGTTTATAAATAATTTATATAATGTAAGTATATATGTTTCATTTATCTTGTTTAAAATAACATATATGCCCATATTAATAACCTAAAACATCACTTTCATAATTTAAAGATATTTTTAGTTTATTTTTATTTTGTACTTTTAAAGTAGCAATAAATAGTAAAAAATAAAACAGAGGTGTTTTCGACCTGTGATATAAAGTATATGAAAGTTGATAAACCTGTACAGATTGTCAAAATAGAAATCAAAGTTGTACTCATATTACGTTCACAAATCCACTTTTTACATATTACCTCCATTTTAGAAATCAAAATTGTACTTATATTAGGTTCCCACAACATTTTAGATGAAACTTCCTTATTTAATTTAGAATTATTACTTGTAACTTTAAAGGTGATTATGATGAATTTTGACATTGTATAGATATATATTCAACATGGATGTCGGACTTTTTGACTATTAGGGTTTGTATTACATGTATCTGTACACTATATGACAATTTTTTGTATTTTCTTTACTTTTTTATTTATAAATTGCAAAAACTCAAGTTAAAAGGATTGAATCATATTTTCTAGATAGTAAATAAGTTTTGTATATATTATGCAGGATTGGTTAGTTGGGTTCGAACATTGAAACTCATACCTTCCATGATATTTGTTGTATTTTAAACAAATAGTAGTAATCACAAATTGAAGTTCAAAGGTGATTATTTCCTCGCAATTGTTCTACATCGCAAGTCACGTCAATTTGCTGACCAAGATCATCCCTTATTAACCACTGAAGCCTTATAAATCTTAGGCATCTTTCCCAGAGGAAAGGCTCAAGCAGTGGGCCTTGGATCTTACTTTGACTATCCTAGGTTTCTCTTCAAATATGGAAACCTCTCACAAAAGGACTTAGAATAGAACACTAGTACTAAGATGAATATGAATAATTATGATAAAATGAAGTCAAAATTATATATAATTAAAATTGAATATTTTGAAGCTCCTTTCTACTAAAACAATAACAAGTTAATCAATTAATTCGACACCCCTGAACACACTACAATAATATACATGGAGTCAATAAGTTAACTCTCACCTGAGTTAACATTGTCCAATCATTCAGTTTTTATTAAAACAATTTGAGAGTGTGCTCTGGTCAATTCGAAGTTTTTCTTATAAATATTTATGACTCTGGAAGTTTTTTTGAAGCCATGACTCTGGAAGTTTGAAAAATAAAAATTATGGTTTCAGTTTTCTTCTAGCTCATGTTATTCTTTGGTAGAATTTTTTATAATTAGATATAATGTTTGCGGAATGGTGAAAAAAATTTGTGAAAAAATACAACAGTTTTCTGGATAAATAGATGAAGTTTGTACCATGTATAAATAGTGTTTTGAGTTTTCATACACGTGCATAATTAATTCTTATTGTTTTCTTGATTGTGGCCTGATGAATCTCGGATACTTCATGTTAAAATCCGTTTATTATTCTCCTGTCTTAAACTATTAAATAAAAATCACAATTAAATCACTAATATTAACTTGTATTATATTGTAGATAATCTTGTGTATAATTGACCTATTTTCTGTATAATATCTAACCCTAATTTATTGTATTTAATTACTAGCCCTTTTTCTTTTTTTCTTTTTTATTAAAAATTCCTAAAAAATAGGTTAATTATTGTATGCATTTATTTTGGCTTTTAATAGAAATTAAAAATACAAAAAATATCAAAGCCACAAAACAATGTCTTTACCTATTAAAAATACTCCCAAAAATTCATCTTTGTACAAATGACCTTTTTTGGTTTTTTGTCCGACATGAAACTTGTAGATCTTATCGAGATCTACAACTTTCATGTTTTGACCTTATTCTAATTCACTTTCCTGTTCTTTTTTTTTCGATTTTTCTTTATTTTTTTAATTTTTTAATTTTCTAATTGGGCCACGTGGCACCCTCTGGGCCACCCACGTGGCCCCATCCTCTTCTCTCCACCCGACCTCCATCTGGACCGTTGGATCATCCCTAGCCCGCCTCCATCTCGGTCGTTGATCCCCGCTTGATCTTCAACCATCTGATCAGATCTAATCCTCACCACTCACTTTCTCTCTCTTCTAGACCACCGGATCGTCTCCCATCCTACGACTCTACCCTCTCCACGTCACACCTTCATTCCTATCCCTCAGATAGCACCCCCCCCCCCCCCCCCCCCCCCAAAATCTTCATCCCAGCCGTCCTTTGGTGCCCACTCCTTAGCCACTCGATCATATCATCTGATCTAATCTAAGCCCTCCGCCTGCACCTTCATCTGGGCCGTTGGATTGCCTGAACCAATGATCCCAACTCCTCCTACCTCCAACACTTCTTTCCCTTGGCATTACACCATGCGAAAAACCCACCCCCTTCCATTTCTGGCCACTACTCTGATCATCCTCTCCACAACCTAACTACCACCCCGTGTAGCCCGTACATCCCTCTCCCTCGCGTAACCCCTAACGTCTCCCTCCATAACTCCTCACCATCATTCCAACCGTTGCAAAACACTCGTCGCCATCATCTGTAACATGCACTTCCTCCGCCTATAAATCCCTTCCTCCGCCAATTCAAAGCAAGAGCCCTATCCCTCCTCCGCCTCTCTGTGATAGACGGAGGTCGGAGGAGGGCCATCATGACCTCCCTGCTCAAGTGTTTGACCCTTGGTCCTCCGACCATGTCGCGACACCTCTGGTGACCGCCGAGCTCCGAGGACAAGGCTGACCTCGCTGGGCGACAGCCCCGAGCTTCCACAGAAGCCTAGCCCAAGCCTCCGTCCTTCTTCTTCCTCCTCAACCCTCCAGGTACTCGTTCCTTACTTTCCTTTCGTTTTTCTCCCATTTATTTCGCCGCACACACTCCAATTCACTTTCGAATTACACCACCCTCACCTTCGCCTCGCATCTCTGACCTTCGCGTCACTCCCAACGCCCCTCTCCTCTCCTCCAGAACCTCCATCACCTCCGCCCCATCTCTTCTCTAGTCCGTCGGGGAAGAGCCCAGGTCCTCTGCTTCTTCGCTCGATAAGACCCCCATTCACCTCACACCCTCACGCAAACACTGCTTCGACTATACGTAACTCATTTTACAGGTACATCCCTTAATAGCCAGAGATTTTGGAGCTCCTCCATTCAAGAAGTTCGCCTCCGATATGGAGGCATTGACTCAACAACCTAAGACACCTTGAAGCTTCTCCACCTCTCCATGATCTTCACTTGCAGCTCCAGATCCTTCCCCGATCTTCTGACAGCCAGTGGAGGCCAGGCGGAGGAATTGGGAGTTTGCCGGAGCCCCACCAAAGTCAGACGCAGGCGGCGGCGAGTCCAAGGAAATCGACGCACAGATGCCGTACGATCATTACGATCGATCGACACCAATGCTGCCACGCCACCTGATACGAACCTCTAGGCTCGGGCAGCCCGAACCAAGTCACGAAGCACTAGGAGTGCCCGAGCCACCCACAACGCCCGTGCCTAGATCCGAACCTGGTCGCGCACGTGCTAAGCACATGGTATGGGCAAATTACATTCATACCCTCTGACTTCGGCAAAATTACAAATTGATCCACAGGCGCATGCCTCACGCGCATGCCTGGGGTAATTTACATCGAAGCCCTGCAGGGTGTGGGAAATTATAGAAATACCCCGGCGTGCAAAAGGAGAAATTGCACTGGACCCACTTCGAGTTTTGGAAATTACAAATAGGTCCCTCCAGGGCCCTTTTTGTGATTATTTACCTTTTATTTTCATGCATTTTTACTACATTTATGCCCCTTGCATTGTTTTTAGCATATCTTGAGCATTTTAGATTCAAATTGAAAGATTTCAATTTCATTTCGAAGCTTATTTGTTTCTCTACCTAGTGGCATATGTTATTCACTGATTTGACACTTAATTTCGATGCTTAATTAAATATGGACAATTTTTGGATGATCTATAGTGTCTTTTGCTCTATAAATATCTGCCATTAATAGATGCTTGACCTTAATTTCGATGCTCCATTTGTCGCTGAAATCATCCTCATTTTATTGCTCAATAACTTGTTTATTTTGGGGTATATTTACACATACATATCTGCATGCATATCATTTATATTGCAACTCATTTAATTGCATTTTAAAATTCAAACAAAAATTGTATGCATCATGTGAACTTATCTTTGCATTATTTTATCTACGTATCGTTGTGCATATCATATCTGCATGAAGGCCTAGGACTAGAAAATACTCATTAATTAAACAATAAAATTTGATAAATAGACGAAGAGGCTCGTGTCCCTGTGGTCGACCTTGGTATACTTGCCAAGTAAAATAATTTCCACATTCAAAAGTGTGATTTTTGCTGTACCATTTTCACCACATGTACTACGATAAAATACAACCATTAACGTGGTGAAAATGCGACTCATCAAATGGCGTTAATTACTGAAAATAATTTAAAACCCTAAAAATACGTCGTTCCCCAGCAACGGCGCCATGTCGCTACTTAGCTTGTTGACCAAGACAATACTCAATATCTGGCTTTATGGCCGATTCGTACATCACATATCTCCAACATTCTTCTTCTTTCCTTTTTCTTTTCTTCCTTTTCTCCTTTTATTATATTTTCCGAGCGTTAAACAGACATTTTTATCATGAGTTGCTCTTTTGTATAAGAAATGTGAATTAATGAATATTTACACACAAAGAGAATAAAGAAGATGAATATGTGATTCATCAGGGACCTTGTGTCTGATTCTAGCTAATGGCGCATGCCTGCATGGTGATGGTTCTCGCTTCCGAAGGCTCTTCCCTTTAGCATCAAACCATGATCTGAATGTTGCAGGGGCATGGACTGGTTATGCTTGGTACCCCAGCTTTCATTTTGATTTCTCTGATATGAGGTTGCTGGAATTTTTGAGGTTGACAGAGACGTTTGGATCTATTGTGGGGTCCTCGACAGGGAAGGGATCACCAGCCCTGGTTGGATGTCAGTTTCTAGGTCAAGAAGGCCTATAGGATCTTTCTCCAATCGTTTTCGAATGGTGATTGTAGAAGGGGCTGCAGGCTGATTTGGAGCTCTAAAGCAGCATCCATGCGGATTAATATTTCCCTTCACCATCTTGTGAGACATGATGGATTATGTTGCAGACCTGTAGAAAGATTCTTCATTGATCTGGACATGGATTGTTTGCTGTGTGGTGACAACCCTGAGGATATGGAACCTTTGTTCTTGTCCAGCAATCGAGCTAGGTGTTTATGGTGGGAGGCATTGATCAAGTGGCTTGACCTCTCCTCTTTAGAGCAGTTCTGGGCATTCCTACTTGCTGCTTGGTTTAGATCAGTTCTCGTAATGGGGTTATTTTATGTCCTGAGAGATTCTAAGTAGAGAATGTTTTAAGTCACGTATGTTCTTTTGGAGTCTTGGTTACTATAACTTTGTTGGGTGACCTTTGTTAATACTTAATATACAATTGGGTGGACCATTGTTGGTGCACAACCTTTCTTCCATTCAAAAAATATGGAGTGCACATGAATAAATGACATTTGGGTTCTCAACTCCCCAAATCACCGAGATTTATATTTTGATCTCCAAACCTTTTTTACTTTTATCTACAAATCTTTAGTAATGATAATGCCAACCGTGTCATATTTTTCGTTTCTCGAGTACTATAACTTCATAATCAGTTCTCTGAAATTGGTCCTTTTCACGCTCTTTCTTTTTGTCTCGTGCAAGCATAAAATACTTATCTTCCTCTTAAACATTGCATCCGCTGTTTCCATTAACTTGCAATGAGAGTGCTGACATTCCTGATTTCAATTCACACCCTGTCATTCTTGGTTAGCTTCAATAGCTTTGTTGACCCCACACCCGTCTTTGAAGATGTGAAGATCCCCCTTGCGAGATCCTTTTAAAACTTTCCACTACATATGATGATGATGCAACAGTTCTTGCCAACTCTTCACTGCATCCGGACACTGAAACATGTCACTCGGTTCTCGAGTTCTGATTGTATGCAATACTCCATGTTAAAGGGGGGTTCCGATAAATTGACACTGGCTGTTGCATTCGGACAATGCAACATGTCACTCGGATCACGAGTTCTGATTGTATGCAATAATCAATGTTAAAGGGGTCCCGGCAAATTTACGCTGACTGTTGCAACCCTCTTGTACTCTGGACGTCACTCGGATCATGAGTTCTGATTGTATGCAATAATCCATGTTAAATGCCTCCTGGCAAATTTACGCTGATGTTGCCACCCTCTTGTACTCGGGATTGGGATTGGAAACACCTTATTATGGAAGAATTACCAAATATTCTTTTGTAATTATCAATTGAAATAGTTGGCAAATATCCTTTCCACATCTGAGTGAATAGATAAAATGCCTTTGGTGGTGTTTGTGGAACTGCCTCTGAATGTAGCTGTGGTTTTTTCGTTGTAGGAGACGGCTGTTTAATATGATCAACAGTCTACCTACTATTTTTGAGGTCGTGACAGGATCCAAGAAGCAAACCAAGGAAAATACCTCAAATAGCAGCAACAAGAGCGGCAAATCGAATCCGAAGATGGTATGTTTACTTCTTACTATCTTGTAGTCATCCATCTCTAAAATCTTGATATCAGCCTCAATTTGTTCCTCTATCAGCAATCTCGACAGGCGGAGTCCAAGACAACCAAGCTGCCTCCCCCAAGGGAGATGGATGAGAGTGACGAGGAAGATGAAAATGGTGACGAGGATGAGGATGAGCATGGGAACACACTTTGTGGTGCTTGTGGTGAAAACTACTCCGATGACGAGTTCTGGATATGCTGTGATATCTGTGAAAGATGGTTTCATGGGAAGTGTGTTAGGATTACTCCCGCTAGAGCTGAGCACATCAAGCAATACAAGTGCCCTTCGTGCAGCAGCCACAAGAAACCCAGACCATGATGGAAGAGAACAAGATCAGCGTACATGAGGGGCAAAGCACTTCAATCGTATTGCTTAGAATTTGTTCACGGTTTTAAGTTAATGATCAGCCTAGTGGCGTTAACATCGTCAGTTTTCTTGTGGTTTTACTGTTAGGGTTTAGTTCTATGTATTACAATGTCTTGTACGAATGACCCTTTGTCCTACAACTTATTTCACTTGTCTTGGGGTGGTCCAAAATCTGATGTTCATTTTGTGAATCTATCTTAAGGATTTAGGTAATGAAAATGGATATCCCCGAATCAGGTTGAATATAGTTACTACAGAACGAATATGAACTGATTATTCTTTCTGTATGCATTAATTTGTAAAGCTTCATTGCACACTTTTTCGTAGTTCTCATCACAGGGTTAACTATTGCTGCTAACCATTTACTGGCGGCTGCAAGCATAAACATTTACTCGATTTGCAACAAAACAAGGATCGCCGTCGATGTTGACTTGTAAAATTTGGCTGGGGAAAATTTGGCTACGCATTTTGCTCATAGTATCTGGTTGCTTATTTGCCGTGTTCCATTTGATTAGTTGCCAATAGGATGTCGAAATTGGTTCCTCGCCATTTTGCTCGTATAATTGACTTGGCCTACCTACTTGAGCCATCCTGCAAATTTGCTGTGGATCTCACAGCTTCATTCAATGCATCTTTCTGTGAATGTTTCCTAAGGACGGTTGGGTACACGTCGCAATTGTTGAATGGAAAGAAAACAGAAAGTGGCGTAACAGTGGAATTTTGGTGCAATTGGTCTGTCTTCTCTTTCATGAGGGATGGCTTGAAAAAGTTGTGATCGTTGTTGCATTTTCTTGAAGTTGAAGGATGGACCATAGATGCTAAGCTCGGATACTCGCTCGTGTGTGGGTATACTTGTATGATTAGCATTGTAAAAAGTGGATCCAAGGACCATGATCCAGAAGGGGCCATATGAGCACTTGAATGATGTCCATGAAACCCCATACGTGAGTGTATTGGCTTTAGATGTCCGTCCATTAATAACAAAGATCAATTGCTGTCCAACAATGATGAGATTTTGCTAGACAGACCAACATACAGTCATGCAGGAAATGCTACCAATTTCCATTTGCACAGATCATAGCAAAAAGAACGATAAACACCAAGTCCACTCAAATTCCGTATACAACATTATATGACATCTTACAATTAACTGTAAAAATGCATCGCATGTGCTACAACCTAATGGAAAAAGTACATGGCACTAACAGAACTAAATGCTAACAAGTAAAACTACACCTTCACTTCTAATTGTATTATGCACTTGCTCTTATTCTATTCGTTGATGCTTAACTTGTTCCTACTTAACCTAAACAGGCGTAAATAATGTAGTATGAGTTAAACTGAGCCAGCAGTGTGTAAAAATAATGTGAAATATATACACACAAATGTTCAACATACATTTTAAATAGTTTTAACAAAAATAT
Source organism: Ottelia alismoides (assembly GCA_037367405.1). Lineage (NCBI taxonomy): Eukaryota > Viridiplantae > Streptophyta > Magnoliopsida > Alismatales > Hydrocharitaceae > Ottelia > Ottelia alismoides. Next base: position 109,818 of record JAZKJV010000594.1, read on the forward strand.
CTCTTCCCCTAGTCCTAAGACTTGTAGTTGAGTATTTGACAAACTTTGGCAAATTCTTTCTTAAAGTTTAAAGTGTATTTCTAATTAGACAAGTTACACAAGTATGATGTGAATCGATAGTTTCATATTGGGAAGTGTGAAAAATCACATGGCTTTCTTCTCATTTTTACATAGGAATCAACTCACATACACTCACTCGTGCGTGTGTGTGTTGACACACACTCTAGGTGTTCATAAACATAGGGCTATATAGATATATAGACGCTAGGTATACACATATGGGCATTCACATGTATATGCATGTTTATATGTATATAAGTACTTGAGCTTCTATCCGTAGGTGTAGATATATTTAGGTAAATAATTACATATGTACTCGTAACGATTGTCATCATTACATAGCTCTTATCCATATCAATACATTTCTAATTCTCACCCTATTGTAAGCCTCAAGTTAGCATACCACTCATGTTAAGCACGATCAATTCCTCTCCTCAAGTTAACAACTTGTCATGCTCCTCTGTCTATGCAACTCAGACCCTAAACTATCTGGCTATGGGGACCACGAGATTCGCTAACTTACCTCCAAGATCCAAGCATCTAACGTATGGCATGATGATACATTTGATGTTTGCATAAGTCACAACAGCACAAATAGGAAATCTAATGCATATCTCTATACATTCGATATCATAACAAGTAAAATAGAAATAATGTACGTATACATAATTATTACATGTCCAAAAGTTTACACAAACGATAGTGTTCTAATACAACATATTTGAACATGGAAAGTAAGGAAAACACGACAAAATGGAGGTCCCACTCCTCAGAGAAATGCTAATGTCATTATATTTGATAAGAACTCAAGGAGGGCCTCACCACTGGTTGCTCTCCTAAACGAGTTAAAAAATAAAATGTAAGCTAAATGGCTTAATATAGTTTGCAAGATTGAAATTGGAATGACTGATTATTGGATATAAAGTTTTAAAAGTATGCCACACAAGTAGGGACGCAAACAAATGCGGTTGTATTCATATTCATTCGTATTTGTATTCGTTTTAAAGAGGTTGTAGTTCTTGTTTTTCTAAAACATTCGAATACGAATGCGAATACGAATATTCTAAATGAATTTTTCGCGGATACGAATCCGAATACGAATCTTGAGTTAACGAATATGAATACGGATACGGATGCGAAAAAATGAATCCGGTTACTAATACGAATATTCGTATTCAATATTTAAAATTTAAAAATAAAATTAGAGTTTGTTGCCCCCAAATTAATCCTCATTTCCCCAAATCTCCTATCCACTGCCAACCCCACTCCCTCCCCAGGTTTCCTCTTCTCCCCCTCCACCCACGGCCATGCGACTCCATCTTCCTCCCCCACCACCCCCGACGACACGCCCCTCTTCCTCCCCCAGCCTCCCTCCACCTCCCCGCAGACCTCCACCTCCCCTACCCAGCTGCCCTGCACCTCACCTTGACCTTCGCGTCGGGCCACCACCCTACGTATCCCTTGCCTCCCCCTTCTACCCCCTGCTGCCCTCTGCCTCCCTCGCCTCCCCTACCCAACATCCCTGCGCCACCTCCCGACCTACCTCCGCCTCCCCCACCCTTTGCCCCCCTCTGCCCTCCTCCCCCCACCCTCCACCTCCCCTGCCTCCTCCGCCTCCCCCTGCATCCCATGTCGCCCTCAGACTCCCCTACCCAGCTGCCCTCTGCCTCCACCCAACTTCCCTCCGCCTCCCTTGCCCTCCGCATCCCCTGCCCTCCGCCTCCCCCGCCTCCCCTGCAACCCTTTGTCTCTCCCTTGACACCCCCGCCCACCTCCCCCACCCAGTTGCCCCGTCCCCTGCCCTCTGCCTCCCCCATTGGGCCGCCACCCTCTGCCTTCCCCCCGCCCGTCCAACCCCCTCCGATGATGCTCGATCTCTTTGTTGTTGTGCTCGAGAAGCCGTAGCCGCAACCTCCCTCTCAGTTGCAGCTGCATCTAATCTGGTATATCATCTTAAATTCTTAATCTTGTAATATTGATTCTAATAAATCAAATCTATTTTTTTGTAGAATGGATATTGGAAAGTGGAATGTTTTTTTACGAATGGAATGCCATTGTTAGACATGTAACACAGAATGTTAATGTAAACCTCGCAGTGTTAAAAAGAAATCTTTTCTAGAAAGCAAATTTAAATGTGGTTAAACAACTTGGAAGTTATATGGAACTGAATTTCAAGTTTATATTGTTATTGTTAAGCAAATCTTTCTATGTTATTATTATTGAAAGCAAATTGCAATATTCATTATTATAATATCGTATCATATTAAGTTGAATTTCAGATCCAAGTCAAAAAATGCAAGTTATATGGAAGTGATTACCAAATAAGAAGGTACATTTATTTTATAATTTAATATTCATGGCAAAAGTTAACATTCGTTTGGATATTCGTATTCGTTCGTAAAAGATTCGTATTTGCATTCGTATTCGTATTCTGAGGACATGGATCTTGATTTTTTATAGTCATGTAACATTCGTATTCGTAAAATAATATGAATATGGTTATGGTATGACCTGAATTTGCATTCATATTCATTCATTTGCATCCCTACGCACAAGTGCAATGTTAGGTCATGCATAAGCATGCATGTTTTAATAATAATTGAACTTACACTTATAGCTTTTAGATAGGTCAGAGCAAGGAACTAAAGGACCTTGAATGTGCTTATGCAAAAGTTTCTCAAGTTAAAATGAGAAGAGGGCATTTAAGGCTAAGGAATTTAATCTCAATCTCAAGCTCAAAGATAAAGACCGAAAGATTAAGGAAAGGAATTCAAGCTAGTTGGAGACTTTTGTTTATGAAGTTCTCTACTTGTATTTTTCTTTATAATGTTGTAAAGAACCTCCAACTAATTGCATCATGAACTACTCTTAGAAAATAGGTTCAACAACTATTCCGATAGACTAATTTCCAGACAACTCAACTGATCACACTCTCGGTCGAGTAATTGTTTATTCCAGCATACTAAATCGCCTTTCCAATAACATTGTTTCAGACTCTATTTTTAGCTGACTAATCACTTCGCCCAATCGATTGTATTAGATATTCAAACCCATGGAGAGCTATTATGCATTAATTATTATTGCACTTATATCATTCCACGTATGACTTAAAACTTATTTACATTTGCATTATTGATAATGTTCCTTTATATGAAATAGCGACACATACCATGGACACTTTAAATATAATACAATGATTGATCTAAATATTAGATCATGGAGTTTGATTCATAGCTGTTGATATGAGGAGTTAAATCAAGTACACAACTGATATCACAAAGTGATATCCAAATAGGATCACCAATCTAAAAAGAGACGGAAATCTTATTCAAAAATTGATATCTGATTGATGTTTGATCAAGTCAGATAGAATACCAATCTTCTCATTGCATCCGAATCATATTTAGATCAGTGTATAATATTTGAATGAAGATTGGATAACTAGTTTACTTACTGGAGTCAATACAATCCAAACCTGTTTCATTACTCTCTCGGAATGGAAGTGTCATGGTGATACAATTAATTAAGATTACATCACCCTCGGTATATCTAATACCCGCACATCATGCATACTGGAAGACTATGACTAAACCCAAAGTTTTGATCTTATTTGAACTATCTCCTTCAAGGTTTATCGTAAAGTTTCTCATTCAATTGTTGGGAATGGGTATCAATCATATATTTTCTAAAAGCAAATATCATACCTTCAAATCCTGTCTTATTTTCAAAACAAGATGACCAACGTTGAAATTTGGTTTATCCTAATATCTCATGAGTGTGCTCATGTCTTCTAGTTCAATAGTGAACCTGTACGATCTCTTTGAGAGATTGTATTACTCATATGCCCTCGTATGCACACCAGCTCATTGGTGTATAGACCATGATTAGGTTATCAACCTAATGGTCTGCCTAACGTACATACTTAAACATATAGTAATACATTTTCTGTAGTAAGAGGATGCATGCCTATGCATGACATCATACGACAAAGGTTGTAGTTATCTTGATCTTGTTAAGTCCACTCTTTGACCTAACTCATCCAACACCTAAGAATCTCTATTACTTTGCAGAGGACCTGCATCAAGATGTCGGTCAGATGTTAACATTTGGAGTAAGGATTTCCATCTCCTTCTCAGACTGGAGATCCTTTCTTGATAATCACATGACGATGTGGTTGAGTCCTCAATCTATTTCTTTAGATGTTCAACCCTACAACAACCTCTATGATCCAACCTTTGAATCAACATCTGTATAATATCAAGATGTCCATGGTACATAATCCTAATTGTACTAAGGGACCTATTATGCAAACAAATTACTCTTTATTTCAGATTAAGGACTGATCTACAATAACTTTTATTGTATAATGGCTCACCATGGGCTCACATGTCCAACATGGCTATCATATGCGGTCTCAGATCATGAACTTCATCCAATTATCTCATGAGACATTTCACGAAGCTTGGGAGAGGTTCAAGGATATGCTACAGAGACGCCCAAGTCACGAGTTTTCCCAAACCATGTTAGTTTAACGTTTCTTTAGTGGACTTACCCTCGAAGTGTAATGCCTAGTAAATGCAACATGTGGATGTAGGGAGTAGATGAGGACTCTTGCATCATGGAAGCATGGAGATTGTATAACATACGATCCATGTCGACTAGTCATACTAGTCACAAGGGAAAAAGAAATAAAAAAAACCTCGATGAAACCACATTACATGGAAACTATTCCCATGCAGTTTTATCATGATCACATGAGTATAAGGTTTATATCTTGAAGCATGACCATGATATCATAGCTTTTAAAGGAAGAGGCCTCCTGTATCAAGTCTGATCTGATAAGAGAGCACTTGTGGGAGCATGGATGAGATGCGTGCTTCCGACAATCTAAGGCGATGATCTGAGCGAGGAACCTCTTGATTTCATCTCATGAAACCCAATCTCTCGTTCATGTGCATACATCAATGAAGAAGATGGAGACCCACAAGAAATCACTCTGACCACCATAAGTTGAGAGAGAGCACACATGTAGAGAGAGAGAGAGAGAAAGAGAGTTGTTGCAACTTTTGCTTCAACTTAATTATGTAAAGAGAAGGGACATGGTTGGACTTTTTATACAAAATTGGATGTCTAGGATGCACTCCTAATGCAATCCTAATTGAACCAATGACCAAGATTTTGTTGCAATAATTTACAACATTATAATTAATTTTAAAAGGAAAATAAGTTGAAGACATTCTTCAATATATTTAATTATATTAGAATCAATCTCATTCTCATGAATAAAGATAACAAAGAGAGCCACCTTCCATGAATGAGGAAAGGAGATAGCCTCCATCCGCTTATGGTGGGTGGACGCCCACCTTGATTTTGGAGGGAGATTTTTTCTTTCCAATCTTCTTTAATGTAATCTTATTAGATTAAATCTTATTCATAGAATTATTTATTAACAAAATATCACCAAGTACTTTGTAAATTATTTGTGACAATTGTAAATAAATCATTGACATATATTCATCCATCCAAAATTAAATATAATTACATTTACATTTAATTACTCAATGTGAATGCAATTAATATTATATATAAATTGTAAATCTTATTCACAATTAATTCTCTTTATGATATTATAGATCACATCCACAATATACATGACTATTGTGGATAATGCTATCCACATTTAATTTTATCAATGATAATTAAATCAAATTTACTTATATTTGATACCTGTCTTTACATGTCCAAATATTTTGAATCACATTCACATTTTATTTAATAATCAGATCCAATTTAATCATCAATTTTCAACTGCTGAGCTATTATCAGTAACAGAACTATTCTTGAACTCTTTCTGGAATAGTGTGCCTTCTCTGCGGATAATTAAAGATAATGACATGACAACTGTATATTCCATAAATAATGACTTGGATGCTGAGATCTAATCACAAATCCAAATCTAGAAGAACTCTCAGAGATGTTTGATCAAGTCAGGCAAAATATCCAATCTTCCCATTGCATTCAAATCATATTTAGATCAATGTCTAACATTTGAACTAAGATTGGATAACTAGTCTACTGAGTGGAGTCAATAAAATCCAAACCTGTTTCATCACTCCCTTGGAATGCAAGTGTCATGGTCATACAATTGATTATAATTACATTACCCTAAAGTATTTCTAATACCTGTACATCAAGCATACTGGAAGACTTTGATTGAACGTGAAGTTTTGATCTTATTTGAATTGTCTCCTTCAAGGTTTTATCACTACATTTCTCATTCCATCATTGAGAATTAGTATTGACCATATGCTTTCCAAAAGCATATATCATACTTTCAAATCCCATTCTGTTTCCAAAACAAAACAACCAATGTTGGAATTTAGTTTATCCTAATATCTCATAAGTGAGCTCATGTCTTCCGGTTCAGTAGTGAACCTGGACGATCTCTTTGTGGGATTGCATTGCCCATATGCCATCATATGCACACCAACACACCAGTGTATATACCTTTATTAGGTCATCAACGTAATGGTATACCTAATGTACATACTTAGAAATATAATAATACATCTGTCTCTAGTTAAAGGATGCATGCATATACGTGATAGCATACAATATATGTATTAGTTATCTCGATCTCATCAAGTTAACTCTTTGACCTAACTCATTCAACATCTCCGAATCTCTATTCATTTGTCGAGTACCTGCACTAAGAGGTCAGTCCGATGTCTACCTTTGGAGTAAGGATTTCCATCTCCTTCTCAAGCTAGAGATCCCTTCTTGATAATCACTTGATAGTGTGGTTGAGTCCTCAATCTAATTCTTTAGATATTCAACTCTACACCAGCCTCTATGATCCAACCTTTGGATAAAAAAATAATATGATATCAAGATAACCATGGTACATTACCCATAATTGTACTAAGGGACCTATTATGCAAATTAGTTATTCTTCATTTCAGATTAAGGAATGATATGCTATAACATTTATTGCATAATGGCTAGCTGTGGGCTCACATGTCCAACAATCTCCCACTAGCTTACAGAGCCATTAGCAAGCTAATATTTAAACCCACACTCCCATGCTAATCATAATATATTTGGACAAATAGCTTGGTCAACTGACTAGTTACTCTATCCCAAGAGACTATGCCAAGTTCTTTTGCAAACTTGCATATCTCCCACTAGCAATGCTCACATCCAATACGAATGTTGCATCTTATGCAACCGATACTCAATCTTGTTAAAGTACTCGTAGTGTCTTGCATCTTTCTAGTTTTAGCCTTTGGCACCATAGCTCATCAATTACTATAAACAATAAGGGATTTATATTTATCCTAATCAGAATACCTGCATGCATGGAGATCTCTATCTCCTCAACTAAGACATAGTCTTAAGTCTTGTAAGGTATCTTTAGGTAAGACATTTTAGATCACTGTCTACAAATTCTTAAGTTCTTCAAGATAAGACTTTGAGATAACCATATCAAAAAACTCGCCTCTTTGAAGACATTTTTATTATTTCTACAAATAAGTGTTTTATCTCCATAGTAGGATTGGTAATAGTTTACCATTCCTATTGTACGACATACATCTGGATTTTGTATACATCTGGCATACACCATGCTTCCTATACCTGATGCACGAAAGGGCATGCTATTTTAGCATTCACATCCTCAACACTTTGGGGTGTTACTCCTTTAGATATGTCAGTACCATATCTTAAGGGAGAGAATCCTTCCCTTGAAATTTTCCAAGTGGGATCTTCCCATGTGTACTCTTCATATGACTATCCCAATGCCCTCTTTTATTTATTTTTGAACAACTTCAGAACTAAGATATAAGAGGCATCCATTAGATATTTTATCTTAAATATATGGGACAAACAGATTATTAAACACTTATTATAATCCTTATATCATTGTAAATGTTTAGTATTTCATATGCATTTAGCATGATGAACACATTGGCATTCCCACCAAGCTTCACAAGGTTCATCAAGATTATGTCTGAAATCATAACCTTTATAATTTCATCAAATCTGATGGTCTGACTATAATAAGCTTGTTTGAGCCTATAGATGGAGTTCCTTAGCTTGCACACCTTTCCTTCCTCAAATGTAAAGCCATGGGGCTACTTCATAGGAATATCCTCATTAAGGTATTCATAGAGGAGTGTAATCTTGACTTCCATCTTCTAGATGTCATAGTCAAGTTGTGCAACTATAGTTAATAATATTTTGATGGGCATTAGCATGGTTATTGGAGAGCATGTCTCACCGCAAGTGATGTTTTCTCTCTATGTGTGGCCATTTACTATGAACCATGCTTTAAAGGTCTCTACCTTCTCATTAGGTTTTATCTTTCTCTTGAAGATCCATTCACACCCAACAGGTCTGACAGCTATAGTGAATCCTCAAGGATCCATACACAACACTTGTGTATGAAGTCTACTTTAGACTTTATTACTAACATCCATCTATCCATATCATGATCCTTAGAAGCTTCGTCAAATGAAGTCCGATCATTGTCATATTTCTCTTACACATGGGTTCCATACCATTTAGGTGGTCTTACCATCCTCAAACTGATTTTAAGAGGTATGAGTTTCTCATCTTCAATTATCCTTTTAATTTTTGATTTTAGGAACCTCATTATCCTCCTAAGATTAGATGAGTTCCCTTATTTCATTCTTATCTTGACTCATAAGGAAATCATCCCCTAAGAATCATATCCTTAGAGATGAAATTTTCGAGAATCTCATGGTCATAAAGTAGATACCCAATACAATCCTTTATATAAACCATAGCTTACGAGGAGTTTTGGGTTAAGATTTGCTTAGAATCTTATTAAGAATATATATTATTGTCTCTACTGCATATACCCAAACTAAGAGGTAATTATGCGAGGAGTCATCATTGATTAGATCATGTCAAACATGATTCAATTGTATCTCTCTACAACCCCATTGAGCTGAGGTGTATAAGGATGAGTGAGATTGGAACAATATTCCTATCTCTATAAGATATTCCTTAAATTTTTCTAATGGGCACATACTACCTTAGTTAGGTTGAATTTTACCCGTCTTCCTTCTAACTTTGGTTCTTAACCAAAATTGTGAAATCATTGAATATTTCAAAAGTTTCTAAAGTGTAGGAAAGAATACCTACAACGTGTGTGATTATTAGTAGATATCACATATCATTAATGTTTGTTTTGGTATAAAGGATCTACATACATCAATATATATGATGTCTTAAACACCTTTTCATCTCTTACCCATTCCCAGAGAAGGGTGCCATGGGCATTCTACTCAGAATACAATACCCATAAGTAGGTAAGTTGTGATCTTTTAGACAATCTACAGTTCTATCTCTTACTAGACTATTGATCTTATTAATAGATATATATCCAAATCTTAATGCCAGATCAATGTTAAATGATCTTCATCCTCCTTTTGATCTTTTAAGGTTTAATTTTCAATATAAGAAATGTCACTGAACCATTCATTAACATTCTACTTTTACAGAGTCCGCTAGATGTTAGATCATTATCTGAAATATATCCAACATAACTCTTTATGATATGTCTATCTCGGAACGTATGTATATTTCCAACAAATTTAGAAATAAATAACGAATCTATTCTAATATTGAGGTCATAGAGACATTCTCTACGACTAAGGTCTCTCCCATAGGAAAGAAGTAGTCTATCTATCCAACGGAGACTGTTGTAACAATTGCATCAAATCCAATATGGATGACTATGAACCTTTAAGATCAAGTTTTCCAGTCTTCTAAAATATGTGCAACCAATTGCAATAATTTATAGAAGTATGAGATACAATTGTCAGACTTTAATCTTATCTACTAAGTAAGTTGATTTCAATAATATATGTAGATGTAGAATATGCCAATCTAAATATTCTATATAGTCCAAATAGTCAAACTATTAGCATACCGACTTGTCGTAGTATTGGCATTCATCCAACTCATTGGATGTCACAAGTGCAAAAGTCATAGAATTTACTAAAATCTTTGACTCTCCTTCTTACATGGGTCGGACCCATTCTTCCACTGTGCTTCCTTTAACGCTTAATGTAAATGACCTCTTAAATTGAACAAGTCCTCAATGGGACTTCAATAAAAGAGTATTTCAACATTTATACTTGATTCATATCTTTCATAAAATATTTAAATTATGAAGTTTCATAAAAGACTTAAGTAGATATAGTAGAATGATGCCACTCATCATATCCACACCCATCTTGACTCTTAAAGACGTTGGTTCAGGCATGTACTTAAACATTTTAGGCACATCATCTCTTATAGAGCCACCTTTTTGCATAATGCAGTGAACCAAGTCATTCACGACTAAATACTGAGAGTACATATGTTTACCAATATATCTTCTCTAGTTTTAGAAGGATCTTGACAATTACGATCATCATCGGCATGCTAATTCCAAAGCATGCTCGATAAGAGATCAAGGCTATAGAGACACACAAACCCTAGGTTGTCCTACTATCTATTTAGTTGCCATTATTCATTATTATGAGGAAGCTTGTGTGTCCAACTGCAAGTACTTGATAGATCGCTAAATGGATAAGTTAATTAAGTCTCGTTGTAATACGAGCCGATTAATAGATCAATAGAACCTCGATGATTGGATCTCGATGAATATATCGAGATTTAATTTATACCTGGATAAGTCCATATTCAAACACAAGGACACACACAATTAAGTGATCTAATTAGGGTTTAGATATCTAGATCAAGTGACTTAGAGTGTATCTAGGTCAAAGTGCATAAAACATATGAATGCATGATTTTTGTGGTTTTTATATGCAAATTAATTTAATGCTATATAATGTATGACAATACAGAACAACACACAATAATAATACTCACGAATTGAATGTTAGACATACTCGATTTGTCCACAAGATTCAATACGCCAATAATGCTCCACTTAGGTGCTTTCTAGGTTGATTTAAATAAAGTTAATGAATAATCTACTCAATTCTTAAGCACACATGCCATTCATCTTATTTAATCAAAGCTACGTTTAATGATATAAAGAGGAAATGGATCCTACTCCATGGAATAGGTAACTTACCTACTCCATTCCCAATTTTTGCCATTTCTTTTTTTCTTATGAAAAATGCTTTCATGGATTTTCATAACTATATCCCTCTAATATGTCATTCAAATTTTGTCAGAAATAGAGACTCCTATGCCTCCATCCAAAAGATTTAAATTACAACAAATCTAATAGTGTTAAAATTACCTGTCATGGATGGATGGCATATGAGTCTATGTTTCCGATGAAATTTGAATGACACATTAGAGCAATATAGTTATGAAAATGGAAGTATTTTTCACAAAAAAATTAAAAAAAGTGGTAAAAATTGAGATGGAGTATGTAAGTTGCCTACTCCATGGAGTAGGATCTCTTTCCTCTGATATAAAACATTTAAGCTCACTTGAATAGGAAGTAAAATGGATTTAGGGCATGTTATTGGCCACATAAGAAGCATAATTTTGTTCAGTCATTTGATACTAATGAATGTATCAAATCAGAACACTTAATGCACCATATGAAAGAGAATTTGATAAGCTTTAAAACATGACCAAATTTACATTAATTGGGCATCATATCATTCAATTTAAGGGCATAAATGCAAAGAAATCACATATTATAATTAATAAAACATCATAGAACGGTCCAAAATAGGCTGAAATGCAATTAAACAAAACTGTAAGGGTATTGTCTGCAAAATCCTAGATGTGTGGGGATATAAATATAATTAAGGAAACTCCAGCATAGTTTAGGCACAAAAATCCCAGGCGACACGTGCCGAGGTTGTGCAGTGTAGCTTTGAGACATGGCTCGATGCACGACTTAGCATCGAGCCACGTGGTGCGTAGCTGAAACTTCAGGCAAGGGTCAGATCCATCAAAGCTCGAGGCTAGGTGTAGACCTTCCAATTTGATATGAGCCGTAGGATCGATCCGTATGGATATGATCCAACGGTACATGTACTCCTCAAACTTGACCACTCATATGCAAGTGGTGGCGTTTCATTGGAACTACAATGACCTCTTCACTGCACCTCCTTTATCCTCAGATAAATATGAGGGTCAAGGAAGGTTCGCCTTAGCTAGACGTAGGTGTTGATGCATTAATGAAGAGGCAGCAAAGGCTAGATGAGCTACTCGATGCAGGCTCATCGGAGAAGAAATAGAAGGTCAAAGGAATGCTTGACACTGGGATCAATCAAGACCTGCAAGATTAGAAGTTATAGCTGAAGCATGTGGACAAAATGGGGAACAGACGGAGTGCTGATGACATGGATAGAATGGAGCCCTAATGGGTTCACTTCCTGAGCAAGGAGGTGACATTGATCGAAGTCGGGGAGGTTCTGTAGAAGGTTGATTCAGAGGTATGTGCGAGAATGAGGGTGATGTTGCAGAGATGTACAAATGTTTGGGAGAGAATGAAGATGTGTGTGTTAATGTAGACAAATAAATGAAATCATAGAGAGGCAGAATTGGAAATCACCTGGAAAATTGAGAAGGTAGGAGGCGATGGACGAAGCATGGGATCGAAGCTTGGACAACCTTAGAGTCTTCGCTTGACAAGCTTAGCTCAAGCTTGAAGCTCGAGCAGTACCAGAGTAGGGATGCGATGTGGTCGACGAATCTCATAGAGCTTGGCTTACATTGTTTCTTTAATTTACTCTCTCTCACTATCACTTGGAAGGAGGAAGAAGTTGAGAGGAAACTAGCATAAAGGTGGATGAGGCAAAATGTGGCCTGCCTTGGTGGTTTTGCTTAATGGGAGAGCAATTAGATAGGGGGGTTTCAACCACTTAAAATTGACACACGTGAGGCAGAGGGAAGACTAACGAGTGTGGAAAAGGGATGCAAGGGCTAGAAAATGGGACCAAAGATAGGAGAAGAAGACACAGAGGTTGACAATGGTTAACTGGAGAAGTCCCTCCAGTGAAGAGTTGTGTTTCTTGAGAAGGAAAACCGCTGGAGGTGGACAATGGACCGTGGTCGTTGGATCTTGAGATCCAATGGCCCCGATTTAGGTAATATGGAGATGACGGGAGATGCTTGATGAAATGATCAAGCGACTTTGATGCAGGCGCAGATGAATATATTAGGGTCATCTGATCAAAAGATGAGACGGTCTAGATGAAGAGCAGAGGCTAAGGAAGAGCATGCCATGTGGCTAACACAGAAGAGGTCATGTGGCCTAATGAAAATAAAGATAAATGAAAAAATATTGTAAAATAAAATAAAACAGAAATTGGAGTTAAAATAGAAAGTGTTCAACATGAATGTTTTGTATTTTTTAAGACTATAAATTTCATGTGGAATCGAAAAACAAAATATATACATATATTTTTGTAAGTATTTTTTATGTATATAAAAATAGTTCTTTTAATTGCTTTGTTAAATTTTTTGATATTTTTTGATAATAAATAATATACAATCTATTATGTACAACATTTAAGTAGTTTTTATTGGATTTTTAGTAATGAGAAACAAATAAAATAAAAAGAATTATAAACATATATACAATAATTAGGCTTAATTACTTACAAGGTTTCAAAAGTTAATTTTACTTAAGTAATTATTAAGTTAATTGATAAGTCTAAATTAGATGGCTAATTAATAGAAATAAAGTTGATGAATTTGAGATTCATCACCCCATATACTTAAACTTTGCTTAGCAACGAGCAAATAAAGAATGAATAAGTAAGTTGAATCCCCGAATGTGCATGTGAGAAATAAGACTTGAAATTCAGGATACAAGTTTCATGGAACTCTTACACTCTAAATTAAACCGTCTCTAATGAATATGTGATTTATCACTCTAATTAGCTGAAAATAGATCTTCATCCTGAGAAATTAGGTTCATTCACATGTTTATATCACAAAATTAACTTTCATGCACTTGTAAATAATTTACAAAAATTAGCATAACATTCAACATTTATATTCATACATACTTTTCACCTAATTTCACTCATTTTTAGTTAATTCATGCTAACTCCAATTGACATGAAACTGACTTCATTGTGTATATATCACTAACCTTAATCAATGAGAAATCCAAAAAAATTACTAACTTTTATATATTTGAAATAAACCCAAACCCTAATTTCAGGGTAAAAAGCCATAAAAGCTGGTATCTCTCACATACAATGTCTATTTTCACTCTATCGACTTTTGTATTAATGCACATCTAATAATCTACAAAATAAGACCAAATTCAAAGGAATCAGAGTTAATTTATGAAATATGAGTTATGGGACCTAATGGTATATTGTACATATTCACTGATTTTTCACCTATCATTTCATGTACATATTTGACCTGTTTTGATTTATTTCTTTTTCATTCATTTATTTCATTTCATGTTTTAACTAATTACATAAAAGTCAAAACCACAAAAAGTAGAAAAGTAATGAAAAGACACATTCTGAATTGGGCCGACTGATCGATTAATATGTATATATCACTCATTTTCTAATTATTTTAAACTCACAAAAATATCAAAAAATTACATTTGAGTCCTTTACATTAGTCTACATCATATTTGATTTTTGCACACCTTATTCATCTACAAAAATCAAATAAAAATTACAAAACTAAAAAATTTATATTTTATGTACATAAAATATCACCCAAAAAGCGTATCTTGCATAATTGAGATCATTGACATCTGAGTCCTACATGAATATTGTAGCTTGCATCTAGATGAACATTTTCATGTTGATCATTTTTGTATCAAAGGTCATTTGCTATTTTATTTCTATTTGTTTCTGCGTTCTGTAGCATGGTCAAGGTCAATGTGCCACATGGCGCTACATGATTGGCCCGTCTACACCTTTTGGTCAATCCTGCTCAGCCTAGTCAACCTCCCCATCTTGTCCTTTAGCACCCTTATTACTGGTTATTGGATCAAGTTTGATCCAACATCCATCCTCATCTCACCGTTTTTACCCCAGACCCAATCAGGGTTGTTGGATCAAGTTCCAACAATCGATACCCGTTCCCCCTTTTCTTATCCCTACCCATGTACATGGCACATCACACCCATCCACCGTTGGATCGCTGCCAACCCAATGGTGGCTACTATCCTCCACCTTTCTCCAGATGATCGCCTCACCCACCAGTCGAGCTCCTCAGCTCTGCCTCCTCTGTGAGAGACCCCTCTCTACCACATCATCACCCATCCATCGCTTCTCTGGCCACCCATTCCTTCCAGCTCCAGCCACTCCCAACCAACACCCTTCCCCTAATCGCCAACCCCTTCTTCCCCAATCTACAGGACCCCAACATCTAATCCTAATCTCTTCATCCCTTATCCCAATTACTGTCAGAACCCCCAACCTAACGACTCTAACCTCCATCGCGACCCAATCCTTATTGCCTCTAATAGCCTTAACCCGATCTCCTTCGAACCGTATCAAACCCAATCACACATCCATCCCTACACCTTTTCCTCTCCTATTTAACCCTCCATCCGAGCTCCAATGGAGGTTTTCATCCACCATCATTTGAGAGAGAGAGAGAAAGAGAGAGAGAGAGCTATGAGGAAGGGGCAGTGACAACACCCTCTTCACCAGCGACAACCTCCTCCCACAGGTGCGATACACGACCCCCATGACTGATGCAACCTAATTAAATGGCGACTGAAAAAACAATTCTACAAATTGAACTAAGTGACTAAATGACAAAACGAATAAAATGACGTGCGATCCACAAAAATCAGCAACACTTGACAACTAGTACTAGAGTTCTAGCACCGGTTTCTCCACAAACTTAGGGCAACGCAAGTAGTTAATGATTATGGGAAATAAATAGCGATGCAGCGGTCACAGAATCTCAATGATTCACCAAACCAATCAACAATACAACAATCCACAAAAATAATAATATACGGTGGAATAAAATGGTGGAAATGGCGCTCACAACACAACTGCAAGGGGAAGATTGGCACGTTTCAGATCTGGTCCTTGATGGGAGCGGTGGCTGGGGCGGCTGACAGGTCCGCAAAAGCCGCGTTAAGAAGTTGTTTTTAATCTTTGTTCGTGTTAATAATGATGTGTCGTTCGTTGTAGGCGGCGATCGGAAACAGTCAAGAAATAACCACAATTTTTAATCAATTTCAAGAAAGTGGTTTTTTTTGTTTATTTTACTTGGGCAAGTCCCAAGGTTGATCACAAGGAGGCAAAGGAACAACCTAGAGTTGTGTCTATCCAATTTTGAGTTCGGTTTTCAAGGTGGTTTTTCTGGAATTTTTCAATGCAATAGAGGGTGCAAAATGCAAATTTGGCCTATTTTAGGGACTAAAATGTAAATTTCAATCAAACGATGTCCGAAAAATACGACACTTGGCCACAATGTAAATGACGATGAAATGAGTGCACTGTAATTTTTTTGGAATTTTTAGATGCAATATGAATTTTTTATGAATTTTTAAATGCAAACAGAATGATTTTCAATATTTAATTATAATAAATATTAAACCTACTTATTTTTAAAATTATCCAAGAGCTATCACTAGGTAATGGATTTTAGAAAAATCCGAGACCTCGAAAATGTGGAGTTAATACCTATTAAAAATTAAATAGTGAAATATGCAAGATGATTTTTACAGGACAAAATATGTATGCAAATGCAAAGATTTTTGGGCACAATGTTAATCAAAGTAATCTCTACGACATTTGATTTTTGGGGAATTTTTAGAGACACGGTTAATTAAATAAAATTTGAAGAACACAGACTGGGAAAAATATGGTAATTTCCACAGAGTAATTAATTATTAATCAACCGGTCATCACAAAAATGTCCACAGTAGCTCACAATGTAGAGAATTAAGAGATGAACAAAGTGCTATTTTTAAATAAATAAAATGATGTCGTGCGAAGGTTTAAAATAAAAGGGGAAGACAGGGGTATCAATGCAATAAAAATAAAATAAATTGTGCAGAGGGGGGACCTACAAGGAATTACCGAAAATCTGGGGGTGATTCTGCAAATTTCACAGAGAGGCACGTGCGCAGCACGTGCCCTCTGGTCTTGGAC
Source organism: Ottelia alismoides (assembly GCA_037367405.1). Taxonomy (NCBI): domain Eukaryota; kingdom Viridiplantae; phylum Streptophyta; class Magnoliopsida; order Alismatales; family Hydrocharitaceae; genus Ottelia; species Ottelia alismoides. The sequence continues at coordinate 126,986 of JAZKJV010000594.1, forward strand.
TTAGGCGCAAATGGAGGAACTTCGGGGGGGCCTCCAACAATTTACCCCCGCATCACATGCGGGGCTAGTGACTGGGGGAGGCTGACGATGAATGACGTCCCCCCGCACGTGCCTTGCACGTGGGGGGTCTCGGGCTCCCGGCCCGGCGGCTCGCGATTTGAGAGAGGCGGAGGGTCGAAGGTGTAGCGGCGGTGGATGATGTCGGGCGGCGAGGCGGAGTAGCTGGTGGTTGTCGATGGAGGTGAACGAGGTCTACGACAGAGGGGCTGCTCTAGTGAGGTGTTGGCCGGCGAAGAAGAATCGAAGCAGCCCCTGGCGATGGCGCTGCTTGATGAAGGTGATGCAGAGGTCGATGGAGCGGTGGAGCTTGGCGGTGCTGATGTCGAAGGCGGAGATGAAGACACGTTGGTCGGTGGCTCGACGCCGAGGGGCGGAGCAGGAGCAGAGGCGCGGCAAAGTGACACGGCTGCGGCGAAGGTCGTGGCCCTCGGATCTCGCCGGCGAGGGCCACGCGGAGCTGTCACCTCCGGTGGTGGTAATGGAGCGCAATCGGCGGATGAATCGAGTAGGGGGCGGCGGTGGCGTTTAAATAGGAGAGAGGGAGATAAGGGAGATGGCAGAGGGCGTTGGGCCGGTGCGGGGGTTGCGGAAGGTTGTTCAGCTGTCGCGGGATATGCGGGCGGCGCAGGAGGTTGAAGGAGGGAGGCGGAGAAGTCGGGGGAGTCCGTTAGGGAAGAAGAGCAGTGGCCGTTCGATCAAGCGAGATCGAACGGTCACGCGCATGCCACGTGGCGGGGGGTGTGGGTTGAGGAGACGGGCGCGCACGTGCAGTGCGCGTGCGGGGGTGGCACATGCGCTGCACGTGCGTGGTTTAATTAATTTTTTTTTTATAAAAACGAGTATATAAAAGGCCCAAAAAACGCTGACACGTGGCGGCCACTGGGGCTGCCACGTGTCAGCACCAGAAAATTCGAAAAAAAAATCATTTTGTAAAATCAAAAAGAAATAGCAAATGACCTTGGATCGAAAAAAGTTCCTTCACGAAAAATGCTCTTCTCGACGAGATCTACAACTTTCATGAAGACATCAAAGCCAATTCGGTCAAATGTGAAAAGTGAATTTTTGGGGTATCCCATGTACATAGAATACCTTGATTTTTGGGTTTTCTATTTTTGTCATTTTTAAACAAGATAAAAAATCCGGAAAAATAAGGGGAAATCAAAGATAAATAAAAGACACATTAATCTATTTTTTTGGATTTTTATTAATAAAGAAAATATATACATAAAATACAGGTCAAAAGCCGCGAAAATATACAATGTACGAAAGAGGCCCAAAACCCAACTTTCACATACGAGCTCCGATTCACTTGAACTTGGTCTTGTTTTGAAGGTAATTGAATGTACACTAGTTCAAAAGTGAGTAGGATTAAATCGGACACTGGATGGAGAAGATATGGGGCTTTTAGTCCGAAAATCCTGAAACTAGGGTTTGAGTTTTTGGTCCACTTAACCGGGTTAATTATTTTTTGTATTTTTCATTTATTCTTGTTAGTGATGTGTACACAGTGGAAGTGAGTTTGTGGTATGCGGTGTTAGCATGAAGGAGTTAAAAATAGGGGAAGTTAGGCTATTTACAGGTCAATTTGGGCTTGGATTTTTGGCTTCTTAAAATATGCAGAAATTAACACTAAAATGCAATTCTTATGAAATCATGCATAAATGCTAATTATGCGAAATAGATGCCGAAATGCAGTTGATTTTGAGGGACTTGAGCTTAATTAATTAGACTTAGAATGGTGAATCCGAGATTCATCATCCCCTTATACTTAAACCATGCTCGTCCCTGAGCATCAAGAAGAAATGCCATGAAGTGAAATGAGACTGGGTTCCATACCAAGACCATGAACTGAAGGTGAAAGTGAAACTAAACTCGACCTTTGGATTAATAATGTGGCGGAACTTCTGTGAGACTTAGAATTTTAAAATCAACAGCCCTCAAGTTCTACACATCATTGTCACAGTTTTGGCTCAGAAGTCATCTTAGATCAATCCTCTTCCCAAAGTATACCCTATGAACATTGAATAACCGACTCATGTGTGTGAAGGGTTTTAGCTCTTCCTATTAAGAATGCTAGACTACCATGCTCCTCTCCTCTCCAGTAACTCGTCCTCGGGGAGTCAAGTATTTCCTTCTAAGGTCTGTCATGCTGTGTTCACAATCGAATGAGGGAGAAGATAGAAGAAAGAGAAAAGAACTGGAGGGTGGCCAGTGTAGTCACCTCTCCTTGTGAAGATGGCCAGTGTAGCCGAGTCTCCACCAAGATCTGCAGGTTTTTGAAGCTTGGACCTTTTTGGTCGGATTTTTATTTGGTAGAATGCTTCTATGTATTTGGAATTTTTGGTGGTTCTGCTTGGATCTTGTTGTGCCCCTACGGATATAGAATCTTTTTGTTCCAAACATTTTTTGGGGTCTTAGAAAAAATTGTGCCCAGCCGTCCATCCCTTTTCCGAAGCTTTATTTCAACCCGTACTCCGGTCTTTAGATTTCCATGCTACCAGAAAAGTGACTCACATAGTCTTCCAACATCCCATCTGGGTTGAGCTAAGTGCATAGTGCGAGAGTGCGAATTAATTCCCTATTCCAGAGTTGTACCCAGAATGAAGAGACCAGGTTAGACACTAAGAGTCAAACGCTGTACATTGTCATGTGGAACTTAAGGAATTAAGTCAAAAAAACCTGAGGCTCTTAAAATCCTATTTCTCGGTGAATTTCCTCTGAAAATTAGGTGAATTAAGGTCAAGTCCAGACCACTCTCGGTTTCTACTCATAACTTGGTTCAGAACCCAATGACTTTTCACATATGCAAATGCATGTGATGTTGGGTGAAGTGCAGGTGTGTGCAATGCATACACAAATTTTTTTTGATGATGTTTTTTTATGCAAGGGACATTTTTTTTATGCAGAAAAATGGAATAAGAAGCCTCTTTTTTTTTAAAAAAAATTTTGGGCAAGTCAGTGTTAGTAGCAAAACACTTTTCTGTTGTTGTTTTTTTTTTCAAGTTAGTACCCACCCCGTAAATACATATAGACTTACGCGAAAGTATAAGATATGGGTAAAATATATACATAGTATATACAGACCCCCCTATACTTAGCGAGTGCTGTGTCCTCAGAGCACAAGAAGCGTAAAGAAGACATAGCTCGGGCTAAGCGTAAGGGAGTAAAAAAAATGAAAAGAAAAACGGTCAGGAAATGAGGAGAGTATAAACAGATGGATGTTGGTTCCCCCTATACTTAGGCTTTGGACAGCCTAAGTATGGAAGAAGGGTGGAAATGGAGTGATTGGGAGTTAGGAGAAGAATGATATATACAGATGGCATCGGTCCCCCCTATACTTAGGCCTTGGCCTAATAAAGGAAGAAGCTGTACAAGGAGACCGATGTGGTCGGGAGGTAGGGTGGGTAGCCGATGATTAAGGCGGTTTTCGGCTGATCTTTTTGTGAGACTGTGGTGGGAGATCGTAGTGATGAGTAGGCGATGAGGCATATGATTCCCAACTACAATCAGTGTCATCCTCAGGAGAATCATGATGGATAATAGATGAAGTGTTTGAGTCAGATGAAAGATATCCATCATCAGAGTTATCCTCAGAGGAGTAGTAATTGAAAGTGGACATACTCCAAGTATTTTGGTCTTTTTGTTTCTTCAGTTGTTTCCTCAGACTTCGTTCCTTTTTGGAGTCAATCGGTTTGTCCTCAGATGAATACTCAGAAGCACCGGTCTCAGTCAGCTCATACGAAAGAATTCCAGTGTACTTGAAGAATGCAGGAGCATCAGCTTTGGATGAGTAGTAGTTAGGAACGGGAGTTGTCCAACGAGGATTGAATTTTGGATCCTTACGAAGATATGGCTTTAGGGCTGCCGAACAGACTTCACTCATGTAAACCATCTTTTCCGGACCTGATGAGAGATCATCAACTGATTCCTCTTCCGAAAGGTCAAAGGTGACTCTCTTTTTATTTTGTCGTGAAGGTGTCGGTTCACTTGAGTATCCAGATGAATAGCCATTTGAATTCTCCTTGGTCGGTGTTTGATCTGTGTGCTTGCTCTTAGTCTCCCGAATGTTTGAGCACTCTCGATTTGGGATGATTTGGTCAAAATATTCAGAGAATGTTGCTCCAGAGTGTGACCATGCATATGTCTCAGGATCGTAGTAGAAAGATTTGTCTATTTTGAGATCCTCGGGAATTTGAATATTGGGGAGAGTCTCTGCATGTTCTTTCTCAACTGATTCGATGTTGGTGCATTCCTGTGTCGAGTTGATGTAATCCATGTAGTCAGAGTAGGTTGACCCAGGGTGTGCCCATGCATAAGTCTCCGGATCATATGATTCATATACATGATTGTCCATGGTGAGAGCGGCTGGGAATGGAGCAGGGGGGAGATTTTCTAAACCAATAGTCTCATCAACAACCGCTATCTCAGGTGTGGCTGCAGGGTAGGGCTCTTCTACCGCTTCATGGTTACGGTTGTTGGGGACTTCGTGGGCTGCCTCAGAAGATCGTGGTTCCTCAAAGATAGGGTCGGTTTAAGTGCTTCCAATGCTGTGAAATTGATTTCCCGAGTCTCACAATCGATATTCGCCTTGGCCAATGCCAAGAAGGGTTTTCCGAGAATGATTGGAGACTGGGTGATTTCTCCTTGATGCTCAATATCAATGATCATGAATTCTACCTTGAGCGAAGCACCTTGGAATTTCATGATGACAGGAATAATTCCTCTCGGCCGCTTTATTGATCGGTCCGCCAATTGAATAATTTCTCGTATCTTCCGAATCGGTCCGAGTTGGAGTTCGTGAAAGACAGAGGCCACGAGGATATTAATCAGTGAGTCGTCATCAATCCGAGCATGGGTGAAAATTGTGTCTTTGATTTCACAGTCGAATCTGGGCAACCGCTTCACTATGCGGCTCTTGGTTTTTCTCCTCAACACCAAGGAGGAGGCCATTGACAAGATATGTCTTTCAGTCTTTGTCCGTATCCTTTCCGACTTTTTGTTCATTAATTTATCTGTTATAAATCTTTTAAGGTCGGGGAAGTGTTCAATGGCCTGTATAAAGGGAAGTTTGAACATCAAGCGTTTTTCCAGTGCTTCCCGTACAGTCGGATCCAAATTCCTCAGATCGTCTTCAGTTTCAATTTTTATGAAATTTTCTGAATTTTCAATTTTTTTGTGATTTTCAAATATTTCCATTTTTGGTATTTTCTGGGTGGTGTGGGTGTGTGGGGTGTTCTTCAGACGAAGAGGGGCTCTGGTGTTCAGGGTGGTGGTCAACAGCATAATCATTTTCAGAACTGTCCATAGGTCCCTGAATATTCTCAGAATTTTCAATCTCAGATCCAGTTATTTCCTCATTCATTTTACTGTCCGAGCCACCATAGAATGCGATGAATCGATCGGTAAATTTTTGAAATCTCTCCTCTATTGAATTGAATTTCTTATTTATCCTCGAAATATCCTCCTCAAGATTCGGTTCATGATTAATTATGAGAGCAGTAGGTGTATGTTCGATAATTTCATCTTCCATTTTTCCCTTTGTGCTGAGAGGAGAGCTTCTTGGAATATCCGAAATATGATCATTATTTTCTGAAAATTTCTCCTCAAAAATAATGGAAGGAGGCTGCTCATATGGTTCAGACATGTGTCGTTGATTGGTCAGACCTTGATATTACGGAGTCAACATACAAGGTTTATGTGTTTCTAAGCGGTCAGTCCAGTCCTCTGTATGAGTATCATGTCTGACGAGGGGTCTATCATGGTCAATCAAATGTCGATGATTATTCAGTGCATGTCTATCCATCTGAGTTTGGTTTCTCTGCCAGTCATGAGATTTGAAGGGATTTTGATCTTGAAAAGTTTCATTGGCGAGAAACTGAGAATAAGACGATTCAGTCCAAGATGGTAGGTGGTCATTTACGGTTGGATGGTTCGAATAGAAATTTAATGAGGAGGCCGAATTTATCTGCGGGTGAAAGCCTCCCGCAAATGTTGGAGGATTATTGAAAGAAGGGCATTGATGTTATTTGGGCCTAACCGAAATAAATTCATTTTCATAGTATAGCTCTGATGGGTGTTCGGTCATTTTTGAGAGGAATGGGGGGTTGGATCTGCGAGAGTTTTTGGACAAGAGTTCCATTATGAGGTTCAAATCAAGATAGGGAAGAGATGATTGCACGGGATAGTCAAAGAGAATTTTTATCGAATGTGCGACTATTGATCTTGAAATCGGTTCACGCACACCAATGCAAACACAATTCAAACCCCGGGTTCACCAACTCACACAATGAAGCCGTAAGAGTTCGGCTAGTATCTTTTCAATTTTAGTTGGTGATGAATTCAATCTTGTAAGCCGTTTAAACGAGCTGTTAGGTTTGGAGCTGGGCTCTATCCTAGTGTGCGTCTCTCTCCTCGCTGCAAGATAAAATCAAACAATGTCGGGGTTGCTCTCCCACAGAAATTCTTGATTTTATGGATTTTTAAGATCGGCTATATTTAGCAGTCCCAATTTTTATTAGGCGATCACTGAAGAAATTAAATGAGCACACAAATACACGTCTACCGTACAGTCCCAATTTCCTTTAGATTTATGTGATAAAACAAGAGAGAGGATTTCGGGAAAAGCCGATGCACGCGGAAAACTATGATGAATGCTCAGTTAGAAGACTTACAGTGCCTCCTCGCAATCTCCATGTGGGATGCAATACAGAATTGAAAAATTTATACTAAATGAATGTAAGCCGATGAAAAGACGCACCTAAGTAGAAGGATCTATTAGCGGGGAAGAATTGAATTAAATTTGGCTAAGTTGAATGATCTATGTGCGTCTTGATTAAATTGAAGTGTGGCTTAAGATCCTGCGAGCACAATCAAAAAATAAAATTGCTCTGAGAGCCGTATGTACAGGTCTATCCTAGTCGCCACTCAAGTCGGGCCCCACCCTCTCCGGAGAGTGAAACAGGCCACGACACACCACAAATAAAGTTCAAGGTCTTTTTACACACGCGAGAGTCCAAACGGACACCGCTATAAATGAGCAGAAATTAAAAGTGCAGAAATTAAAAACCTAGACTCTACGCTCTCTCACGACTCGACTCGATCTTAATTTAATTGCGGTTTCTTCGGGTGTCGGTGAAGATGCGTCGGTTCCTTGAAAACCGCTCCACGTGCGCCGGGTACCTCGCAAGAAAAATAAGAGAGAGAATGTAAGAGAGTGACTCAGAAAATAATCAAAAATAAAATAAATGAAATAAATGCTGAAAAAAAAAATACAAGCAATAAAATGGGATTTACAGTGAAAGATTCGGGGGTCAGACTACCTGAATTCGGAAAACCGAACAAAAATTTTTTAAAAAAAACTAAGCCGTTTGCCTCCCCGGCAACGGCGCCATCTGACGGGTCCGCAAAAGCCGCGTTAAGAAGTTGTTTTTAATCTTTGTTCGTGTTAATAATGATGTGTCGTTCGTTGTAGGCGGTGATCGGAAACAGTCAAGAAATAACCATAATTTTTAATCAATTTCAAGCAAGTGGTTTTTTTGTTTATTTTACTTGGGCAAGTCCCAAGGTCGATCACAAGGAGGCAAAGGAACAACCTAGAGTTGTGTCTATCCAATTTTGAGTTCGGTTTTCAAGGCAGTTTTTTTGGAATTTTTCAATGCAATAGAGGGTGCAAAATGCAAATTCGGCCTATTTTAGGGACTAAAATGTAAATTTCAATCAAACGATGTCCGAAAAATACGACACTTGGCCACAATGTAAATGACGATGAAATGAGTGCACTGTAATTTTTTTTGGAATTTTTATATGCAATATGAATTTTTTTATGAATTTTTATATGCAAACAGAATGATTTTCAATATTTAATTATAATAAATATTAAACCTACTTATTTTCGAGAAATAAAATTATCCAAGAGCTATCACTAAGTAATGGATCTTAGAAAAATCCGAGACCTCGAAAGTGTGGAGTTTAATACCTATTAAAAATTAAATAGTGAAATATGCAAGATGATTTTTACAGGACAAAATATGTATGCAAATGCAAAGATTTTTGGGCACAATGTTAATCAAAGTAATCTCTACGATATTTGATTTTTGGAGAATTTTTAGAGACACGGTTAATTAAATAAAATTTGAAAAATATGGTAATTTCCACAAAGTAATTAATTATTAATCAACCGGTCATCACAAAAATGTCCACAATAGCTCACAATGTAGAGAATTAAGAGATGAACAAAGTGCTATTTTTAAATAAATAAAATGATGTCGTGCAAAGGTTTAAAATAAAAGGGGAAGACAGGGGTATCAATGCAATAAAAATAAAATAAAATGTGCAGAGGGGGGACCTACAAGGAATTACCGAAAATCTGGGGGTGATTCTGCAAATTTCACAGAGAGGCACGTGCGCAGCATGTGCCCTCTGGTCTTGGACTTAGGCGCAAATGGAGGAACTTCGGGGGGGCCTCCAGCAATTTACCCCCGCGTCACGTGCGGGGCTAGTGACCGGGGGAGGCTGACGATGGATGACGTCCCCCCGCACGTGCCTCGCACGTGGGGGGTCTCGGGCTCCCGGCCCGGCGGCTCGCGATTTGAGAGAGGCGGAGGGCCGAAGGTGTAGCGGCGGTGGATGATGTCGGGCGGCGAGGCGGAGTAGCTGGCGGTTGTCGATGGAGGTGAACGAGGTTTACGGCAGAGGGGCTGCTCTGGTGAGGTGTTGGCCGGCGAAGAAGAATCGAAGCAGCCCCTGGCGATGGCGCTGCTTGATGAAGGCGATGCAGAGGTCGATGGAGCGGTGGAGCTTGGCGGTGCTGAAGTCGAAGGCGGAGATGAAGACACGTTGGTCGGTGGCTCGACGCCGAGGGGCAGAGCAGGAGCAGAGGCGCGACGAAGTGACGCAGCTGCGGTGAAGGTCGTGGCCCTCGGATCTCGCCGGCGAGGGCCACGCGGAGCTGTCACCTCCGGTGGTGGTAATGGAGCTCAATCGGCGGATGAATCGAGTAGGGGGCGGCGGTGGCGTTTAAATAGGAGAGAGGGAGATAAGGGAGATGGCGGAGGGCGATGGGCCGGTGCGGGGGTTGCGGAAGGTTGTTCGGCCGTCGTGGGATATGCGGGCGGCGCAGGAGGTTGAAGGAGGGAGGCGGAGAAGTTGGGGGAGTCTGTTGGGGAAGAAGAGCAGTGGCCGTTCGATCAAGCGAGATCGAACGATCACGCGCATGCCACGTGGCGGGGGGTGTGGGTTAACGAGACGGGCGCGCACGTGCAGTGCGCGTGCGGGGGTGGCACGTGCGCTGCACGTGCGTGGTTTAATTAAATTTTTTTTATAAAAACGAGTATATAAAAGGCCCAAAAAACGCTGACACGAGACGACCACTGGGGCTGCCACGTGTCAGCACCAGAAAATTCGAAAAAAAATCATTTTGTAAAATCAAAAAGAAATAGCAAATGACCTCTGATTAAAAAAGTTCCTTCACGAAAAATGCTCGTCTCGACGAGATCTACAACTTTCATGAAGACATCAAAGCCAAATTCGGTCAAATGTGAAAAGTGAATTTTTGGGGTATCCCATGTACATAGAATACCTTGATTTTTGGGTTTTCTATTTTTATCATTTTTAAATAAGATAAAAAATCCGGAAAAATAAGGGGAAATCAAAGATAAATAAAAGACACATTAATCTATTTTTTGGATTTTTATTAATAAAGAAAATATATACATAAAATACAGGTCAAAAGCCGCGAAAATATACAATGTACGAAAGAGGCCCAAAACCCAACTTTCACATACGAGCTCCGATTCACTTGAACTTGGTCTTTTTTTGATGGTAATTGAATGTACACTAGTTCAAAAGTGAGTAGGATCAAATCGGACACTGGATGGAGAAGATATGGGGCTTTTAGTCCGAAAATCCTGAAACTAGGGTTTGAGTTTTTGGTCCACTTAACCGGGTTAATTTTTTTTTGTATTTTTCATTTATTCTTGTTAGTGATGTGTACACAGTGGAAGTGAGTTTGTGGTATGCGGTGTTAGCATGAAGGAGTTAAAAATAGGGGAAGTTAGGCTATTTACAGGTCAATTTGGGCTTGGATTTTTGGCTTCTTAAAATATGCAGAAATTAACGCTAAAATGCAATTCTTATGAAATCATGCATAAATGCTAATTATGCGAAATAGATGCCGAAATGCAGTTGATTTTGAGGGACTTGAGCTTAATTAATGAGACTTAGAATGGTGAATCCGAGATTCATCATCGGCTTCGGCAGCACAGGAGGTCCGTGGTCCAAGGAGATGGAGGCCTAGCGAGCGGCTACGGCTGGCGGCGGTTGGACAACTGGCGGCGGGCTGCTGTGTGTGGTGTGGGGGGGGGGTTGTCGTAGGGGAACACGGGGGCTGCGGAGGGTAATAGAGGCCGAATGTGTCGTAGGGGGTGTTGCAGCGAGGTGGGGCGACGCCGCGAGGATCTGCACACGGGAGAGGGGGCGGTTTTGGGCAGGGCGGGGAGTTAGGGGATGGGAGGCGGCGGGGGCGAGTGGGGTCCGGGGAAGGGGAGGCACAGGGGGAGGGTCAAGGGCCGTGGGGGGGGGGGGGGGGGAGGAAGGGGGCAGCGGGGCGAGGGAATCCGGGAGGGAGAGGCACTGGTGGGGGGAAGAAGATGGCGAGGTGGGGCTGGGGAGGAGCGGGAAGAGGAGAGGGGGAAACCGGGGGGAAGGCGACGAGATGGAGAGGGAGGAGAGGGGAGGGAGGCGACGGCAGGGGGGAGGCATTAGGGCATGGGAGAAAGAAGGGGGCGGGGGTCGGGACTGAACGGGGGGAGAGAGAGAGAGAGGGAGGGAGAGAATTAGAGAGGGGGAAACTAATTATTCATTCCAAAACTTAACTTCAACCCTAGTATTTGGGGTGCCTTTATAGAGGCTAAGTCCTCCCCAAATAGCAACAACTTTCTGAAAATAAAAAAAAGAAAACATGCAGAAGAGAAAAGAGGATAAGGCCTTGTATAATGAGCCTTTTACATAATTAGATAAAATTTAAAATAAAAATGTTGACTAAAGGGGGAATCATGCTGCATCAACTCCCCCCTGCTGAGAAGAATCTCGCTCCGTCGAGATGGCATCGTGGTAGTTCTGAAGTATGTCGGGGCGGAGTTGTTGAAGCTCATCCTCATCAATCTAGGTGTAATCTGTAAGAGGTCGTCCCTTACATTTGACTAGATAGCGACGGAAGAGACCACGTCTAGTCGTCATATCTCGGATGTCGGCAATATCTTCAATCTGATCGGCATCAGTCGTGGTGGGTGGTTGGCTCGTATCATCAGCGGGAGCTACTGGCGTGGTGGCATCTGTCTGTTCATCTCCATGATATAATAAGAGGTCTGATACATTAAATACTGGTGATGTCTGGACGTCTGGCGGCAGATCAAGTAAGTAAGCATTGGACCCAATCTTTTTGAGGATTCAGAATGGACCAATCTTTCGTTCACTCGATTTTTGGTGGACTCTCAAAGGAAACCTCTCTTTTTTCAGGTGGACCATCACTAATTCTCCAACTCTGAACTCGCTCTCTCTACGGTGTAGGTTGGCTTGGGCTTGGTATTTCTGGGTCATGGTTTGGAGTTTGGCTCGGATTTCGGTATGGATATGGGTTAGGTGTTCTATCAGATCCTCAGCAGCCGCACTATTCTCCCTTGCATGGTTGTGGGTTTTAGGTCTAGAAATTGGGTAAGTGGAAAGCCGTACACACTCTCAAATGTCGATTTTCCGATGGACCTATTAGTGGAACTGTTATGCGCGAATTCAGCTTGGGGAAGAATTAGATCCCATTTGGACGGAGAGTCCTCTGCAAGACATCGCAATAAATTTCCTAATGATCTGTTAACTACTTCAGTTTGCCCATCTGTTTGTGGATGATAAGCGGTGCTGTATTGCAAACGAGTACCAAGATGAGACCAAAGCATGTGCCAAAAATGACTCAAAAACCGGGTATCATGATCCGAAGTAAAAGAACGAGGAACACCATGCAATCGAACGACATCACGAAAAAACAAATCAGCGACATGAGATGCATCTGAGGTTTTTTTACATGCAATGAAATGTGCTATTTTAGAAAATCTGTCCACAACCACAAAAA
>JAZKJV010000595.1:600000-984696 GCA_037367405.1 Ottelia alismoides
TGGGTGTTTTTCTTGAGGCTCAATCCGTGGTATGATATTGTCTGTAGCTAACTTCTTACCGATGCTTATGTTCCTCCCATGGAGGAGGCCTACAACCATCTGAGCAGGATTGTGATGCCTTCCAGATCTACTAATTAGACCTTCTCTACCATGGTAGCATCTCATGGCAGAGGAGGGTCGCTCCAATTTGGAGGATGTGATTTCCGCGACAGAAGAAGTGGTCTTCCTTGCGTTCAGTGCACATAGTGCAACCATATAGTGCATTCCGAGGACACATGCTATCAGCATGGTTGTCCTGTATCTACTCATGTTGCTGAACAGTTTGAGCTCACTACTACTTCTGTTGATCCAAAGTATGATGATTTGGTCTCTCGTATGAGGGAGATTATAGGCCCTTTCGCCGGTACTACCAGTGCTTCTCCAGCCTTGTTTGATATTGTTGCCTTCATGATCATCTCAAGTAATGATTATGCTTTTACTACATGTCACAATGCTAATATTCAGAATGGATCATGAAATATGGAGCATCCCATCATCTATGCGATGACAGAGAGCAGTTCACATTCTACAACGCCATTTCTCCATATCGATTTGTAGTCGTTGTCAATCGAGACATTCTCCTATTATGAGACATGGAAAGATTCAGTTGATACCTTCCATGCCTATGCAAAAATGTGTTACATGCACATGATTTTTTTATGAATTTATTGTCCATCAGTTAGATTGCCAAGTGCATAAACTATCATGATAACTGTGACCATTCTTCTCTTGTGTTTCAGGATATACTTACGGACAGGGTGATTGAATGTGGCTGAGAGCAAGGGGGTCTCTATAGATTGGTTCAGTCTCCATATGCAGGCAAATCTTCCATTTCTACTGGACCAGTCTCCTCGTGTTTATGCCATGTTTGATTTAGTCATCTTCCTCTGCAGAAGTTGTGTAGAGTCCTTATTCAGATCTTATCTTAGTCTAGTTTCCAGTGTTAGGCTTTTTAGCGTGGAAAGCATCATCGTATTTTTGCTGTCATCAATCGAGTTGTTGCATTTTGATATTTGGAATCGTGACCGTGTCCTTAATCACCATGAGCACACGTTCTATTTATTTGCAATTGATAATTTTTCAATACTTTCTTGGGTCTTTGTGATGAAAAATAAATCTTAGGTTGGGTTAATTATGAAAATTTTTATAATTAAAATAAAAAATGTTTTTTGCTAATATCAAATATCTCGCTCTGATATGCTTTGAAATTGTGTACCGATCGGCTATCTCAGTTCTTCACATCTCTTGGATCCTCCATCAGACGTCGTGTGCGTACTCAACCCAACAGAGCGGTGTTGTTCATCGCAAACACTGTCATCCCATAGATGTTACAAGGACTCTTTTGATATAGAGTCATACTCCTCACTCCTACTGGGGAGACACTATCGTTACGTCTTGCTATCTCATCAATTGCATGTCATCTTCCGTGGCTAGAAGAAAAGGTTTCTTATTCGATGTGCTTCCCAAAAAGGACATGTTCTCTCTAACACATCGTCTTTGGTTGGCCTTTGTTCATCACTTGACCTGCTCGTGCCAAGCTCTCTCCTAGATCTATTAAATGACTCTTTATTGACTATTTATGGACCCAAAAAGTGTACCGGTCCTTTAATCAAGTCAAACGGAAGTACTATGTCAGTGTTAACGTCACATTCTTACTCTTGATTCGATACTTGATCTAGCAACAACAGTTTGTTTCTAACTCTTCCAAGAAACAAGAGAGATGACAATGAACACAACAAAGCCTGAAGTTGACTTCCTATCTTTAGCACACCCTACATAATCTGCGTCTGCACATGCAGAAACAGAGAGACTTGATCCTTTTCTTAATAGCAGTCCTGTACCTGGAGAAGACTTTAGGTACCTTAATGTCATATATATAGCATCCACGTGTACCTGTCTGGGTTGCTCCATAAACTGACTCACATGACTTACTGCAAAAAAGATGTCAGGTCTAGTGATAGTAATATACATGAGTTTTCCCACCAACTCTTTGTATCTCCTCCTGTCAACCTCACATGTATCATCATCATATAATCTCATGTTAGGATCCATAGGAGTGGTAGAGGGTCAACACCCACTCATGTCTGTCTCGACTAGTATATCTGTAACATACTTCCTTTGGGTCATCACAAGACCCTGAGCATTCCTAGCAAACTCTAGCCCTAAGAAGTACCTTAGGGTGCCAAGATCTTTAGTGACAAACTCTCGATCCAAGAATTCCTTTGTCTTCTTTATCTCATGCGCATCATCTCCTGTAACAAGTATATCATCAACATATATCATGATAACAGTTGCACCTCTGGGTGTTCTCTGCACAAACAATGAATGATCTGCATTTGACCTTTAAACCCCTGCTTTTCAATCAGACCTGAGAGCTTCTGAAACCATGCCCTGGGACTTTGCTTAAGATCATATATGGCATTGTGAAGTCTACAAACCTGCTGACACTCCTCCTCAGCAGCAAACCCTAGAGGCTGCTGCATATAGACTTCCTCCTGAGGATCACCATACAAAAAAGCATTTTTAACATCGAGCTGGTATAAAGGCCAATCACGAACCACGACAATAGAAAGTAGAACATGTAGAGTGGAGTGGCGAGCAACGGGAGAGAAAGTATCCATATAATCGACGACATAAGTCTGTGTAAATCCTCGTGCCACTAACCTTGCCTTTAACGATCAAGGCTCCCATCAGCATGGTGTTTGATAGTAAACACCCATTTGTAGCTGGCAACAAATGCTCCAATAGGAGCATTTACCAAACTCCAGGTACCTCGTGACTATAGAGCAACCATCTCCTCCTCCATGGCTAGATGCCAACGATTGCCCTTCATAGCCTCATGATAATTCCGTGGTATGTTCACGACAACTAGAGCAATGGCTTTCGAAATTCCCCTGTAAAGCGGTCAAAAGTAACCAGAGAGGCAAGGGGATATAAGGTACAGCTACGCTTAGCCTTGCGAAGCGCAATAGGAACATCCAGATCATAGGGAACTTCTTCAATCTGTAAATTATTATGCATAGGATCCTGTCTAGAAGCCTCATCAGACCCATCATCAGAAACAATATATTCAGAACATACCTTGGTCATGATGGATGATGGGCATTGACCACGAGAAGGAGACCGACGTGTATAGAAGCATGGTAAGGGTGGAACGACAACAACTGGAGATGGGAGAAGTGAAGGCGGTAATGATGGTGAGTGTTGCGGAGAAGTAGGAGGCGACGATTGAGGCGTGGTAGGAGATGGTGGAGGTGGTGGTATATCTGGCATGGGTGGAGGTGGAGGCATATAAATTTCATCATCTTACTCAGAAGAAGTCAACCATTCGCGTGTAGGGAAAAGTACATTACGATTCAAAGAATGTAACATCTGCGCTAACATAATATTTTCTGTTAAGAGGATCATAGCATCTATACCCCTTCTGCATCCTAGAGTACCCAACAAAATACACTTGACATCTTTAGGGGAGAGCTTATCAAGACCTGGGGACAACTGGTGAACAAACACCACTGAATCAAAGACACGTGGAGTAAGCGAGAATAACTCTTTATCTGGAAACATCATAGAGAAAGGAATTTTCTCACCTGGAACAGATGAAGGCATGCGATTCACGAGATAACATGCTGTAAGAACTGTGTCACCCCATAATGAATGTGGGGAATGACTCTGAATAAGAAGCATACGAGTGATATCAAGTAAATGACGATACTTTCTCTCAGCTACGCCATTCTGCTGAGAGGTATAGGCACACGAAGTTTGGGAGTGAGTCCCATCATCAATGACTGTTGTCCTCCTTGGAGGGATCTGTCTTTAAGTTGTAAGCTGATCTCTATCGTCAATGTACCAGAAAGCCAAACCTTGGCATATGCATCATCCGCCTCCCACGAGGCATTAACCCCGGTTTTCTCAACCGGCTCTTCCTCGATAAGAATATGCTTCTCACCCGTAGACTCCATAAGGCTCATGAACTGCATAGCCTAGAACTCATAGTTCGTTCCATCCATCTTGACAATCGACGCTAGATCTTTGAAAGCGCCTGCAACGGAAACGTCGACTTTGCTTTCTGACATAGAGCCGGATGAATAATACTAGGGTTTGTCGACCAAAAGACAAATGTCTACACAACCATATGAGGATTTGAATGCATATGTAGACTTTTGCACTCAAATACATCAACATCAACGAAAGCCGATGCATAGATGAAGGGCTAGGGGGCCGGCGATAGGTAGTTGGCGGCGGTGGCGAGTTGCCACGACAGAGGAGAGGGTTGGCGGCGGCGGCAACGCCCGAGGACTAGGGTCGGGTGGCGGCTGACGGCAAGAGAGTGGTCGACACCGACGACGACGCTCGAAGGAGGAGAGGGCGGCGGGTGTGGTTAGGGTTAGGATTTGAGAGCTCCGACCTAGGACCGCAGCTATGATAGCATGTTGGGAAAAAGAACGAAGTTGTTTATTCCTTGAAACCCTAGGCTCTCTTATATAGAAGAGAGACCTATGGGTAAATTACATATGAGAACAGAATGCAAGGAAAATAAGGAAATGGTACAGAAATAAGAAATATTTCTACAATAACATAATTAGCTTTGCAATGCATTGGACAAAACAAAAAGGGTAAGATTCAAGGCTTTTAATGTTGTCACATATTACATGTTAGACATGTAACATAAACTTCTTCGACTTATATTGTTCGTATTTTTTATGTACAATAATATTTTAGTGACGAATATTAAATATGTGTTGATTAATTCTTTTGTAACATTTATAGACAATGAATCTATCTTTGATTAGAGGAAAATGTTGTAGAAATGGATATGGAGTTGTTATATCTTCACTTTTGGTGTTTTTATTTCTATTCTTTCATCATATATTATAGGGTTATATGTTATATATTGTTAAGAATATATATAATTACATCAACATATATATTTTTAGATTTGTGTGTATTTTTTCTATAAACTGAGGCTTGCGCCTCGACCGTCTCGATGCTTTGCCCCGCCTTGATTCCAAGAAAAACATTCCATTTCACCTTTCATTTTTCAAACCTTGGTCAAGACACGATAATCGTCTAGTATAGTCATCAATAAAGAAACATGAAAAGAGCTAGTATGCTGAAAAAGATGTCTCTAGACTCCATACAGATAATTTGGTAGGATTGAGGTAAAAACCCAGGGTTCTTTTAGGACACAATTCAGTCCGGTGCATGAAGCTCCTATTATGGATGCTTCTGGTATATGATCTTAGATAATGTCTCTTACAATTACTTCATTCGAAAAATGATATGGCAATTGAGGTAAGCCAAGAAAACATTCAAACTAATTCTTTAAGAAGTCCCTCTCTTTTTTCTCTCTCCCTCTATCTGTCTCTCTCATCTATAAGTGGAACATAAATAGATGGTGTCTATAATTAGCTTTAGAAATGTAGACTAAGAAAGATCACACACAAGAACGCAATGATTTAACGTGGAAAACCCTCAAGAGAGGGTAAAAAACCACAAGGCAACTCTCCAACCCTAATCTCCTTTCTTTCTAGAGATTAGGGCTAGCTTCATATTCACTTAATTGCAAAGGCACAAGGGGTGAGTATAATATATAGGGGAGGACGGGTAAACGGTCTCTCACCCAAAGACCCGTTTACCCGTGTACAAGATTTCCTCCAGTTAACACTCCCCCTCAAGTTGGGCTTACATATTAATCATGCCCAACTTGCTTACATTTTGTTCAAATTGTGCCATAGGCAAACCTTTAGTGAAGATATCTGCAACTTGTTCTTCTGACTTTAGATAAGGAAGATAAAGCACTCCTGCATCAATTTTCTCACGAATGAAATGATGATCTATTTCCACATGTTTGGTCTGGTCATGCATCACGGGATTATTAGCCAAATTTATCGCAGCTTTGTTGTCACAGAACATCTTCATAGGCATAGCAACGTTAATTCCTAGCTGTTCTAGGAGAAGTTTCAACCATGCAATTTCAGTGACCCCATTTGCAAGAGCGCGATACTCAGCTTCCGCACTAGATCGCGAAACCACATTTTGTTTCTTACTCCTCCAAATGACTAAGTTGCCATAAAGATACACAACATACCCTGAAGTAGATCTTCTGTCATCCACAGACCCAGCCCAATCTGCATCAGTATAGCCCTCAGTATGCACCTGCTTTTGTCTTCTGAACATAAGTCCCCGTCCAGGAACCTTTTTCAGATAGCATAGGATCCTGTTGACCGCATGGGCATGACTCCGTGTGGGAGAATGCATAAACTGACTGCAAGGGAATATCTTGTACAAGGATATTCAATCAATAAAACAGTTATGTATTCAATCCTTGTATGCTTGATTAAAATTTTAGTGTAGGATTTTGGTAGGTGAAGGGCCAGGTGTGGTCCATGTAAAGATTATATTGACCGTCATGGGAACTAGGGGCATTGGCAACTGTTGCGGGAAATGGTTGGCTGGTTGGAGAAGAAAATGACATTTTCTTGAAACTATATGATTTTAAGTGTTTTTGTGTGGATCTTATTGAAGGATCGGTACAAAAAGTCATGCTTTGATGCATTTTAGAAGAAAACAAATCCTCTGGGCATAACACTGCAATTCCTATTAAATGAGGCACCATGTTGTGGTGTGGGTGCAGATGAGTCACCTCCTCATGTCTCGGTGTTGGGTAATGATAAGGGGGTTTTTCACCTTAAAATAAGGGTTCTCTTATTGTAAGGTCTGGTGGTAGTGCAGTGTGACCAGGGTTCAAATCCCCCCTTGCGGGGGTTGCGTTAGGTAGTCGACAACCAACGTAAAAAATAGTTGAATCTTTCAACATAGATTTCAGCAAGAATCCATGTAGCCGACCCTACTTATAGTGGGAGAAGATTTTGTCAAAATAAGGGTTATGTTATACAAACATACCCCTCGAAGAAGCCTCCGAGAAACCCCTAGAATTTTAGTGAGGCTTCACGTTTGTAGGCTAATCATCAGAAGTTGGGCTTCGTACCTCTTTGTATGGTCCATCAAACCTCCTTGAGTTTATCAGTGGTGCTTTCCACCCTGTGTACAAGCTTGTCGATACATACTTATGGCCTTCCTTCAGCATGTTTGGGGTCTAGAGCAGTGAAGTGGGTTACGATGTTAAGCAGTCAATGGAGTGCAAATTGGAGGGATGGCCCTCCAAGGTGGGTGGGTTGTGGTTGTGAGGGATCCTTTTAAGACCAGCACTATCATTTCTACATGTCTATTTCCTTCCAGATTTTTAAATCCTAGTCTACGTTGTGAGGAGAATGGAGTCAATGGACGTGTTGAGTTGAATAATTCTCTGGTGAGGCATTGGTACCTTAGGTGAGTGCATGCCTCTTGTGAAATAGGATGAGGTTTGCCAGCCAGTAATGGGTGGGGGTATTTGGCACAAAGGATTTGAGAATGTGGAAGTTCACTTTCGAAATGGGGGCTACAATTGCTCAAAAACGAGGATGGTTTTGTGGGAAGTATCGGTTTGCTTTCTGTGGCCAAATCTTTGACTTGGGGTTCCAGGACTGTTGGGAGCAGGATAATAGTATACCATCCGTTGCAGCCGTATGCAAGAGACTTTATAGGGGGAGGGGAGGAGATCCATCTCTCCTTTGGTGAATGTTGATGCATTTATAAGACCAGGGCTCCTATCAAGATGACGATGTGACCGAGAGAACCTGATAGCTACTGGATGGGCACCATTGGCCAGCATTACATGTGCTTTGTGCAGCAATGGTTACAAGGGATATCTAACATTTCTTCTTCCATTATCATTTTGTAAATGTGGTTTGGGATTGTTTAAACGTACATGGCTTGATTCCTCATTATGTCAGCTTTCTGGCTGTCTTTCAAGGAGGCAATAAGGAATGGGAACATTGATGTTTACACTCAGAGGTATAATCAGTTTAGACGGCTTGCTGTGATTTGGGTAACTTGGCTATAGAGGAACAATGGTGTATTCCTGTTGATGGGACCTTGCGGAGAATATACTACCTTATTTCTCATTGTTGGGGTAGTTGGGAAGGAAAGGTGTAATTATCTGTGTCCAAGTTTGCCCTGTTTTGGAGTTGGTTTTTTAATGAAATTTATGTATGACCATTAACCTATAATGATCATCCTTTGTTACAAAAATGGTGAAAGATATCTATCTTCCACAGACGACACCAAATTGGTGGAAAAACCATCTTAACAATTCCGTATGTGTGGATTCATTGCATCCCCAACATTAATGAAAAACTTGCTTCGTATATATGAACTTGAAAAGCCTAACAACTGTTTCCATAAAATTTTTCAATTTTTAAAATGTTGGTCGATGATTTTACTACGCAGGTTGCGATAAATTGGTGCATCTGCAAGGGAACCATTCCCATTCCTGGAGTCAAGACACTCACACAGGCCCAAGAGAACTTGGGTGCACTGGGTCGGCGCCTCTCGTCGAATGAAATCATTGAACTAGAAGATGCTGCAAGAGAATGCCCGAAAGGATGATCCAGAATGTATTCCAAACCAGGTAGGTCGGTTTTGTTCTTACTCCTTTTTGTTACATTTACTTTTCTAAGTTCAAGAATCACATCTTCAGTCCTGTAAATTCAAATCCTGTAGCATGTAGTTTATTTAAATCTTGGAGCATATATCTTTATTCCTGTCGATGTAAATTATTTCATGATTGACCTTCCAGGCAGATGTATTTACAAGAAAGCTATTCATGACATTGAAAATTTGCCAGCAAAGATAAAAAGAAAGCAATTTTGACTGAAACCAACATGTAGAGAAAATCCAGTTTTCACCAATTGAGATAAAATCAAATGTATGAAAGAAAGATGAAGATGGGTCCAACGTAACTCAGTTTCTTGGTTGCGATGAGAAACATCCATACCTTCATTGCAGATGCCTGAGTCATCATAAATGTGTGTCAAGTCAAAACATCATTCTTAATTGGCATCGGATCATCTTATTTCCTCTTGCCACCACTAGGGATACAATGTTTCTTGATGTTTGCTGCACAATCCACAAAAGTGCCATTTCCATTCGCATATCCGCTAGATTTCTTAAATTGAAGTTCCTCCATTTTGTTCAGGAAACGACTTGGAGTATTCCTGGTATATCCATCAGGGGCTAATATGCAATGTATTTCATTTCTATTGTACTTTGTTTAGGAACCGGTAATATACTATTTCTTTTATTCTTATTTCCCTTCTTTTGTAGATATAATTCACTGGTTTGTCGATGCAATTTACACAGTGCCCCTTCAGAAATACCTACTGATCAAGTTGTGGATTGCAAAGCTCCCTACAGATTCCAAGTTTGTTTTTTTTGTAGGTTTTCTTATGGGAATAGCTTATCACCGAACAAGTCAGCACATGGAAGGTGCAAGAGGTCTATGTTCTTTAACAATTTTCATGCAATCTATGGTCGTGACCGGTTTCGTTTCTCCTCAAGTGGATGTGAGAATTCAGCATCAAAAGCTGGTGTCGTTGAAGCTTCCTTTCAGAAAAAAAGGACAAAGATTTAGGCGTCAACTCTAGGTAAGTCGCACGATTTAATGAAAAGAGATTAAAACAAGAGCAAAGACATTCCATTTTCCATTAACCAGTTTCTGGGTTTGTAATTCAACAGGAAAGTGATGGTAAGTGTTGAGAGGGAAAAAAGATACTATTCATCGAACCCTAGAGCCCTCTTATATAGGAGAAAGGCTCTATGGGTAAATTACATAAACAGGACAAAAAAAACAATATGAAGGACAAGATAACATGAGTATTGTAACACCCCCCCTCAAGCTGGAGCATATATATCTATCATGCTCAGTTTGGAACAACAGTTATGGAAAGGACCTCTAGCCAGAGACTTAGTGAACATGTCTGCAACTTGATCTCCTGACGCAACATGAGATGTTGAAATCAGACCCTTCTGTATCAAGTCCCGAGTGTAGTGGCAGTCTACCTCGATGTGCTTTGTTCTTTCATGGAATGCTGGATTGTTGGCTATAAATAAAGCTGCCTGATTATCACATTTGAGATGCATAGGAAGAGGTACTTCAATTATTAAGTCAGTCAAGACAGACTTGACCCATATCATCTCAGTACTGCCTTGGGCCATTGCCCTATATTCTGATTCTGCACTGGATCGAGCAACAATAGTCTGTTTCTTACTCTTCCATGAGACTGGTGAGCTGCCAACAAAGACAATAAAGCCTGAAGTAGACTTCCTGTCATTAGGACACCCAGCATAATCTGCATCAGCATACCCTCTGACTGAGAGAGATGTATCTCTTCTAAACAGAAGACCTGCGTCTGGAGATGACTTCAAGTATCTTATAATCATGAATACAACATCCATGTGCGCCTGCCTGGGTTGCTCCATGAACTGGCTTACTTTACTCACAACAAAAGATATATCAGGCCTAGTAATAGTGACATATAATAATTTCCCTACCAGTTCTGTATAGCGTCTCTTGTCCACCTCCTCAGATCCATCATCATGAAGCTTCACATTAGGATCCATTGGGGTAGTAGTTGGTCTGCATCCTGTCGTTCATGTCTCAGATAGAAGATCAGTAATATACTTCCTTTGTGTCATAACCATACACTGTTGATTTCGTGCAAATTCCAATCCAAGGAAGTAACGAAGCGTGCCCAAGTCCTTGGTAACAAACTGTTGTCCAAGAAGTCTTTGCTGCCTGAATTCCCTGTGCATTACTGCCAGTGATAACAATGTCATCAACATAAACCAAGATGACCACAATACTTCGCTGGTCTCTCTTTACAAAGAGAGTATGATCTGCAGTAGATCTGACAAACCCCTTCTGCTCAATCAATTCTGAGAGCTTCTGAAACCAAGCCCTCGGACTCTGCTTAAGGCCATATATAGCCTTATGAAGACGGCATACCATACTGGACTCCCCTCAGCAGCAAACCCAGGTGGCTGATGCATATAGACCCTCCTCCTGCAAATCACCATACAGGAATGCATTTTTGACATCCAATTGAAAAAGTGGACAATCTCTCACCATAGCGACAGAGATGAGAATCCACAATGTAGAATGACGCGCCACAGGAGAGAATGTGTCATGATAGTCCACCCCATAGGTTTGGGTGAACCCACGTGTGACTAGCTTGGCCTTGTATCGGTCCACTGTACCATCAGCGCGCTGCTTCACTGTAAACACCCCATTTGCTACCAACAACAGACACACCTGTTGGAGGCTTCACGACACTCCATGTACCACGCGATTGCAATGCTGCCATCTCTTCCTCCATAGCTAAACGCCACTGACTACTCTGCAAGGCCTCCTGATACGACCTTGGTATCTGCACAGCTGACAGGGCTACAACAAAGTGCTGAAAGTCCTTGGACAGTCGCTCCAAGGAAACATGAGAAGCAAGTCCACCCCATACCTGGTGTTCATCGTTCGTGCACGCTTCTGCCTCCGAAGTGCAATAGGAATATCGAGATCATCAACATTAGTAGTAGAGATATAATGTGCACCCTGTAACTCAGTCTGTACATGCAAATCACCCGTGCCATCAGGAGAACTCAAATGTTCAGTACATACCTCGGGCGTGCTGGATGATGGAGGAGGCACATGAGCAGAGGGTCTTCGTTGGTAAACCTGAGGAAAAAAAGTAGGAGGCTGCGACGGAGGTGGTGGCGGTGGTGGTGGTGATGATGGTGGTGGTGGAGATAGTGAAGAGCATGGTAATGACGGAGGAGGAGGCACATAGATATTTTCACCATCCTTTGAAGGAGCAAGCCTATCACCTGTGGGAGAGAAATACATAATATACTCAAAGAAGGTGACATCAGCACTGACATAGTACCTTCTTCGAACCGGGTCAAAACAACGATATCCTTTTTGGGTTTTAGAATACCCAACAAACACACATTTAACAGACCTTGGAGAAAGCTTGTCAAGACCAGGAGTGAATTGGTGAACAAATGCAACAGAACCAAACACACGAGGCGTGAGCGAGAAAAGATCCTTTTCGGGAAACGCAACCGAGAACGGGATCTTCTCCCCTAACACCGACGAAGGCAAATGATTTACCAGATAACACGCAGTTAGAACCGCATCTCCCCAATAGGAATGAGGAGTACGACTCTGAATCAAAAGGGTTCTGGTAACATCCAACAGATGGCGATGTTTCCTTTCAGCCACCCCATTCTGTTGGGAGGTATAAGCACACGATATCTGATGCACAACGCCATGAGACTTAAGAAATTGATAGAGTTGAGTATTGCAGAATTCGAGAGCATTGTCAGAACGTATGTACTTGACTCTAGCAGAAAAATAGTTCTTCAATTCATTAATAAAAGACTGAATAACAGGACCAGCATCAGACTTGTTCTTAAGAAGGAAAACCCAAGACAACCTCGAAAACTCATCGACAGCAACAAGCTAGAACTTGTGTCCCTGATGGTCTGGGACACGACTTGGACCCCAAATATCAAAATGAAACAACTCAAATAGACTACGACTACTTGGACCCTGACGACCCTGGAAAGAAGACCGGTGATGCTTCCCAAGCTGGCAAGCATCGCACTGAAAGGTGGAGCGAGGAGAAATCTGTGGAAGAACATGAACCAGCTTTTGCAGAGGAAGGTGACCAAATCTCAGATGCCACATGTATGGAGAAACATACCCATTGTGTAGAGAAGATGAGGCGCCAGCATATGGGGACTGCACAAGTCTGTAAAGGCCCCCTTGCTCACGGCCAGTTCCAATCACTCTGCCCGTGAGTATATCCTGAAACACAAGAGCAGAAGGATCAAATATGGCACGACAATGTAAATCTTTGGTGATCTGAGTAATTGATAATAAATTCATAGAGAATTGAGGATCATAGAGAACATTAGGAAGCCTCAAGGTAGAAGTCAACTGCACCTCCCCCTGACCAGTGATGGGGGAATGTGCACCATCTGCAATCACAACAGACCGTCCAGGCTGAACAGGAGTAAAGACACTAAACTGGCCTTTGTCACCACATAGATGATGTGATGCACCTGAATCCATAATCCACTCTGATAAGTCTGCCCTGTAACAAGTAGTAAAGGCATACTCTGTACCTGGAGTAGACGTTGATGCTGATGCAACCACCTCTGATGATCCTGAAGGAGATCCGGTAGAACTAGCAGTGGGCATAATATCCCTGAGTCGAGCAACACGCTCATCAAATCGCCGATCAGAGGTAGGTGAAGGGCTCCCAACTGGTTGTATCTGCTCTGCAACCCGGGCTGAAGGAGGAAACCCATGCTTGGAATAGCATGTATCCTCAGAGTGACCAGATCTATGACAATATGTGCACGGCTGACGGGATCGACCACCCCCTCCTCTGCCAAGGTTAGAGCTCCCTCTACCACGATATGGTAAATGGCTTCCCCTACCACGAGAGGCGGCCATAGCTGAAGATGTCTGGGACTGTAGAGTACCTCCTGAGGATATAGATAGTCTACTCAATCTGTGATATGCCTCCTCCATTGGAGGTATGGTAGCGTCAGTAAGGATCTGGGCACGAGCAGCATTCATCGAACCCTAGAGCCCTCTTATATAGGAGAAAGACTCTATGGGTAAATTACATAAACAGGACAAAAATAAACGATATGAAGGACAAGATAACACGAGTATTTTAACAGTAAGTAAATTCGTGTTTTCCTGTTTATAACAGAATATAAAGAAACTGGAACATTATAATTGTATTCTCTACGAAAACATACAAAAAGAGACAACGACAACATCAAAACCTTTCCCCACAAAAAGAGAATTTAGAAGAAACAAAGAAAGTTTATCTCGTTACATTCTCGAGAAAAGGAGACGGGTTTTCTTCAATGTGTGGAGAGTTAATTACATTTAGGGAAATAGGAGGAAAAACCACTAACCTATGGAACTCGTTGGTCACTAGAAACTTGGTTCCGTTTCTTCGTTTCCTTTGATTTGCCAGAGCATTAATCCTCCTTGAAGTCTACTTTGGTGTTTTAACTGGACGGACGAAACCGGACAGGTAGCTGTTTTTAAGTGGATATATATACTTTTCTTATGGGTATGAATTTGTGTTTTATTTGCTATGTATAAGGATATGGAAATCATTTTTTATTTTTTAAAAGATAAGGATACGAAAATGGTTCCGTATATTATTTGCAGACACGGATATAGATATCCGTATTACCGATTGTGTGTATGCATATAAATGTTTCTAAATATGTCGCGAGATTGCATAGAATATACATCGATACTTCATAAATATATCCTCTTCTAATGCCTAATTGATGAGATTAGAGTTACCTCAAGTGGTCATTCACAGTTTTATCACAGGATAAAAGTTGCTTTTTCTTAACTTTAACCTAAAAACAAATCTTGGCTTGGTGATGATATCAGTGGTATGCTCATAAGAAAAATATGAGAAGTGACCATATGAACTTTTATATTATATCTCTAATGCATTAGCTATCAGCTTCCACATGTTTGATCCTTTTCGGATGCATAAGCGCAACAACTTTGATGTATAATACCAAACTACCTAAGAAAATTTAATGTAGTACAAAATACAAGAATATTACATGATCTTACAAATTTCACAACAATTGGAAAATGTTTTTTTCAGAGATAAAAGACTTGTTTACATCCTCAATTTTTTCGAAAGAAAAGCCAAATAAACACAATTATAGTCACCAACATCAATCACATAATGTATGTATCCATACATATCATTAACACGGCAAGTATCCCATACATCGGACCCCACTAGTTCGACATGCTGGAAAAAAAATACACGATGATGTTTCCTAGCTCACACGATTCATTCGGGAAGGATGGCGATGGTGAGAATCGATGAAGAACACAAGGATATTTCTGAAGTGGAAGATGATGAGCTGAAGAAGAGCTTCTTGAGAAGACAGGTGAGTTATTGGCAAAAGGAGAGTATAACATCCTGGGCTTAGGTCTCCAATCCGTAACCGAGAAAAATTAACCCCGATAACTTGTTGGATTCATGTCCAATTGGAACCGTTGACAAGCACTCAAAATGCTTAAAATTCAAGTTGTCAAGTAGTAATCTCCAGAACTTATAACAAAGTCTCACACTCCGCAAGTACTATATGTGTTGCTATGTTTGAGGTGCTACAAATTACACCACTTGATAAAGGCCACTGTATCATCCTACCCGTTGGTATATCCCGATATATATCAGATAGATACCTCCCTATCACCCCACACAACAGATAAATTGATAGCTTATACAGAAATACTCCAACCGTGAACATCTCTTTGCATGCTCTCTTTGACTCACACAAGCAAGGTGGATAGTAGCTATGGAGTTTCTCAAAATAATTAATTCGAATTTAGTTTTTTTGTGCTAAGATCAAAAGTCGAGCTTAATAAGTAGGTTGCCTTGGAAGAGGACCCATGTTGTTACTTTGTATGAGCCGGACACGCTATGGAAACAGTGGACAACAAAGGGGATTGCTTGCTAGCCTTTCCATCATCCAATCCTATCGAATGAAATCGGAATTCTAGATGTTACCATAGTTTCTGCTAGGGAGAAAGTGGTGCATGGTGCCTTTGAGACACGTGTCGTCCCTGGTAAATCATCAATATCCTCCTCTCTTTGAATAGGTAGACCAGAAAAGAGATCAAGAAAGTCATGTACAACATCGCTCATCGATGAGCTCCTCAACGAGGAGGAACCTTTCGGTGTCACCTAAACTATATACTTGGCAAGGTGGTTTTTTTCACAGTAAAACCTGGACGATTATCCCTAACCTCGAGATCTCCTGAGTTTACATCCATCCCTTATCGTAGTTTCCTTTTGATCTCTCCCTTGTAGCCTTCTCTTGAATTCATGTGTGTCCACACTCCTTGATACGATGAGTCTATCATATCAAAGCAAAAGTTAAGTAAAAGGATCAATATCAAAAGTTCCTTTTTTTATTTGACATGTTAGTTAAAAGATGTAATGTGATGTTAGATTTATGACCATTCATGATTCAAGTTGTTGTTAAGAATATGATTTTTAAAACTAGTTTGATAAATAGCAAACTACTCGAGCTCATCGATTACTCCGAATTAATTTGCGATCCAATAGAAAACGAGAATCTATGTAATGGAAGCCAATCCAATATAGTAAACAAAGAAGAGCTCAACTGTCATAGAACATCGTGACGCTATTAGAGAATCTTTGTCTCATTTCTGACCTAAGAATAAGCAATGGCACGAGAACCCTGCATCACTTTAATCGAAGACTTAAGCATGGCCTCCTAGGCTATAATATCAATCATGATTGTCCCTTTAAACAATACATTGGCCAAGACATTGTCCCTTTTCCACAAATGCATTCAAAGTATGTTCATTGTTACAAGTCTCCATCAGACTCAAAACTACATGGACCACAACTCATAGTTAAACCCATTCATCTCAACGATAGAGACATGACTCCTCATCTCTCCATCGATCAGAACATCAACGTCCTTGACATTACCGTATCTAAATAATAACTATCACAAAAAAGGTAATACTTATAATGTTGACTGTCATGACTCATTCTCTCGTGTTGCTCGACTTGGTACAATGTGTATTCTTCTTGCTACGCAAGGACGGACCACTTTTCTTGCTTGATGTGAAAAACTGGACCAACCGTCTCCTATACAAGGAGACCAAAGCCAAAAAAAAGTAAAAGTAAAGCTCTCAACATACATCCCTAGCAACTTCACTAGCTCCCACCGGATCAATGTGAAACCAGTCGATGGATTGCACGACATTATCTTTCGATTCTCAGTGCAAACCCAATTTTACCACTAGGCCTCGGAATCGATATCCTCCTGACTTCTCTTGTGCTGCAGAAGTCCGTCAAAATGAACAAAAGCAACACGAAATCTGGCACGCAAACTGTAATAATGCGACAAATAGTCACTTCGCGTTCACAATCTAGGGTATAGAATACACTATTACAAGATAAAGATACATTTACCTCTGGAAAATAGCTCCATTTACAATTATCATTCCCGCCCCCTTCAGATAAAAGGGCAGGCAAAATATCAAAGAACATGGTAAAAAAACCAAGATTATGTTATCAAAACTCAAAACAATGGAACTGACTTTCAGCGAGATTTACATGATGCATTGCAGCCCACGGAGAGTCGTGGCAAGAGAATGAAAAATACGGCCAGCGTCGTCTCTCCTCGAAGGGTTGCAGGGGAGTCAGGTTGCGGTGAAATGATATTCTTTGCAGTGGTATCAGGAAGCCGGTTGTGGGCTTTAAGTTCCGTAAAAGCTAACACTAACTGGAGTTTCTTCATCTAGATGAACTGGATTCACTACAATTACACGGCCTGCTGCTGCGGATTTCACCTCGTGGGGGCATCCGATGCCTGCTGGCTACTCTGGGACGGGTTCGAGGACATGGCCGGGAGCACCCCGTTCTCCTGAGGTGGGGGATTACCCCACTTCTGCTCTGCATCCGACGGCTCCATCACAAAAACTGCACCGTCACTCATACCCAATGCTATCTGATTTGGCTCTGACGGATGTGCTGCTAATACCGTAGGACTGACGCCTCCTCCACTACTGCAAGAACAGAATATTTCGGTTCATACCGGTTATGAGTACCATTTCTGAGAAGATTGGAATATGGTGGTCAGAAGAGTCCATGACGCTGTCTACCTGGGAGAAAAGATGTACGCTGAGGGCGCAATGCGACACCGCAGCCGTAGGCCATCCGATTCAAAAACTCCAATTGCACCATCACAGAATGCGGCATACACCAACATGCCGTCACAGGAGTAAGTCGCACTGGCTATAGGCGCGGAGAGCGTGTCACGAGGAACCCACTGTCAACATCATTACACCACAGCTTCTATTTAGATACCCGATCAAGGGAAATGTAGAAGAAAGAAGACTAAAGAATGCACAGGACGAAAAACTAACCATTCGTTGGCATTCTAGCTTGCTATCATAGATAGCGAGATGGCTTTCGTGGACGACTAACAGATGAATCTGGTCGTTGTGGAATTGAACTTTAGTGTCCCCAACCAATGGACCAGAACGACCGGCAGGTGGATGGATAGGCTTTGCTTTTTTCTTCTCCCATCCGTCGATGCTCCACACACATAGCTGCAGCCACGGCAAACAAATATTGTATGAGAACCTAAGAAATGTCATGGAAATTGAGGAGGATGAAATTCAAGGTACCAATCAAGAGGAGCACGGCTCGGGTAGGATTGATCTTATTAAAGGTTGAGAGTATTTTAGAACTTCCATTGAATATTGGTCGACGTGTGTATTTGTCTACCTAAGGGAGTCTGAAATCGTGATTATAGTTAAGAGCTTCAACAAGATGGCACATATGAATCATGTGGGAGAATGTTTTGTTGTTGTTGCTAGTTCAAAAGAATACCTCGCAATATCATTGCAAATTTTTCTCCAAGATAAAGGTATCATTTATGAAACTCTCGTGTAGTTACATGTCTCAAAAGAATGTGGTTGCGGAGTGGAAGAATCTGTGGTTGTTAGGCATTGGCGGTGCTTTGCTGTATTAAGACATTGTTCCTATAAAAGCTCGTTTAAAAAATGGGAAACTCTATCAAAATACACCATGTAAGGTTTTGCCTCTCTATTGTTGGTTCCAAACTCGAGTAAAGGAGGGTTGCGTTAGGTAGCCAACACCCGTGTAAAATTGGCGGGTCGCATTTAACATGGATTTATATATACATAGCGAAGAATCCATGTAGCCCAGCCCCAATAAAAATGACGAAGAAAGCTCATGTTACTATTGTATTTACAATATGAAATTTTGTTATTGTAATCGTAAAGGACCTTACGAACTTTTGCATAGATGAATGTCAAGTTACCTGTGCATCCGCACCCGAAGAAACCAAGATATTCAATGATTGAGAAAATGCCAATCCTGTGATCTTCTTCTGATGACCCCTCAACTTGATCTTCACCTGAGAAACAAACGATGCTGTAATATACGGGGAAATGACAGAATTTAGTGAAGCAAATGCCAGAAAAACTATCAACAGAAACAACATTTTAATAGCTAAAAGCAAACTTACCCCTTCACGATTTAGAAAAATCTTTAAGCAAGATAACAAGAAGGGAAAAAGAGAAAGCATTTGTTAATTGCAGAAAGATCAATGATCCAATAGAGATAGAGCTTTGGCAAGAACCACAAAAATAAGAGAAAAAGATGAGCTTCCCTAAATATATGTTGCAACTTGCAAGTTGAGTGTTTCTGATGAAGTACCTCATCAACTCGGACATTGTAGATTTGTACTGTAGAATCTTCCATCCCGATGGCAATGATGTTGTTATCCTGGGGATGAAAAGCTAGGAAAGTTGCTGAAGGAGGTGGTGACATGAAGGTCGTCATTACCTGCAAACATCCCGCAAGTTTAGATCCAGTGTGAAATTTCTATTCCTAGATACAGCAAATTCCAGTCCCACCTTAAAGGTCATCATATTGAATAGTGAAACTTTTCCACCAGATGCGGACATAATATAGGAGTCATTCTTTGATAACGCGATGGCAGCTATAGTTTCATCAGTTTGGCTGGTGTCACCAGTGTCATTGACCATAGGAGCTCCATTGGCCGGTTGCCACAATTGCGGTACAATAGCAGCAGTTGACTGGAGAATAACTAATAATTATTTCACAAAAACTCATATCACAAAAAAAAACATATAAAAAGGGAAGATCAATCAACCTTTCCAGAAGGATTGCGATCAGTTCGTTGCCATTTCCATAACTTATGCGTAGCATTGACGGAAAGGGTCAAAACCCCCACCCCGGAGTTCGTATATAGGAGGCGCACAACCTAGAAAGATGTAGAATCACTTGGTTGTTTTACCTTATTAAGCTTTCCTAAGATAAATGGATACCAACATCCTAAACTGAGCACCCATTTTAAAAAATCAATCAAAAGACCATCAAAAGAATACCTTTGTTGAAGGCATCGGGTCCGGTAACCGCAAAGCTTTTAGCTGAGCAGGGTCACCGATATCAGCAAGTTTCCATATTTTAGCTTTCTCGGCATCGTCTGGAATCCTTGGCCTGGCCTCTGCAGTCCTATTGCTGTCTATTGTGGTCTGCATTGATTCTAATATTAAGCAGCATGTCCAAGAAATCAATGATATTAAGCAGGAAAAATGAAATATATCAACTTTACCAATCCAGAAATAGATGCAGGCGTCGATACCCTATCCATTCGGTCAAGGCTGGCAGATAAAGGTCGAGAGACACTGGCTGAGACTCCCAGACCACCAGCTATAGAAGGCTACAGAAAAGCCAAAACAATAAGGTAAAATAAACGAAAGACTAGAAGAAATACACCTACTCGACGCTACGTAACCATAATGCAAAGAATCAGGTACTTGCAATTCGAACAGAACAAATATCAATGCCCAGAAATAAACAAGGCAAACTACTGCAGATATAAGTCCCAGCAGAGATATCATATAGGTATAAGAAAAACATGTAGGTAAATATGTACCTTGTTACCAATTGAAAGAGGGGGGCCTCGAGAACTCTCAAATGCCCTGCCTTCTAATATTTTCATCAGTCTTACTCCGTCAGAGTTTGCCAATATCTTAATTCCATTATCACTGGTGCTAACTGCAAGGAACGAACCCTCCTTGTTGAATCTCAGACGGGGACTGGGCTGATACATGAAGGAGAGGTAAAATCTTTAGTTTCGTATGTTAAAAAAATGAGTAGAAACAGCAGCGATCCTGTAGCTGACCGGTAAACTGCCTTCAGCATCTGTGGTGGTTAAAATATTTGTGCTGTCCATGTCCCAATATTTAATTTGAAATTCATCCCCAGCGGCTAGAAAACGATTCTTGGTAGTGTCAAACTGGACTACACCTGAAGACTGCTTTCTAAAACCTGAATAAGTCCTTTTAACTGATCCTTCGGTCTCATTCCACTCAACCAAGTGTGACTCACCATCTTTGCTAGTTCCACAAGAAAATAACCTGCACAATAAGAAAGGAATCACTGCACAGATGCACATATAGACAACCATACGAAACAGCTATATCCATCAAGACCTGTCTACTTTGTCATAAACAACAAATTTATAGGGAATGCAAGATGCTTTATATATGTATATGACCTGGTTCCATCAGAGCTATATGCCATCGTAGTACACCAGAGTCCAGGAGCATCATAGTCAACCCTGGATCCCAAACTATCATAGAGCCATGCTTTGATTTTTCCATCGACAGCAGTAG
This sequence comes from Ottelia alismoides, assembly GCA_037367405.1. Classification (NCBI taxonomy): domain Eukaryota; kingdom Viridiplantae; phylum Streptophyta; class Magnoliopsida; order Alismatales; family Hydrocharitaceae; genus Ottelia; species Ottelia alismoides. Next base: position 621,260 of record JAZKJV010000595.1, read on the forward strand.
AGAAAATAAACTGTAGAGTGCCATGGTTAGATAAGTTATATAAGCATCACAATTAGAAACGCAAATGAAAATGAACATATACATATTCATTCATATTCGTTTTAAATAGGATACATATATCCTCATTTAGATTTGATGGATATGAATATAGATATTTATAATTTACATCCGACAAATATAAATACGAATGTGAATGTCATATTTTATAGTTCGGCAAATACAAATATATGAGTAGTATGGATATTAATTTTTCTTTTGTAAATTATATATAAATATATGTGTGTGTATTGATTTCTAAGATGATTCTTCCAACTCTTTCGATGATAACAAATAAATAAAGAACTACTAGATGTCAGATAACATCATGTTATTTCGAGTGAATCTTTCTAATCAAAGAGTAGAAGACTTTAGCGAGATGACGGGCTCCATCGGTACGACAGGCCACCTAACGAACGGGAGTAATCTATGGATCTGGAGGGATGGTCATTTCTCGATGAGGAAAGCATAAAAAGCTTTATATTTGACCACGAATTTTGATCCGAGTCTGTTCGCGCCTTTGGACTTGGAAATTGCCTGCAGTTATTATTAAGGTCTTCTTGAGGCTCTTGAGGAAAGGGTGAATTATGAGAAGGGTTAGGAGGGCACAATGGTTCCAAGGTGTGGATGTGCGATGCACACGTTATGTGGAGGAGCTGGAGGACATCAACCAGATTTTCTTTATGTGCTTGTTCAATGCGTGTTTGGGAGGAGGCAAGGTTAACCGGAATCTCGTCCGAGAAAGTGGACTCCTTTTGGGAGTCGATTGAGAAGGTTGGAGAGGTTCGGATGAAGGGAGACAAATGGCTAGTGCATGATTTGGTCCAAATCTGGCTGGCAAGAAAGGGGTTGCTTTCAGGCAGGAGCACTTTTATGTACAAAATGTAACTGAACATGCTAAAGAACTCTATCATGCTTGGTCATTGTAACTTCTTTTATTATGTGGTGTAATATAAATCAAGTATGGGAGTAAATATTTGGGATGTGCACATATTCGGGATGTGCACCCCATGTTTTCCTCAAAAAAAAAAAAAGATAACCAAGCCCTATAAAGAAAATCCCCCTCCCACATCACAACCTAGTGCAACCATATGTTATGCTTCCCTTATAAAACTCGTACCTTGATAGTTGTAATCTATAATTGTGTCAGTGTTTATGCGGTCTTTGTAATATAAAGTTTGTTTTTTACATCAAACATTTTAGGTATTAAATAAATTAGATATGTTCAAGATTCATTGATAATTTGTATCCATTCGTTAAAATTAACCACATATGGATCATGAATGTTTCTTTTGCATGTGTCTGAAATTGAAGGATATAATTTATTCAATCTGTATATTCATCTCAAATCAGTATTTGTATCCCTATTCGAATAAAAAAAGGGATAGCGGTATGATAACACCTAGATTTGTACTATCCGTAACGGACTGTTTTCATCCCTAATTACAATTATAGCTAGTTTTTAAAAAAAGAGCAGCCTAAACTGTGATCCGCTGAGTGTGTGAGGTCCAACGAAGGGTCTGCTGTAGACAACCTTGCACTTTATACAGGAGGCTGTTTCCACATATGACACCCACTCCTGACTAATCATAAATGTAAAATATTTCTGTTTTTTTTAACTCTTGGAGAGTCTATACAGATCAACGACTAATCGCAGATAATATGCTTTTTAACATACCTGGATTGTTTCCTTACGATGGGGACACACAGAGAAAACCGGCGCTTCGTGACCTTCAAAGACATACTGCCTTTGTCCGGTTGTTGCATCCCACACCTGTTGTTATAAAACCATCAGGAATGCAATCATAGCAATTGGCATGTAAACATGCCTCGAGATTGTTACCTTAATTGTCTTATCATCACCACATGTGATTATGGAAAGAGTTTTATTAGGATGAGAGAAGGCAATATCATTGACACCACCCACATGAGCGTCAAGCTGGATGCAAGAAATGCAGAAAATATACTTAGGAATAATGTAATCACTTCACGGGAAATGGAAGAAACAAAGAGAGCAAGGAAAATAGAACAAAGGATGTTACCTCCAATAGTGGCCTCAAATCCCCATTTGGAATGAAGGCATAGGTCTGAACAATATGCTTAGAAAATGCAACACCTGTACAAGCATTAGAGAAGTTAGCTGTGGAAACGTCACCAAAGCATGAAAGTCAGGAGCTTATAGTAGATAAAGAAAATTGGTCTTGTTGCTTGGTACCAATTATAGATCCATCCGGACTCCATAAACTGCGGTTGACAGACACAGTGGTATCCTTCATCAAGGCGGCCTAGAAGACAAGAAGTGCCGCTTTCATTTAGAAGTAGAACGCACAACTTTAGAAGCATTTAACCTTTAAACCAAAAGAACCAACGACTAATATTAATCAGGTAAAGTAAACCTGTAAAGGCATGGAGCAAGCTGACACGTCCCAGACTTTGAATGACCGATGGGCTATCCTTTCTCGAGATCCCACTTCCCATATGCTAATATCACCAACATTTGTTCCCACTATGTTGAATACAAGGAATGATTTTCAGCCTTAAGCCACAGATCGGAAACTCTAAAGAAGTGTAACATTACAGAAATCATCTACCTAATAGAATATTCTGTTGTTGTGGATGAAAATCCAGGCTCATGACATTGGAACCCTGGTTGAGAACTTGGACAACTGTTTTTGGAAGATCTTCTTGGGAGTAGTTGGATGAATGAGCAATTCCCGGAAAAGAGACCTTCATATATTATAACAATGATGGTAATGTTTTGGTCAAAAAACTGGCACCATTCTATCGCATGAGGTTATATTGCTGAAAAAAACAGAAATTATATAGTGCAAAACTTCCTATAGGCTTCGGACCTCATCTGTTTGGCTTGTGCGCATTCTCTTCATTAACTGTTCAGAATCCCCTGAATGATAAATCCATTCCAGGTGCACTACTGGGAGGTCGAGGATGTTTTAAAAAAGCAGCTGCAGACGTGAAAAAGAACAAGTAGCTAAAGTTAACTGCCTCCTGATGTCGCAAAAAAAAAACAGATGCATTTCACAATACTGACCAGTACTTGAAGGTTGACCTAAACCAGGGGGGCCTGCTGGCACAGTAGCATGAGATAATGTTGGATTAGCACTAGTCATCCAACCAGCCAAAGCACTCGCAGATGGAGCGACCACTGGCTGAAATGGCTGCAATTAGGTGTATTTAAGATTAGATACATGAATGTTGTACCAGCATAATCAGCATACATGCTTTGATATGCAGAGAAACCACTTACACCATGGGCACCCATGGGCAGGACCCCTGCCTTGGGAATTTGACCAACTAGGAGATTATTAGTAGGAGTGGGTGCACGGGCTCCATTGAGTGGAGAACATGAATGATCCATGAAGAGAGTTCTTGATATCAGGGTTTGGGCGAGGATTCTTACATAGCTGATGCTGCCAGTTAAGACTGCAAAAAGATACATTATGTTTACAACTAATACAATTATAACAAAGATATAAATGACGAATTAGTTTAAAAAACTGAATGTGCATAGGAAGGCCAGCCGATTAAGTGTATTCCATGCAATAGACAATGATGAATCGAGAAACTTACCCAATTATTCCAAGTACCTAAGAAACACACTAAACTTCTTACAAAGTGCATTATAATTATTTCACAAGATGCACCTCAGAAGTTCATGTTGATGAAGAAATATCAAAGCCAATATGTGAAAACAAATGCATGCATGCACCAATTCCACAGCAATAATCAGATATTTTACTGGCCTCAAAAGGAAGTAAAAAACCAGGTTAATCATCTTTACTTTACTTTTTAATATTTAACAATATAATTATCCTGCAATTGAGTACCTCAACAATGTGGGTTGTTAACGACTAAAATTTGTGCCTCTAACTTCAAGCTAAATTGTTTGATATTTAAAGGCATTTGTAAACATGACGAATCGTTTTTCAGCAAACAGAAACAGAACATCACAGGGAATATTGTGAACTATACAATGAAGCTGAACGGAGACATGTGCAAAAAAAACTCAACACTGCATAATCCCAAGCATAGTGCAGTGATTATGCATAGAACTTAAGGCTTAAAAGAGAATTCAATGCAACCTTTGGTTGATCAAAGTCCGCAGCCGAGATGCTTTAAACTGAGGAAAGGAAAGCTTGTCACGAAATAAAGGATTTGCTTCAATAAGCTTCTTAAGTTCCATGAGCATAATATTACGTGCAGACTTCGTGTCACCATACTTGGAAAGCTGTTCATTTTGCCTGAATGAAAGAGATCACAATGTAATCTGGTGTCCAATAATGTGACCTAATAAATCATGCAGTTGAGTCCAATGCACCAAAGAAACCTGACCTGAAGTTCTCAAGAGTGAGTAATTGGGTAATTTCCTTGTATAGTTCTTCATTGAAGGATGAGAACACCTTGAGGTCCTTAACAAGAATTTCAACAGCTTTCGCCCGGTCGCTCCTGAGGCCAAATCACATGTAATGCAAACACTAGCAACTCCTAAATGGCCACAGGCCGTAAAACTTCCTAAAAGTGGACATAACCAAAATCTAACCTATCTAAAGCTTCGAGATACTTCTGCTTCCTTATCTCGAAGAAAATCTTCATGGAGTACCGGTTGTCCTCAACCTTGGTAAACCCGCGGAGATACCGTTCGACCTCATCCCACTCTCCCGCGACGACCTGGTCTTCGAAATGCTTCATGTTGAAGTAAAACCCAGACTCCTGCTCCAACCTATAAGCCACATATCAACCCCGTAAATTTCAAGCATCAGAGTTGACCAATATAACATCTCAATCTTTCAAACTCAAAAATTCAAAAAAGAAAAAGAAAAAGGGGATAGAAAAAAACTTACCTGTGAACTGTTTCCTTGAACTTCTCCTCATCCAGAAACTGCAATATAAGAAAAACCAGCTCCCTGCTCAAGGAAGACATCACTCCCGATCCTATAGAAGGCTCCACCGTTTCCCAAATCCTAAGGTCGCCCAGAAACAGAAAACGAACACAAAACCTTGATAAGAGACCCCGCAGGAATCAAAACCCTAACTTGCAGAAACAGCAAGCAAGATTCAATCTTTGCACCTTTTCCGGAGGAACCCACAAACCCTACCAGCGAACAATCGGCAAGAACTGGAAGAACAAATCGGGATTGTGCACAGCTGCGGTCCTCTCAACGGCTTCAAACCCTACCTAACAAAAAGGAGAAGAACAGGAGGAGAAGAAGGGAGTCCATTCCCGTTCACATCCCATCCGTCCAAGTTCGATTGCCGCTAAATCCGAGGACTGGACTGCAAAAAACACGCAAGAAAAAGGCACACCTCATTGCAATCTCATGCTCGCGCTGCCGACCCGTACGATGAGATGAGAAATGGAGAACCCCCACTTCCGACTCCTCCCTTTTTATACTACTCCCGCAATCCACGTTCCACACCTGCATCCGTGCTTTCCGCCCCCAACTTCCACTTTATTTACACTCCATGCCATCGAAATCCGAGCATTCGATTTATACAATTTCGATATTTGCTGCATTATCTGCTTTATACAATTTCGATATTTGTATTAATGTGTTTTTCAATGGGTACATATACATTCGATAATCATATTTATTTATAAATTTATTTATGATTTAAATATGTGATAACACTGCATGTATATTCGTGTTAGATCGTTTGGATTAAATAATACTTTGATACGTAAACGCATCCGAAGAAGAGAGATTGGGGGTATTTTGGGAATTCGAGTTAGTAAATGTTGACACGTCGGCCTTCTCTTTAAATAAACTGCCGATTTTTCGGGACTAGATATTTTGAAGTCTCTCGCGCTAAGTATCACGAGATCTCGTGTTCCCCTCGGTGGTAAGTGGAGCGGGTTCTCGTGATAAGTGAAGTACGTTGTTGTGATAAGCTATTGTCCTTATCTGACATTATTTTTTGGGGGATTGTGGCACGTGGGGCCCGCAACGTCTTTTTTTGGTAGGAAAAGAGAGGAAGTACCGGTGTGGGGGTAAAGGGGATCCATTTGGAATATTTTCAAAGTAGTGGACTGTTTTATTCCCCTTCAAATATCACATTTCCTCCCTTTTTTGGGGGATTTTTATCACACGACCCTGAATTATTGTCGGATTACGCCGTGGCCCTTAAAACCTTTAATTGCACCACGAGCCCTACGATTTTACTCTATTAACGCATGTGCCCTTTTCCAAGGGTTGTGGTTCAAGAGTTAGTAAGATTAAGTGTAGTTTAAAAGAACAGTAAATTACAAAAAAAACATCAACTATATATGTTAATTCTTGATTGCGGGCCTCATTTTTCCCAAATGTAACAAAGAGGAATCATATCTTCTTCTTCTTCTTTTATCTATTATAATGCTCTGTAGCTTTCTACGACGTCTTTATGTGGAAGGTAAGCCCTAAATAATGAATATTTCGGATCCTCTTTATTGATGAAAATGAGACTCGTAACTAAGTACCGATGTATAGTTGGAACTCTTTTTTGTAATTTATCTTTACAAGTATAATTACAAAGATTATATCGTTATTGTGTAATTGGGAAATTTTCAGGGACATTATGTAAAAGCGTGAAAATATTTTAAAAATAGAATAAAATGCCCAAAAATCCATGAAATTTACATTAATTTTAACGTTATATCCGAAATTTAAAAAATAAGAAGTGGTATTTAATTTATCACAAATTAATTTTAAACTAACATGCTATAACTATAAGGCTGGAACTACAAAAGGAACAATTAAATTTCAATAGCCGTGGACTATATTGTAAAAAGTTTTAAAGATCGAATTCCACATTATTAATTTTTCAAGTTCATGTATAACATTGAAATAAGGTGTATAGTTCATGATTTTTATAGAAAATAAAATTTAAAAAAAAACGGTTGGATACGTTTGCTTCTTATCATAATTTGACAAAATAGGTGGGAATCGAAGATATTAATTAAACAAGAAGCATGCTGCTTAAATCTCGCGTTATTATTATTTACAACACCCAACTAAGCAACGAATTCCTTAACAGTTATTTATTAACAGCTTTCCAATGGTTTCGCGGATCACGCATTAATTGATTGATTAATTAATTAATTTGCTGACCGTCTTCTCTTTGCATTAAGCAATATGGCATATTTATATGGCATATTTTTTATTTCCTTTTTAACACTCACAATTACAAGGAAATAGAGAGTCGATTTGAATTGCCACAAAGATTGCTTCTCTTACTAAGAATTATGAATTTATAATTATAATGAGGAAAGGGAAGCTACAACATGATGTAGCTAACCTTAGTTACATCAGAGGCAATTCCGTCCTTCTTTTTTTATTTTTTTTTCGAAATTTCCACGATGGATTTTCATAACTATATCCCTTTAATATGTCATTCAAATTTCGTCAGAAACAGAAACTCCTACGGCCTCCATCCAGACCGTCATTTTTTAACGGTCACAGATTTGTTGTATTTTACATGTTCTGGATGGAGGCCGTAGGAGTCTCTGTTTCTGATGAAATTTAAATGACATATTAGAAGTATATAGTTATGAAAACCCATCGTGGAAATTTCGAAAAAAAAGAGGACGGAATTGCCCCTAATGTAGCTAAGGTTAGCTACATCATGATGTAGCTTCCCTTTCCTCAATTATAATGTAGAGATTGTGTAGATAGAGACAGAAGAAGTCAAGTTAGTTATGAGTGTTCCTTTATATTGTTATCTTGTTTTGTGGTATGTCCTAAAAGTAGGGATGAAAATGAATGTGAATTCGTATCCGATTCTGTATCGTATTCGTTTTATATATATTTTGACATTCGTATTCGTTTTAAAACGGATGTGGTATTGATGTTACTTTGACACTTGCTAATATTCGCATTCGTATTTGTATATTTGTTTTCGTACATAAGTATAATAATAGATTTATTTATAACTGTTTGTAACAACATTTTAAAATTGCATTCACCATTTTTGATATAATTGTTGTGAAATTACTACATTTGGTATATATATTTTATGTATAAGAAATCCTAAACATGTATATTTTAGTTAATCTATTAAATATTTATGTCATTATCCGTATCCGATTCGTATTCGTTTTACATTCGTATTCGTTTTTAAGGATATGGTAACACATTTTTCACATTTGTTAATATTCGTATCCACATTCATATTCGTATTTTAAAATGGATAAGGATATGATTATACTTATATGCGTATCCGTATTCAACCATTTTCATCCCTATCTAAAAGACTTCTATAACAATTTTGGGACTCTAAAAATCGCTCGTAGTTTTTGTCAAATCTGGTCATTGTGAGTGTTGCTCTATAAAAGGAAACAAATTAAAAAAAGTTGCGATTTACCTTCACTTTTCATCATTTTTCATTAAATAAAAGAACTTTTTGTTCCCCGAGTTTAGTTGGAAATACTACAACAAAACAGATTTATACTGATATTTTTTTCAAATCCGTCACTATATTGTCCATTGTTAAATATATGATGATATTATTATTTGTTGAAAAATTATTTTTTATGCTTGAAATTAGTGAGAAATTTCATAATCATTACTAAATTTCTAACAAGTATTCACTTAACAATGCTTATCCATAGCTATTTTATTTAAAAATCAATTAATCATCGCTATATTTTGACCAAAAAATCAATGAAGATTAGCAGAAATTTTGAAAAATTACAATAGATATTTGTTTTTATATGCACTCTATTTTGAACAAAAAATCAATGAAGATTAGCAGAAATTTTGAAAAAATTACAATGGATAATTGTTTTTATGTGCACTGTCATATATGATATAACAATGAATAATATTATTGTTATATATTTAACAAAGGCCACAATATTTGCGATTTTTAGAGAAGAAATGAACATAAAAATTACTATTTTTATTTCTTAGAGTTTTCTCTTTGTTTCTATAATTTCAAAAGAATTATGTATGAAGATATTAATATTTTTTTACCGAAAAAAGTACAAATTGGCAACTTTGTTTATTTTTATTATATTTTGGTTTAAAAATTAACACGTGAAAATCATTCAACATAAATGAATTTCCTTTTCTTTTATTTACAAGGATTTTTACAGCATGCATGACCTCTCGAATCTTTTGGCAATATACGAAGATTATGTGGTTTATAAAAACATTGTTCAATTACTAAGACTATATCCCCGAGATCGTCCTTTTAAAAAAAATCGAGTTCTTCTTAATATAAATATTGCCATAAATACAAGAAAACAAATACACCTTAGAGGGCAATTCAGACTATTTTGGCCGAATATAAATATAAAACGATGTGATGTAATGATATGTTTCTTTGAACATGTACTCACTTCCCTTGTTATTTTCTTGTAACCACTAATATACATATAACCTACCATGTTAGTTATATGTATTCTGACAGGATATATTGAAAGATTAATCTAATTCATCTTTTTTAGAAAAGAAAGACATGCCATTCATCTTCAGTGAAGGTACTTGGTACCCAACCCAACTGAGCCAAGTTTGAATCTGGTGATACACATCATCCACATGTGTAGCTTAAACATGATGGGAGTTTATTCGGCAAAATATAATGCATTTAAACATAGGGTTTACTAAGATATTCATGAAGAAACTTGTGACTGGAGGGAATCATTCAGCTCTTTGAGTATCACTTACATCTTTACTTGTAGATGGACCATCAAGTGCTGACACTCTTGCTTTTCCATAGAGAAAAACCATCCACCGGCAAATCCTCATTTTTGATGTGGAAGAACTAAGGGGGTGTTTGGATAGTGAGTTTAGGTGGGTTAAACTGGTTGCAGGTAACCCATTTTTGGGTTTTGATGTTTGGATAGAGGGTTAAACTGGGGGTGGGTTAGAAGTGTGTTTGGGGTGATGTGATTGTATTGGAGTTTGAAAAAGTGAGAAGTTATTGTGATGTGATTGTATTGGAGTTTGAAAAAAGTGAGTAGAAGTGGAGTAGTTTATAATTTTTATATGATATGATGGTATAGTATATTATTTTTTGATGGATTTGATGATGGAGAATTGATTTATTTAATTTTTTTTAAAAAGATAAAAAGTGGGACCCACATGGAGGGAGAAAATATGGGGTAACCCGATACAAGAACGCACCCTAAGGGTGCGTTTAGTACGCGGGTTAGGGTGGGTTAAACTGGTAGGAGGTAACATGTTTTTGTGTTTTGGTGTTTGGATAGAGGGATAAATTGGAGGTGGGTTTGTTATGATATGATTGTATTGAAGTTTGGAAAAGTGAGTAGTTATTGTGATGTGATTGTATTGAAGTTTGGAAAAGTGAGTAGAAGTTGAGTAGTTTATAATTTTTCGATGATATGATGTCATAATATATTATTTTTTTGATGGAATAGATGAAAGAAAAGCAATTTATTTAATATTTAAATAGAGCATAGATAGTGTGTCCCACAAGAAAGAGAAAATGGGGGTTTTGGGGGGTAAACCCACCCCAAGAGGGGGTAAACCCCCAACCGAACATGACCTAAGGAATACCGAAAGCACAACATTGACAAACCGATTTTTCAAAGATACTTCTTTTGAGTATGGGCAAGAGTCATGGTTTTTCTCTTTCTCCTTGCACGTGTGACATCTATTTATCCAACATATCATGTTGTTTGGTAGTTCATCTTCTGTTTGTGCCAACCACAACAACCACAAAGCCTTTTCCCACAATTAAGTAGGGTCGGCTACATGGATTCTTTGCCTCCATTCAGATCTATCATGGGTCAATCCCGGGTTTATATCCAAAAAACTAAGATCCCTTCATATAGTCTTTTTCCAACATTTCTTTGGTCGTCCTCGCCCTCTCTTAGCCAGCTCAACATCCCAACACTCGCATCTCCTAACAGGTGCATCCGTTGATCTTCTTTGCAAATGACCAAACCATCTTAAGCGGTTTTCTCGCATCTTATCCTCGATCGAAGCTACACCAACTTTCTTTCTGATTGCATCATTTCGAATCCGATCTTTACATGTGTGTGTATGTGTGTCCACACATCCACATAGCATTTCCATTTCTGCTACACCCATTCTCTGCACATGTCTATAGTTCACAGGCCAACATTCAGATCTATAGAGCATAGTAGGTCTCACGGCTGCTTTGTAAAACTTTCCTTTAATTTTTAAAGGAATTTTCTTATCACAGAGAACGGCAGAGGCTTCTCTCCACAAAGGAAAAAATAAAATTCTTTTGGTTGAAATGGCTTTGACCAAAAAAATTGAGAAAATCCGAAATCTTACCACCATGCTAGAAAACAACTAAATTTTTTGTTGAGGTTTTTTTGGTTTCTCACTATCTTCCCTCAAAGGGAAGAGTGCAATATCTTCACCATCACCCAAGAAAATAGGTCTAAGAGACTTTCGAGATGATCTACCCACCCCCAAAGTCGAAGAAAAACTCTCCGATTCAGACTAGATATCAAGTTATTTGGTGCCTTAATTTTGTTCAAGGCATGCTTCCATGAACCCCTCCTATTTCTAATTAAGGCCCAAAACTCTTGGTATCTGTCTTTAATCCTATTATTTGTGGTAACTAGGTCGTCTATATCCTTTACCTTGTACAATCTGGTTTGTTTATGAAAACCGGTCGGATCCATGGCATCTTTAATTTAGATGAATGATCAAATGATCTTTTTCAAAAAAATCTTGAGTAAATTACAAGGAAGTCCCCAAACTTTAGCACAGTAACAATGTGATCCCCAAACTTTCCATTGTATCGATGTAGTCCCAGAAGTATTTCATTGGTACCAATGTGGACTCTTTCTAGATGTCCACCGTCAAATACGTCTAACAACATTGAGAAAGGACATGAATGGACGAAAGTGCCCTTCCTCGAAACCCCCTTCTCGTTTGCCCTCATCCCAAGAAACCACTCCCCATCCAATGACGATCCCCTTCCTTCTTCCAACACACATCAGAACCCATCCCGATTCTGGGTAGCTGCTCTTGTGCCTCGTCTCAGACCCTACCTTTTCTCTTTTCAAGCTACGAACGAAGCCCCTCCCTCCTCCCAACACACACTCCTCTCCTCCCCGGTCTCCCTGTCAACTCCATCATCCTCTGCCACTCATCCCCGACGTACGTCGCCGAAAGCCCTGCGCAAAGGACATCGAAGGCTCTAAGCGAAGGCTACACCATGATCTTGCATTAGTCAATGGATGACACGGATCATCTTAAATGTTGGGTTTCTGTGTATTTAATGATTTGTGGATTTTATGGTCCTTTTTGATACTCTGGTATCTAAAAGTTATAATGTTCATGACTCCAATTAGTAAATATTGTATGTTTCCGGGTAGAATATCATCTCATGACACTAATCTTGGGTTACATCTTCATACTTTTCGAGATATAACATAAAGGTGAACATCAAAGGTAAATATGAAAAAGATACTGTGTGCAATTATTAGGTGAATAGGATCCAATTTCCTTCCAAGACAGCAACAAAGGATAACTGGACTAATTCAATACATCTCACCTAACACAGTATCGATTTTGTTGGGTACTAATATACTTCTTAATTAATTAGACGAGTTTTATTGTAGTACATGTAGCAAGTTTAACGAAGTAAGTAATCCAAAAAGAGATCAATGATATAATCCTTTATAAAGCATGTAACATACTACATTGTTGAATTACTTATTGTAATTAATTGATAGATTATATATGATTGAATGAGGAATTATATATTCGGAAAATTACATCCAGTGAGATTATCGTTTAATCATGTAAGAGAAAATTGCTAACTCAAGATAGCTTGGCTCGTTGGGGCTGAATGCAGGAAGGTATCAACCTCTGAAGTTGCACATGATATTGTATATGATGTATCAAATGGTATTATCGTGAGGAAATAATCGATGACATGTGAAAAGTATGTCATTGAGTAAAGTTTATTATTAATGATGTAATGTTTCTGAGATAAGAGAGAAAACTACTATAAATTATGCTGAACTTAACTTATGTTGAATGTACACTGATCAAATTTCTTTAAGTAAACAGTTTTTATTTGATGTCTTTTGTTAGACAGTAAATAGTTTTTTTTCCCGATTTATGGATGATTTCGGCACATTAGAGATGCATCATTCGGGAAGAATAGATTGGCTTCAGAATAAATATTTGAATGGCACAATCAACTACGTGGATAATGTTGAACGAGACACAATGTCCTTAATTGAAAGTTACAATTTCTTGTCAGATTTGGGAATATATCACAAAAGAGTGAAGTTGTGGTATATGATGGAGTCGGATTCAATGAAGAAAGAGCTTGTAATATTGGATTCTGACAGATCTGTGTTGATGATGTTTTATGGAAGTCAACGTGGACATGTAATTATCTTTGTGGAGCACGAGGAAGAATTTCAAGGTGTTCTTAGTAACAATAGAGTGCATGATGATCAAGTAACGCAAGCTTCTGGAACTTGTAGCATAGAAATTGACAGCGACGACTCAAGCATTATGGATAGCCAAGATGATGAAGGCACTGATCTTTCATGTTGTGATTTAGATGTCGACCATGAGGATGAGTTAATCGATACCTTGGTAATTTCTGAAGAATGGGATGGTTATACTGATGCATTTTTCTTTGATGTCCTTATTATGGATGAGCAGAGCAAGACATTTACTCGCGGTAAGAAGGAAAAAGAAAAGCAAGATAATTGTACTTGGAGTGACATACTTTTACTTGTGGGAGATTACGATTTACCCAGTGATGAGTTAAAAAGTACCATGTTCAGATCTAGACGACCATGATTTTGATTCAAGAATAAAAGAGTTTGATGAAAATGAAAAGTATAATCCAATCCTAGCAGTTGGGTTAGCTTTTGCCGGCACATAAAACTTAAAGGTGATCATCAGACAAGCCAACATACTTTCGGACTATGAAATCAAATTTGTGAAAAATAACAAGCAAAAGGTGCTTGTTATAAATTTGCAAAGAAAGGACTTGTCCTTATAGATTGTACGCGTCACAGGCTGCACATTCAAGAACATTTATGATAAAAACCTTCAACGGAATTCATACTTGTCCCAGAAAATTCACAAACAGTTTACTATTTCATTAAGTAAACTATTTCCATTATTTAATTTTTTTTGCAAGATCATATTTCATAGGGTGGAGCATTGGGCTCGACCCGGCGCAACCCAGGAAAGCTCGGCCCGAGTCCATCAATTTTTCGTGGGCCTTGGGCTGGGTCGAGGTTCGTTATTTTCAGCAAACTGAGGACCCGGACCCGGCCCCAGGCCCGCAAGATCGGGCTCGGGTTCGGATCGGGCTCGGGCTCGGGTCGGGCTCAACCCGCACTTATTTTGATTACATGAAGTTGCATTTCGATTCCAATTTATTATTATGGATATAATTCATCTGTAACACATGAATATTGGATGTATTGTTACGATATAATATTACTATTGATGGATGAAGGAAATATTAGATGTATTGTGACTATAAATCCGTGTCTCTTAATTTAGTTCTAATATGATATTTTGAAAAATGAGGGCCCGGGCCCGGCCCATTTGTACTTCGGGTTCGGGCCCGATCCGACCCGAGCATAATATTTTTGAAAAATGAGGATCCGACCCATTTGTACATCGGGTTCGGATCGGGCTCGAGCTTTTGCGGGTTGGGTCAGGGTTGGGTTCAGACCGGTGAGGCCCAATGCTCCACCCTAATATTTCAATCATCTAATACAAGGAAACTTGATCAAAAATATCATTCCTCGTCATATATCTAACGGGGTGACGTAACGATGTGGACAGAATTATGTAACGACTATTTTGGAAACGGTGACAAAAGAAGAGGAAAGCCCTCGTGCACGTCATTGCTTGCTTAAGGGGGGCCGAGGGGCAATGTGCAGTGATATTGATATGATCTGCCCATTATACAGCTATCATAACAAGTGATGCCGTGTGGAAATTAAACATGTGGAAATTCCATGTATACGACCAAGGCAACCAGTGGTAGACCCCGGATTAGAGACAAGGTAGGGCACAACTCTAAAAAAATAATATTAAATAAAATTCTAAAATTCAAATAAAATCAAATCATTAATATGTATTGAAATATATAAGAAATATTTTTTCTTTTAAGAAAAATTTAGAAAATTCATACATGTAATCCATAGTTAAATAAAAAAATAAATTTAACCGGTCGCAAAGTTATCTAACTTAAAAATTGCAACAAGTGAGATATTCATGACTTATTACTAGCAAGTAGCAATCATTATCCAATAACATCAATTCTAACTTCATCCCATATTATAATTAAACTCAGACCTCGATATCTCCGCTTGCAATAATCAAATGGATTGTTAAGTAGATTATACCTAACTGATTAGATTATACTTATTTGATTAGATACGGGCAGGTGTCACAATTCTCAACTTCTCATGAATTGAAAAAACAATAGATTATAATTTGATATTGTACTCTAAATTACATCTATACACTAAGGGTGCGTTTGGTTCATGGGTTATCCATGGGAGGGTAACCTGTTTTTATTTTGTGTGTTTGGTTGGTGGGTTAAGGGTTGGGAGGGTTTGTGTGATGTGATTGTATTGAAATTTGAAAAAGTTGGTAGTTATTATGATATGATTGTATTGAAATTTGAAAAAGTGGGTAATTGTTGTGATGTGATTGTATTGAAGTTTGGAATAGTGAGTAGAAGTTGAGTATTTTATGATTTTTAGATGATACGATGGTATAATATATAATTTTTTTGATGGGAATGGAGTAGACCACACTAGTGGGTTAGGAATGTGGGGTTTGGGGGGTAACCCACCCAAATTGGAGGATAACCCCCCAACCGAACGAGCCCTAAAGTATTGTTATTATATGATTACTTCAAAGTATTAAAATTCTCTGCTTGTTGATGGATTCAGATTTGAAGCAATGATTACCAATTCCATTTACATGTTAATCAAGTTAAGCACATGTGGCATGATAAAAGAAAGAAAAATATATATGGACTATGTAACTATGTTCAAAGTTCAGAATTCATACTAGTGAGCGGCACCGAGACTCGAGAATCCAGTTCGAGACTCGAAATCATGATCATGCAATCGTAGTGATCCGAATATTCCAAACCAGACGAACATGGGATCATTCGTGTCTTTGTGTCGTGGGTGTTTTTTACAGGTGATGGACGGGCACAGACTCCAAGCCATGCAGCCATAGTTGTCATGGCCATATGAGTGGTGGCGCATTCGAGGGTTGTTTCTAGAGGAGGGGCACGGAGCCGGTGCAATAGTCATCGAGCCAGACGAGCAGTGCAACGATGGTGATCTGGCAAAGATGAATAATCAATGATGGGTTGTTTCTGCCATGTGTGGTTCTATGGAGAGGGAGGGGCACGGAGGGACAACAAATGGAAGTTGAAAAGGGCACCATAGGGCTTCGTTTGGTTGCAGGGATGGGCAGGGTTGGGTTGGTGTACACTGGTTCCAATCCTCCCAATCCTCATCACAGTTTACTATTCACAGGGTTACCTAACCCAACCCAACCCAGCAACCAAACGAACCCTAGGGGCTCGTTTGGTTGCAGGGTTGGGCAGGGTTGGCTTGGCCCAACCCGGGTTGGCCTTGCAACCGAACAGGGTTCTCCTCCTCACAGTTTACTATTCACAGGGGTACCCATGCCCAACCCAACCCTGTCCAACCCTGCAACCAAACGGACCCCTCTAGATCTCAAGGGGTCACGTGCCCCACTCGAGCCTAACGTGGGTCTGCCAATGAAGGCAACGAGACACGACTATCATGTCGGGATAGTCGTCAATGAAGTCTTCTTCACCATCAATAATATCAACAGCTATGGGTTCTTTTTCTCTAATCAAATAATGGGAGCAAATCCTTCCTCTGCTTGGTATAGGTCAAACTACAACAGAGACTGTCTTGCCTCTCATTTTTTCTCTGCAAAATTGGCTTCAAAATCCAATTAGATGGATCAAAAGTTCAGTCCTTTTTCAAAAAGGATTTTTAGTTCATTATCTTTAAGATAGAAATTTTAGAAATAGTGTATTTATGCGTTATTTGATATGTATGTAGAACAATATTCATATATTCAATCCATCTGGTTGAATTTTTTAAACAAGTTTCGCAACAAGGGCCTTAACTATTTGTTTATTCCTAATAAAGGATCCCATTCTTACAAACGTAATAAAGAGGAGCTCAAACTTTCAACTTTAGGATTTAACGTCAATATAAAAGTCTCGATAGAAGCTTAGTAAGGCCCGTATTCGACCCAGATCAGACTCCATTTCATGACAAGTGGAGAATATGTTAGGAGATGTATTAGTCGAGTTGTATTAAACCTTTTCATAAAAATCTGCCTCCTATAATGGACTTGTTACGAAAGGGTGAGATCATTTCTTGTTTACTAGTTACGAATGTCTTTTTCTTAGATGAAGTATTTAAGACATAACTACATCAAACGATGGTGTGAATCTCCAACATCCTTCTTATGCACAAACTAATAGTCCATGATGAAGGACTGATTGATCACCCTTTTTGATCTAATCGATCAATTTTAGTTCATGGTTGAGATTGGTCAATCATCCTATGTTCTATGATGGATCACTTTTTAAACATTGATTTTTAAATTCATAATAGTCAGTTAACTGATCGATCAACAACCCATAATTGTTTAGTTACTTATCATTCTGATCGATCACTTCTGTTTTACTAATCAATCAATGATTTTCCAAGAAAGTCTTAGTCGGCGATTCCATTCCCGAATTGAATACTAACTACCCTATTAAGTCACAATGCCTATACTCTCATCTATTTTTTATTTATCTCTCTATTAGAATACACCGTATACGTTAAGACGGAAAGGTATATACATCATATAACTTCCAAGCCACAAAAATACTGACACTAAGCTTTTAGAAGCTCCTCGAGCCTTGAATTTTCCGTTATTTGTACTTTTGATTCTCTACTACTTATACAAGTGTTCTCATACGATCAATGCTAGGTGTGATCGACTCTCATCGCTAAATTAATCATCACGATTTGAGCATTCTTATTCTTTGTCTTATTTCTATTTTAACTGTGATGATGCATTGCATAGCCCATGTACTCTACGAGCTTATAAAAAGAACATTTTTTTACACTTTATTTTCTATGTATTAATGTCCTATGACACTTGATCTTTGATTAAAATTGTGAAAAGTCTTTGATGTTGATCAAAGCAGTGTTGTTAGCGATTGAGTTACATGTGGGTAAATAACTCGGATAATGGATTAGTTGAAAATACTAAGTTAGGACTTAAGTAATGGTTTTCACCCAAAGAGATTTCCATTGTAAAATAATCGTGCACTTGATGTCTGTTGTTTTGTGATTGCATGCTGAAAATTAGGAATATTTGTGGATCATTTACCCTAAACAAAAAATGTAGTGCAAGTAAGAATATGCACATACAATGTCTTACAGACAAGGTGCTATATTTGAAAAATGAAGCTCATAATCAAAAATTAATGCACAGTTGGGATCCTTTTTTGTAATTTATCATAGTAATCTTTTTTGAGATTTTTACATCGTGAACCCTAAAAACTTTGTCAATTACCTTCTCGACCATGTAAACATCGTAATTATCACTCCAACCTCGTAAATTTGTTCCGTCTCATACTACAAACCCTACTGTCAACTTTGACTTTATTGGAGTCAATTGTGTTGAGTTAATCTTGAGTCAATCTAATCAAAGAAAATCAGACGGTAGAACTTACATCTCCCTCACTCCTTTCTTCCTCCCCCACCCCCCCTTCAATTCATCCTCTTCTTCTTCACTTGCACAACCACGACCTTCAAAATCCTTCTTCATGATCCTCGTGTACCTATAACTCAACCTCACTATGGAATGCATGTCTTTGGAACTTAAGCTCTATAAAGGCCTCTAACTTTTAGTGATCAATAAAAAAAGATCAACTTATCGGTTCTGGTCCACAAGATAATGTATCTCTCTGTCTTTTTTAATAAAAAAATTTGACCGTGATCCCAGCTCGGGATTTCACCCTCCTTCTTCTCAAAAAAAAAAGATTAACAAATCCCTTTTTGAAACTTCCTTTATTTTCCCATTTACTTCCTTTCCAAAACTTTATATTTGCTTTATTTCATTTTAATATATTCTTTATTTTCAGATATCACCAAAAAAATATATAAATAAAAATAAACAGTTATTTTTATATTGTAGAACCCTACTTAATTGTGAGAAAAGGCTTTCTTGTTGTGTTGTATTTTTATATTGCAGAACCTTTTTATATATATACTTAAACCCTTTCTTTTTTCCCTTTTATTTTCTATTATTAAAAATTAATTAAATTTTGCAAAATAAAATAGAATTAAAATAAAAATAATATATACTAATAAAGTCCTTTTTGTAATTACCAATTAAATCATTTTCTTTTTCCCTTTTATTTTATTATACTATTAAAATATATCAAAAATATCAATTATAATTAAAATTTAAAGTTGAAAAAAATCAAATGTAAACAAAAACACATTAAGAAGAACAAACACACATTAGAATACACATACACACACTTGTTAACACATAGTTGACTTAAGTCCACTGCACATTACACTCAACTGATGTCCTCCTCCTAGTGTCGATCCAGGAGACTTGCATGATTAAAAAATAATCTTTGATTGTTTTTTTTGCTGATCAGTTAACTTTGATCGGTACTACGCCCGACCATTTCTCTTGGACACAATCAAAGCTCGATTGTCAAATGATGCCATTGCTGACAATATTATTATGGAGTTTTTATTTATTTGTATTTTTAGGTAACTCAGTGCCAATGGTTTTTTTTGGGCGAATACACAATACTAGTTACGAAAAAAATAAAAGAGACATAAGGTAGTTGGCTTAAGATAACAGTTTCTCGGGATTCGTTAATTAAGAGTACAAAGCATGACATGCTCCCTACTATAACTTAGGGCTCGTTTGGTAACCGGGTTATCCCCGGGTTACCCCGGGGTAACCCGATTTACCCTTCTCTTTTGTTGGAATGGAATTCTATCACATATCATAATGACATCATATCACATTCTTTATTCCAACCCTCTCCAACCCAAACAGCTACTATTCTCATCAGGTTACCCCAACTCACTCCAACCCAGCAATCAAATAGACCCTTAAGGTTTCTACAACAATAATACTAAAACCAGAGACAATAAAAAATAAATCAATTGTACTGAGTAACAATATCTACAGCATATGACAGGGATGCCGACGTTTTATTCTTAAAGGAAATGCCACATGGGGTTTATTTCATTAACCTTCGAAGGAACGTACAAGATTAACAAGATGGTGGAGGATAAAGTAAGAGAGAACAACATAGGAAGACAAGAAAAAGAAGCATTATTGTCCGTCATATGAACTAATCACCTAGGCTAACAATGAAGAAAAACCTCGACTCTCACTCTCGAGGACAAGCCGATTCACAGACTAGAGAAAAAGAGAAAAAAAAAGATCTCAAAAAGGAGACGGATATTGGGGAAGTTCCATCAGAAGAAGGAAAGCACGGAATCTGGCATTTGAGAACAGAGTAACACCATATAGGATAAGATAGAGTGTAGTTGTGGATAGCATAGCTTGGGGTGTGATATTAATGCCGCCATAGTTGACGTAGGCATTGATTAATGGCATTTTTTTGGTTGAGGCCTTCATCGGCGATCTTCTTGTTGATGCATTTGATCAGTAGGCACGCGGGGCCATTCCTTTCTCGACACACTTGCCCAAAGCTATTCCATTTGTCAATGATCTTCTCCACCGCATCAGGTATTTTGTCCCAGGAAATATCTTTGCCCAGGAAAGACCTCAACCATCCTGCACGTTCATCACACACAGACGTGGGAATCAACAAAGGAACTGGAAAAAACTAGAGAGAGAGAGAGAGAGGCAACACCCCTAACAGGGTTGGTGAAGACCCATTTACTCTGAATCTGCAGGAAACGATTGACGTACATGCATACACGTGACTAGTATTGTTCAGCAGTGCCATTCTCTCACCTCTGAATGCGGGGAAACCTCTGGCGTCGATCGTGCTAAGATTCGAGAGGAGCACGAGGCACAGCAGCAGTGATGCGGCGCCGAGAGAAGAGGAGGATGTCCTCATGGACGCCGTGGCTTAAAGGAGGTCAAGTGCTGCTCTCTGCTGTGTGTGTATTACGATATGCTTTGCTTCTCCTTTATATATAGTTATCATATCAAGTGGTGCCGTGTGGAAAGTGGAAACTAAGAAAGATGCTACAAGTTGGGTACATACAATGAAGGCTCGAACGAGGTTCGATATAATGGCCTTACGTGTAGAAATTTGATCCACGCAACGAAGGTTCGAGTGAGGTTCGAGCCACACGGTTTCGCACATGAACTTGAGTACGGATGTGACGAGTACCACGCAACGTCGCCGTCCATAATATCGGCAGATCTGGGTTCTTATCTCTAATCGAAAGATATGATAGCGTACCTGCATGCTCCGTTTGTTTCCTGTTTAGGGATTAATGTCGGATCATTTGTTACTTCTTTGGATTTAGATTAGTTGTAAACAAGTGGAATCATGCTAACATCTATCTTTGGAAGAGAAGCAACCTTCGTTACATTTCAACCGCTCGCGTAATTAACATCTAACCATCGAAGTTGCCGTGGATTTATTTCAAACATGTGTTCTTGTAGCATCCCTGATCCTGATCCGATCCGATCCGTAGAGAGAGAGATATGCGACGTTGGATCCGAAAGTTTGACCTACAAATCAGTTCTCACTACTCAATAATAGTCCTGATTATGGACACGAAAAAGACCTCTCTCTCTCTCTCTCTCTCCCTTAACCCGTCCTTGAAAAAATGGTCAATCACCAAAATAGCTTTGACTTAACTAAGAAAGGTAACAATCATCATTATCATGATAAGAACATCAAGAGGGGTACATATATACATAACAAAATAACCAATACTAAAGAGTTTCATGGATATGTGTAACACCCCAACCCCAAACATAGTGCCATACCTAAAACTCACGAAGTGTGGGTATGGTTTATAAGTGGTGGGGATTACTACTTGACAACTTGGGCTTAAGCATTTTGGGTGGTTGTCAACGGGTCCATTTGAGTCCATACCCAACAAGTTGTCAAGGCCAGTTTTCCTCGATAACGGACCGGGGACCTAAGCCCGGGACGTTACAATATGTCTGGTAAAAAGACAAAAAAAAACTAGTACTATATAGCAAGAGGAATATCAAATCTCCCGTTTGGCAATTGAACATGCTCAATTTGCTACTCCTCGGAAAAACCTGCTATAGGGCAAACCACGAGAGCAATAAAACACTCGTAAGCGAAATTACTTAGCCATGCACCGTAGGAAAAATAAATGTAAAAGGCACGTAACTCTGTAAGCTAATTTGCCTAGAAATGCACCATAGAAAAAATAAATGCACAGGAAATGTCATATTTTCCCAATGAGTTGATTTTTTAGTCAAATTTGTTTTTAGGGGAATCAGAGGATTTTTCTAATAGTAATAATCATGAGGTTGCTGAGGAAATCACATCATAAACAGGAAAATCCCGACGCTCATTTCACACTGTTGTTGGCTGTCACGATTTGTACAATCATCTTCTGATTGAGGAAAACATACAGTGCGAAAACTGGTTTTTTTCCTCTTGAACTTGTATTAGGGTAAATTACAAAAAAGATCTGATCTTTACATAGATTCTCAAATTAGGGACTAATCTTTAGTTTGTAACAAATAGGGGACCAAAGTTTAACTTAACGTTCCAGTCCCCAATGCCGTCAACGGACAGCTCAACCCATGGTTGAAGTTGACAAAATTAACCCTGGCGAAGGGGGGAAGGTGAAGAAACGGTACATGCACCTCACAGAGGAGATACTGAAAGAGCATCCCAACCTCTGCTCGTGGATGGAGCCATCTCTCAACATGCGTCGCGAGCTCGTGGTGAAGCAGGTCCCCTACCTCGCCATGAGGGTTGTGGAGCAGGTCATCAAGGAATGGGGCGCGGCCCTTGTCCGACATCACCCACCTCATCTTTTGCACAACATGCGGCTTGGACTTGCTCGATGCCGACCTCCGGTTGATCAAGCACCTTGGCCTCCCATACATAGTCAAGCGGACCATGATGTACATGCAAGGCTGCTTCGTGGGAGCCATGTCCCTCCGCATCACCAAGGATATCGTTGAGAACAATCGGGGTGCTTGTATACTCGTCGATTATGCCAAGATGACCATGGGTTGGTTCTGAGGCCCAACGAGAAACACCTGGACAACCTCATTGGACGGGCGATGCTCTACGATGGTGCATGGGTTGTGGTGATCAAAGCCGACCCAGTGGCCGATGTGGAGAAGCTCATCTTCGAGATTGTGCCGGATGGAGTGTATACGTCCCTTATGGCGTGCTCAACATGGAACCTCTGGTAGGAATCCTCAATGTGGATGAGCAACCCGATGGAATAGAACTTGTAGAGATCGGTGAGGTTGAATAGCATGATGAAGCCAACGAGGACCAGCTGGAGTGCGGCCACGGCTCTGGAGAGCTTGAGCCCACAACAACAGGATCTCCTCATCTTGACGGATCCCCCCATCGCCCAACTTTGTTGGTTTGGATCTTTGGTGGGTTACATCACCCCCCTGTGCAAACTCACCTAAAAGTTCTGATTTTGATTTTGGTGCAACAACATATTAGAGTTGGGAACGTACAGTGGTGGTGATCGGAACTGGATGTGGAGTAAAGGGGATGGGAGGAGGCATGGGTGGCAAGCGGCGTGCCCCCTAACAGGAGCCAGAGGAACCAGAGGAAGAAGGACATGGGGGACACGCTGATGAATCTCGTATTCATCATGCTAAAATCCATCTATTAAACCCTTGTCTTAAGTAATCCAATAAAAATCACCTTTAATTCTTGATTTTTATCTTGTATGATATTGTGTATAATTAACCCTTAATTATTTGTATTTAATTTCTCTTATTTTTTTGTATTTATTTTATCATCAAAACCCCTAAAAATTAGGTTGAGTACTTGTCCATAATTCACTGACCTTTAAAAAGACTAAAAAATACAAAAATAAATCAAAAGATAAAATTCGGTGTTTTTATCCCCCTTAAAAATACCCCCAAAAATGTTTTTTGTACAAACTACCTCTTTTGGCTTTTTGTCCAATAAGAAAGTTGTAGATCTCGTCGAAACGAGCAACTTTCATGTTTTGAATTTTTCCTAATTTTGCCTCTAACTATTTCTTTTGTATTTATCTTTGTTTTTATTCTCAGAATTTTCTTATTGGGCCACGTGGCGCCTCTGGGCCGCCCACGTGGCCCGCTCTCCTTCCGACACCCCGACACCCTCCTGGACCGTCGGATCCACTCCTATCTGCCTTCAACTCCACCGTCCATTGCCACTTCGCTTCCAGCCCTTGGATCGATCCCCCAGATCAGATCTTAACTGCACACACCCGCCTTAACCTCAGCCGCTCCATCTTAATACCATCCAACGCCTCTTCACGTGCCACATCACCCTTTCAACCTTAGCCGTCGGATTAAAGCCTAAGTCTCATCTAACCACTCATCTCTGCTCGAATCTAAACCACTCGATCAGATCCTTGATCTGATCACATTCGTCCGCCTGCGCTCGCATCATAGCCGTTGGATCGCAAGATCCAACGGCTCGGCCATCGTCTCCTACCTCTGTAACCCCCCTTCCCCAGCCGTTATACCCCGCCCCCTTCCTATTTTGGAAGGCGATTCCGGCCACCTCTCCCTCTCCTAACGGTCACCCCGCGTAGCCCTATCTTCCACCTCTCTCGCATAACTCCCTTCGACCATCGCCATTACTCCCCCATTCAACCCTCGCCCGTCGAAACCTCCCTCTTCACCACGTAACAGCCCGACCTTCATCACCTATATAAGTTGACCTCTGCCACCGTCAACCCTTATCCACCATTTGGAGGCCTCGTACCTAGCCTCGACCGCCCTCCGGTGACAGCGGAGGGCTGGCTTTGAGGCGATCATGGCCGTGAGAACTCCGGTGAGATCCATGGCCTCCGGCCATGTCGCGGCTGCCATTGTGTGCCGCTGAGCACCGAGGCAGATCGCCCTCGTCGTGCGATGACCCCCCCCCCCCCCCCCCCGAGGTCCGATGAGGACCTCAAGCCCAGATCACCGCCTCCACCAACACCTTGCTCCGACGAGGTGATTTTTCTCTTATTTCTTTGAATTTTCCCAACTTCAGTACTCGCAACCACCCTCACTTAACCACCTTACGACCTCCGCCCGACCACCAGCATCCTCGCCGATCATCATCCTCTCTTCCTCAGAACCTCTCTCGCTCCGACCCACCTCCTCCTCCACTTCGCCGGAGGAGGAGCATTGGCCTCCACCTCCAGTCACCCCAGGGCCACCACTCACCTCACAAGACACACGCACATTGAGCTTTGGCTATACTAACAGTTGCAGGTCCTTCCATCGTCAACGGCCGGAGATCATAACGGAGCTCCGTCGAGCTAATTGCCTCCGGCGAGGCTTCGTCGACTCTAAGTTCTGACCATTCCCGGAGCCTCGCCGGATCCCCACCATCTCCGCCAGCTGCCCAGCTATCCTCTCTGACTGTCAGGCGGGCGAATGGCGCGTGGCGGAGCTCTATCGACCTCGCCGGATCCCCGCCTCCTCCGGCAACCTGCGGAGGATCAAGAAGATACAGATACCGTCCGATCGCTTCGATCGGACGGCTCTGATAAAGACACGTGGACGCCCAACCTCCCTCCGACCCAGTAGGCTCGGATTCACCAAGCCAAAACCCGAGCCACCACGTCGCGCCACGTGGCCCGAGCCAGAGGCACCCTCCCGAGCCTAGGCGCCTCACGTGCGACGCACGTGAGGGCTTGGGTAATTTACATGAAAGACCCTGGATGTTTTGGTATTTGCATATTGGTCCCCAGGCACGTGCCTCACGCGCGTGCCTGGGTAAATTGCAGGGAATCCCTCAAATTTTTGAAGATTTGCAAAAGGTTTCCGCGTATATGGGAAATTTGCATAGGGCCCTTGCCCGTTTTTGGTATTTGCATTTAGGTCCCTTTAGGGACCTAAATGTAATATTTATCCTTTATTTTTCTTGCATTTTTATTACAATTATGCCCCTGCATTGTTTTCTTAATAACTTGAGCATCGTAGGCCCAAATTGCATGTTTTTAGTGTCGTTTTAATCCTTGTTTCGTCCTCTACATCATAGCATGTTTAATTTTTCTCATCTGCCACTATTTCAAATGAAGTGATTTTTTGTGATAGATGATGACCTTGTCCCCTTGTCCTTGCTCTGATTTGATGACTATTTTTAATGTTATGATTAAAATGACATTGATTTTCATTTCTATTATGTTGCTCATAATTTTTAGGGTATATTTGTAATCTTTAGTCTGCATATAAATTCTCTTGCATTATTTTCATGCATCCTCTTATAATTGCATAAAAACCAATTAAAAATTGCATACATCATGGCATTGCATTGTAATTAGCATAGTGCATATTGCAGACCTGAGATTGAGAATTTATTTCACACTCGTGCTTCATGAATCAAATTTCGATAAATGAATTAGGTAGATGTGTCCTTGTGTTCTACCTTGGTAGACTTTCCATGTATAAATACTCCACAGCATTCAAAAGACGGTGGTTTTTGCTGAACCGAATTTGCCTCCTATGCTACGATAATCCAAGTTTATTAAAGAGGCAAATTCGACGTTCATCAAATGGCGTCGTTGCTGGGGAACCTGTGAACCGAGTTTTGTAAAAAAACAAAAAATCACACAAAAATCACTAACTAAGGAGTTGGTGTATTCCTGACACATTCACACTCACTCAAGGCTTGAGGATTTTGAGGACACTGAATTTCTGTGATCTTGAGAGTACATGCCTTAGTCATTAGGGTTTTTAAAACTTAAACATCCACACTTCCCTAGTTTGAAAGATCTGAGCGCTATATTGCACTCTTCATCTCTACTTTCAAAAGAATATGATCAGCACAAGTCACTTTCACAACTGCATGATTGATGAGATGAGTTGAGATATCACTTGAGGAACTAGGACTAGAGATTTGAGTTTAGACCTGATCTAATGATATTTGAGGATGGGATAAAGTTAATGAAGGCTTCAAAAGACTTGAGTGTCAGCAAAACCCTAGCCAGTATGTGAACAAGTTTCATATGCTATCTCTTTGATATTTACCTATGTGCCAGGGTGTGATGAAACTTAATGGAATTTGTTGATCAGTGTGCGCCAACTTTTGGTAAAAGCAGTGGAGCTAGCCAACAAAAGAAAAGAAATGTCAAAGAAAAAGTTCTAAATACCAAAGTCAAATTACAAATGAGCTTCCACCAATAGCGACCGCTCCGAAACATTTTCAAAGTGTCCACTTGGACCAAGCGCTGATTAGGACCAAGGAGTCGGGCTGACACCACAAAAAGGGCTCTCCATCGTAAGCGGTACCAGTCTGGGTGTCGAAGGTATCTTAGATACTCAGAAAAGACACACCCCGGTGTATTCCCAGAAAAACAAGTGCATACGACTCCAACTCTCTTGACGGACACATTGATCAACGGTATAAAAAGTTACATGTGTTGAGTAAAAAGACACTTGAGAGGCCCCTTGTTCCAATGTAAGGGAGAGAAAAATAGATACAATCCCATGTCCTACATCATCTGGCCATCCATCTACACTCTCAAGTCTGACAAACTAATGAGACTGTTGACTGATGCAAGAATAGACTTATTCCCTAGTATGGAGGATTAGGTCTAGAGGAGAGTCTTTGAGACTGGAACTTTGAGTGATGCCTCGACTCGACTCTCATGAAATGCAGTACACTTAAGTTCATATCCTTATATTATATGTACAAAAAGAGAGTCTGATAATTAGAAAAGTTGGATTCCATCTGACTAAGGCTTGGATAAACCCAGAATTTTAGGATCTCTTAAATTAAGGGTCTTCGAAAGATCGAGCCTTGAAATCCTCACTTGCACTGTAAGGAATTAATCCGACTCCTTCATTCTTTAGATGCTCGAGCACGAGCATGGTTTAAGTATAGGGTTATGATGAATCTCGTATTCATCATGCTAAAATCCATCTATTAAACCTCTGTCTTAAGTAATCCAATAAATCACCTTTAATTCTTGATTTTTATCTTATATGATATTGTGTATAATTAACCCTTAATTATTTGTATTTAATTTCTCTTATTTTTCTTATATTTATTTTATCATTAAAAATCTCTAAAAATTAGGCTGAGTACTTGTCCATAATTCACCGACCTTTAAAAAGACTAAAAAATACAAAAACAAATCAAAAGATAAAACTCGGTGTTTTTATCCCCCTTAAAAATACCCTGAAAAATGTTTTTTGTACAAATGACCTCTTTTGACTTTTTGTCCAACATGAAAGTTGTAGATCTCGTCGAGATGAGCAACTTTCATGTTTTGACTTTTTCCCAATTTTACCTCTAACTTTTTCTTTTATATTTATCTTTGTTTTTATTCTTAGAATTTTCTTATTGGGCCACGTGGTGCCCTCTGGGCCGCCCACGGGGCCCGCCTCCCCTTCCGCCACCTGGCACCCTTCTGGATTGTCAGATCCACTCCTATCTGCTTTCATCTTCGTCGTCCATCGCCGCTTCACTTCCAGCCCTTGGATCAATCCCCCAGATCAGATCTTAACCGCACACATCCGCCTTAACCTCAGCCGCTCGATCTTAATACCATCCAACGCCTCTTCACGTGCCACGTAACCCTTTCAACCTTAGCCGTCAGATTAAAGCCTAAGTCTCATCTAACCACTCATCTCTGCTCGAATCTAAACCACTCAATCAGATCCTTGATCTGATCACATTCGTCCGCCTACGCTCGCATCATAACCGTTGGATCGCAAGATCCAACGGCTCGGCCATCGTCTCCTACCTCCGTAACCCCCCTTCCCAAGTCGTTATACCTCGCCCCCTTCCTATTTTGGAAGGCGATTCCGGCCACCTCTCCCTCTCCTAACGGGCGCCCCGCGTAGCCCTA
This sequence comes from Ottelia alismoides, assembly GCA_037367405.1. NCBI lineage: Eukaryota > Viridiplantae > Streptophyta > Magnoliopsida > Alismatales > Hydrocharitaceae > Ottelia > Ottelia alismoides. Next base: position 650,343 of record JAZKJV010000595.1, read on the forward strand.
TCTTCCACCTCTCTCGTGTAAATCCCTTCGACCATCGCGATTACTCCCTCATTCAACCCTCGTCCGTCGAAACCTCCCTCTTCACTACGTAATAGCCTGACCTTCGTCACCTATATAAGCCGACCTCCGCCACCGTCAACCCTTATCCACCATTTGGAGGCCTCCTCCCTAGCCTTGGCCGCCCTCCGGTGACAGCAGAGGGCTGGCTTTGAGGCGGTCATGGCCGTGAGAACTCCGGTGAGATCCATGGCCTCCGGCCATGTCACGGTCGCCATTGTGCGCCGCTGAGCACCGAGGCAGATCGCCCTCGTCGTGCGACGACCCCCCCGAGGTCCAATGAGGACCTCAAGCCCAGATCACTGCCTCCACCAACATCTCGCTCCGGCGAGGTGATTTTTCTCTTATTTCTTCGAATTTTCCCGACTTCAGTACTCGTAGCCACCCTCACTTAACCACCTTACGACCTCCGCCCGACCACCAACATCCTCACCGATCATCATCCTCTCTTCCTCAGAACCTCTCTCGCTCTGACCCACCTCCTCCTTCACTTCGCCGGAGGAGCATTGGCCTCCACCTCCAGTCACCCCAGGGCCACCACTCACCTTACAAGACACTCACGCACATTGAGCTTCGGCTATACTAACAGTTGCAGTCCTTCCATCCTCAATGGCCGGAGATCATAACGGAGCTCCGTCGAGCTAATTGCCTCCGATGAGGCTTCGTCAACTCCAAGTTCTGACCATTCCCGGAGCCTCGTCGGATCCCCACCATCTCCGCCAGCTGCCCATCTATCCTCTCTGGCCGTCAGGCGGGCGAATGGCGCGTGGCGGAGCTCTATCGACCTCGCCGGATCCCCGCCTCCTTCGGCAGCCTGCGGAGGAGCAAGAAGATACAGATACCGTCCGATCGCTTCGATCGGACGACTCTGATAAAGACACGTGGACGCCCCAGCCTCCCTTCGATCCAGTAGGCTCGAATTCACCAAGCCAAAACCCGAGCCACTACGTCGCGCCATGTGGCCCGAGCCAGATGCGCCCTCCCGAGCCTAGGTGCCTCACGTGCGACGCACGTGAGGGCCTGGGTAATTTACACGAAAGACCCTGGATGTTTTGGTATTTGCATATTGGTCCCCAGGCACGTGCCTCACGCGCGTGCCTGGTAAATTGCAGGGAAGCCCTCAAAGTTTTGAAGATTTGCAAAAAGGTCCCCACGTATATGGGAAATTTGCACAGGACCCTTGTCGGTTTTTGGTATTTGCATTTAGGTCCCTCTAGGGATCTAAATGTAATATTTATCCTTTTTTTCTTGCATTTTTATTACAATTATGCTCTTGCATTGTTTTCTTCATAATTTAAGCATCGTAGGCCCAAATTGCATGATTTTAGTGTCATTTTGATCCTTGTTCCGTCCTCTACATCATAGCATGTTTAATTTTCTCATCTACCACTGTTTCAAATGAAGTGATTTTTTGTGATAGATGATGACCTTGTCCCCTTGTCCTTGCTCTGATTTGATGACTATTTTTAATGTTATGATTAAAATGACACTGATTTTCATTTCTATTATGTTGCTCATAATCTTTTATTTGTAATCATCAGTCTGCAAATAAATTCTCTTGCATTATTTTCATGCATCCTCTTATAATTGCATAAAAACCAATTAAAAATTGCATACATCATGGCATTGCATTGCAATTAGCATAGTGCATATTGCAGACCTGAGATTGAGAATTTATTTCACACTCGTGCTTCATGAATCAAAATTCGATAAATGAATTAGGTAGTTGTGTCCTTCCGTTCGACCTTGGTAGACTTGCTAAGTATAAATACTTCACAGCATTCAAAAAACTGTGGTTTTTGCTGAACCGAATTTGCCTCCTATGCTACGACAATCCAAGTTTATTAAAGAGGCAAATTCGACGTTCATCACACGCGACGGAGGAGAGGCGACTCTTACGGAATACACCGAGGATGTGTGGGCCGAGGGCCTCCTTCGCCAGAGGCTGCTCCTCCTCCGGTTTCATGCCATAGAACTCCCTTACCAACATGTTCAGATGTGTACTGTTCATATGGGGGTATTTTCGTCAACGTCAGCCACGGGTTGAGCCGTCCATTGACGGTAATGGGGACTGGAATGTTAAGTTAAACTTTAGTCCCTTATTTGTTATAAACTAAAGATTAGACCCTATTTTAGAAATCCATGTAAAGATCAGTTCCTTTTTTGTAATTTACCCCTTGTATTATGATATCTTGATTTCCTTGCTATTTTCTTGAAATTATTAAAATATATTTAGCGTCTAACAGTTATGTATTCCGATAGGATGTAATAACGAGTCATCTAATTCGGCCAACGAAATTTTGAAAAGAAAAAAAGTCAGTGCATGTAACCAAGTCGACGAGATAAATGAAAATATAAACTAATAATAATAGCAATACGGAATATATATATATATTAGTTTATTGATAATTGATTGAAAACTGTATATCCATCGTGACTCTTTAAAGGTTGATATGCTGACCTTTGTAAAGAAAAGGTTAATCCAAATAGTAATGTTGCGTGATGTTTAATAATAAAAATTGATTTCCGACATCAAACTTTATCTATTAATTCCATACGACTTGACAGTTGCAACTCATTAAGGATGGATTCCGTATCTATCAAATTTTATCTGTTAATTATTTTGGCTTCTTCGGTGAGTACGTTCAGTTCTAACTAAGGATTGACTTAAATTTGATTATACTTGTTAGAATTAATTCCTGTTTTTCCTCGTAACACCGAACGTAGTTACGATTCTTCTAAATCCTAAAGCATGAATAGGAATAAGAAAATAGCTAGAGCAATTAGGACTTCTATGCTAACTATAAATATGCAGATAGAGCATGAGCTCTATCTTCCAAACAAAGTTAATCACGCATCTTTGATTTCGTCCATCCCTCAAGTAATTGCTCGTTCAAAGTACGTTGTCTTCTCAGCTAATGTAATTACATAGAGGTTCTTAGCTAATGTTAATTATATTGAGATTGTGTCGTCTATTTCTCTATCGTGCAGATTTCATATGAACACTGAGGTAATGACGAGCAACAACAATGATCTTTTCATACTGAGCAGTGACGGCATTCCATTCTCGTTGATCGTACGGTAGTCCTGAAGTATTCCGATGACATCAAGGAGAAGCTGGAGGGTACTGATGATGGTTACAATTATCGTTGCATGCCACCCCTGGCCCTACAGCTCGTGCATACCTCATGTCGTATCTTCTCTGAGATCGTCCGGTACTGGAAGGATCATCACGCATCGACGTGGACTGCGAGTTTGTGGATGCGATGGAGAAAAAATCGATGCTCTTGGATGTGTACACGGCCGCGTGCTTCCTCTGCTGCAAGCAACTGGTCGATCTGTTGTGGACAAGGTATCCTTGCAGTTGTTGGAGAGGTGGAGGGGAATCGATTACGACGGCGGAGGAGCCACCGGACGCTGCCTGATATCGTCGGAGGAATGGGAGCAGTGGGAGAGCAACTTCTCCTTCGATGAGTTCGACTGCTGATTCGGTGGTTAATTTCAACAAGTGGTTACGGATCTATCGGATTCGGAGCACATGGGTCTGCTTGGTCAGATCTCGGAGGTTCATCTTTCTTGGTTTTTTGCGGTCACTTTTTTCTTTTTTTTCCATCTGTTCAAAAAACCTTGACGTTATTATTGAATAAAATGCGTCTAAACCCTCGTCTAACTTTCGGTATTATTATTATTTAAAGTTGTGCGAAGACATCATTTCATTACATTGCATCTCGCCTCTTTTCTGTGTATAGACTACGTTATAGTCATCTCACTACATTGTACATAAAAGCATCTAAAAATATTATATCTTGTTGGGGATGAAGGGCTTGAAGCCGTAATGGGTTCTTCTCTCATGGTCCTCGTCCTCCTCCATTTATAGATGGAGACACGGTTCCACAAGGGAGCAACCAGGGAGCTTAACGGATTTAGGTTGTAGTGCAAAGAATTATTCTTGTAATTTCTTCAAACTAGTAATATTGATATGATGAATCTGATGAGATAACAAATATCCATAAATCTGTCCTGCAACAAAGATGATATAATAACTATGAGTTCTCCATTTGAGAACCAAATGGCAATGATGACAAGCAATCAAACACAACCAAACCACAAAAAGCAATCAGAGATACAAAGATTTTTAACGTGGAAATCTTTGCTCGGTGTGAGCAAAGGAAAAACTACAGAGCAAGACTTGCAACGATTCCATTAGGTCAAATGGAACCAAATGTTCTTCTCGGTTTTGTTGCCCAACAATACTGAGATACAAGAACACACAATCAACTACCTCTCTAGGTATCAATAATACCACAATGCTCAAACCCAAGAGGATGAAGAGGCTTCCCTGTGGGCTCCTGGATGGAAACCCAAAACGGTGGCTTGACTCCTTTGGGGTCGTCCAACTCGTGACCTCTCTCGTTGCCTCTCTCGAACCCGTAGCCCTAGCTGTTGCAATGGTGAGAAGTAGGGGTGTCTATCGAGTTCAACGAGCCGAGTTGGCCTCAACTCGGAATCGAACTCGATAAGAAACCTAAGGCTCGAACTCGGGCTCGATAAGGGTCGAGCCCTGGATCACCAACTCAAACTCAAACTCATCGAGTTCGAGCTGACTCACGAGCCTCTTATCAAGCCACGGGTTTCTGAGCTGGCTCATGAGCCTCAAAATGATCTAGCTCACGAACCTCTTATCGAGTCATGAGTTTCTGAGCTAGCTCATGAGCCTCAAAATGAGCAGGATCATGAACCTCTTAACGAATCTTTGTTCCATTTTATACATTAAATTATGCAAATACCATTAGTAACTTTGATTTTTTATACTCTTTTTTGTAGCTTTTTGAGCAAACAAAATGTTAACCTCTATTTTATATCAAACTCAATGTGGAAGTTTTGGTATATATGTTTTCAACTTTTTATTAAGAGGGGAAACGAGTTATCAAGTCGAGTTTCCGAGTTGAACAACGTCCAACTCGGACTTGACTCGATAAGCTAACGAACCATAAAACCCAACTCGGGCTCGGGCTCGTTAAGATTTCAAGTCCGGCTCGTGAGCCGAGCCCGAGTTGAGCTCATCGAGCTCGTGCTTTCCTGACAGCCCTAGTGAGAAGCTCACCTCCGGGCCGTGGTACGATCAACTAGAGAAGAGATGAGGAGCCCAAGTGCACTCTCTCCCTCGCACGATCTCTCTTCATGTGTCTGGAAGGAAGAGTTCCAAACCCTTGACGGTTCTATGGAAAGGGTGTGGATCGTCTGCTGTAAGTAGATTGCAGCAGACTCTGCTGCAATGCGGGGATGAGCGCCACGTCTCCCCCAAAGAATCCGACGGCTGCCACCCACTCCTTCATTCGTGAGTGTACTCCTAATGGGTTGAAGACCATATCAAACGGTGTTCCATCTTGCAAATAGGACATATCTTGTCTGGGCAAAACTTGAGAAATCAACCACTTATTACCATGTCTTCCAGCTACTTTAGCACCCACTTAGATTTCATGTTTTACGATGATAGGTGGATTTGGTAGTTGGTTTGTTCCGATTCTGATAGATGCACCTGACATGGCATTTCCACGATCAAATAATATCTCATTCTGATTGTTGCCACCAAGTCTCTTGCTCCTATTAAGCTCAACCTTAGTAGAAGTAGGTACCGGCACTGGGTGGACGGTCTATCCCCATACTTATTAGACTTATTTCTTACTATTATACAAGGGAGAATTGAGTTGGATCCCATACACATAAAATAAAAAAGCATCCATGGCACAAAAAAATGCATATAGTATTATTATAGTATAGTTATTTTGTTTCATTATAGTTGTTTTCTTCCATGTATGCCCTCTCGCTTTTGTTTATGGGGTAAGTGCCTGCCAACAGAAGGAGGAAATAAATCTATCATGTCTTCTTGAATGAGCATTCTAACGAAACTTCAGTTACATTAAAAACAAAGGGCTTGACATGCCGCGAATCCTCTTGAAAGAGAGGAGTGCCTTCGGGAACGCGGACACAGGTGGTGCATGGATGTCGTCAACTCACAAATAATTGGTGCGAGCTATTAGCAGGTTAGAAGTCTTAGAGCGGACTAGGTAGCATCGCAGCAGCTTATTAGGGATACAAAGGCATTCCAAGGGTGTTAGGGTGTGCGCGCGAACCAGGGCAGTTCTCTAATCACTAGTTCAAGCTGACAGAGGTAGGATTCTAAGCGACTAAGCAAGGAGAATGACGTCTTCACTTTCACCCGCTCCTTCCCATTAATAGTTAACTATTGCACAGTCGACGTCTCCCGTGAAATGACTCCTGATGCCTCGCCCGACCCCTCTCTCCTTCCCCGACCCAAGCCCTCTCGCCTCCAGAGCACCCTCCCCCGACTCGGCCTCCTTGGGCCCACCTCTCACCGCCACCCCAACGTCGACGGCGCCTCCCTCCTCCCCCGACTCATGTCTCCCCCCAACGACGACACCACCATCCTCGTCCTCTCTTCCCCCAACGGTGACGCCACCTTCCTCCTCCCCTGACGATGAGATAGGATGCAGGCTCTGGCGGCGAGCGGGCTTGGGGTCGGGGGAGGGCGCTTTGGCAACGAGAGGGCTTGAGATCAGGGATGGAGAGAGGGGTAGGGAGGAGTCGGGAGGGGGACGGAGCAGCCGTCGGATTCTTTGGGGGAGACGTGGTGCTCATCCAGCATTGCAGCAGAGTCTGCTGCAATCTACGCAGACGATCCGCACCCCTCAGGAAAATGGGAATGCTGGAACCGATTGGGGTTTCTCCAAAAAAAACCCTGTCGAATGGGCAAAATGGGACTGCCCAAATTGCAAACCGGATATGCAAAAAAAAACCCAACAGAATCAACAAGCCTGGGATTAAAGTTTGCTGTCGGTATAGATGTAGTTCACCAAGATCCTGAGAATGACCGTTAAGTGGGCTTATCATAAAAGAGGAAATGGTCCAGTCCGCCATATGCAACCCAATCACCGACTCTGCCAATCCTCTCTGAGATCTCAAATGATCCCACATATGAACTTAGCCTCCCCTTCTTGCCAAGCCGCTAACCACACTTACGAGTATAAGCCTTCTAAAAATTATTTTACATATTCTTATTTTCAAGCTATAAATCTAAAAAAACTAAAAAAACTGCTGGAAAATCTATATAATTCAATAGGCAATAAAACTCATTATTTTTTGGCACTCTTACTATCAATATAAAAATCCACATTTTCCCATTGTTTTATTAATTATTCCCGGTTATCTTCTCATTATTATTCAAATTGCTTTGTGACTTCCTTATTTTTATACAATGAGATGGATCACTAAAAAATAAGAAAAACTCTTCCAACACCATAACCCCCAAAGGATAAGATGATGGGAATATATCACACAATCTATGGAGAGACAGAAACACTTCCAACACCATAATCGGATAGAAACACTAAATCACCATTGTTTTTAATTTTTGTTCTTTAGGGTACAAGGAAATAGATATCGGAACATATCAATAACCTATGAAGTGTAATACTCCAACCTAAAATATAGTCTCACATCTAAAATTCATAAAGTGTGAGAGTTGGTTATAAGTGGTGGGTTATTACTATTTGACAACTTGAGCTTAAACATTTTGAGTGGCTGTCAACGAGTCCATTTGGGTCTGAACCCAACAAGTTGTCAGGACCGGTTTTCCTCGATAACGGATCAAGGACCTAAGCCCGGGACATTACATGAAGAGATAAAGACACGATAGTACAAAAGCACAGTATCATGTAAAAGCATCTAGAGACACATATTCATAGTCGTCGACGTCGGTAGCGAGATACATAATACACGATAAGGAGGGATTAAGTTATTCTATCCTTCATTTCTATTCGTATGCAGGGATAGATTCTGCGGGATAGGAGGGATAATTGGTAGTCATTTTCTATTCTTCATTCGGTTGAATAAGAAAGGATACATATATAAGTTAATTATGTTAGATAAAATTGTAATATAAGTGGTAGTTATTTGTATTTCTATGGTAGGAAAGATTGATGATGGAGGGATGGAGTTTCAAACTCGATCTCTCAAGTTGACTTTAGAACTCAAATATTGACAATCTTCGGAGGAGTAGAAATTTTGCACGATAAAAATGGATACATGTCATATATCAAACGAGTAGGGTCGTAGGGTGTGAAATGTTTTGGCCATGGTAGAAATTTTGCAGGATAAAAAGGGATACATGCCATATATCAAACGAGTAGGGTCGTAGGGTGTGAAATGTTTTGGCCATGGTAGATAATGTCCGCAAGCGTGGCTGGCATCTGCTTGGGTGGAGGGTGGAGTAGGGATTGAAGCATTTTATCAGGTGGGTGCCCTCCTTTATCCACTATTAATTTCACCAAAATCCCCTCTTTGTCGTTGCTTCTCTCTCTCCAAGGAAGACCCGAACCCAAAACTCTCTAATGCATGTCACGTGTCACACACACATATAGGGTAAAATGAGTATGCTCACGAGCATATAAGAGTATGCTCCCACCTTTCTTTCTGCAATTCTTTTAATTTTTTTGAAATGAAACCTGAGCAGATATATTTAGAATAATAAGTGGAATATGTGTTTCAAATTTCATATAAAACAGACGTTCCTAACACTTCCATCTGAAGGGGGTCAATTTCAGCAATTCTGAGACCGTTAAAATTTGACAGTCTTGATAGAGGGGATATAAGTCTCCAACTAAGTTGAATTTTGAATGACACTATGTTGACATATTGTGATCTAAATTTCACTAAGTTTCATTTCAAAAAAAACACGGGAAAAAATGCGGGAGCATGTAAGTTACATGCTCCCGGGGAGCATACTCACCCCCACCACACACACACACATGCATATATACATGGTTCAATGGGGCTGCCCCCTTGGAGCAACCAACATGATTGTCCCCGCTCATTTTCGGTATTTTTTTATTTTTTTTCGAAAATATCATCATGTATATTTATCTATATACCCCTCCTATATGTCATTCGAATTTCGTCAGAAACAGATACTCATATGCCCTCCATCTAGGACATGTCGATTACAACAATGTTTAGACAGCTAAAATTACATGTTCTAGATGGAGGGCATATGAGTCTTTGTTTCTGACGAAATTCAAATGACATATTGGAGGGATTATAGATGGATATACATAGTGATATTTAAAAAAATAAAAAAATTGCGAAAAAATAGGAGCGGGACAGCCTCATTTATGCATATAGGACTGATCATGTGAGAGCCAATAATCGTGAGAGAATGAGAGCAGTGAATCTATACCACTAGATTATGATCATCTCTCTCCTCCTCCAATCAAGCAGGAGAGAGATGACGAAATCTAATGGTCCAAAATTGGTCTCATACTCTCACAGTTTTTGGCTCTCACAAGATCACCCTCCCCCCTCTCTCTATATATCATGGGAGGAGATCGATATCTTTTTGAACTCTACATGTTAACAGATCTCGACATGTCTCCAAAATATGAATATCAACATCATGCAGATGAATCTTAAACCCTAATACAATTAAATAATTTCAACAATAGGACTAGTTAAGTATACATGACTTATTTTTAATGACCTTGTTTGCTTAGGAATATATCTTATATAATATTTTCATATTGCTTTCTACATCTATTTTGATTTGATAGTTATATGGACCTGATTGAAGATAATACATGTAAACATCCTTACCTATATGGAATCTTGATTATAGAATTGCGCCCAAAATCCACGCAACTGTGACATAGTTGTCTCCGTTAGCAGATAAGGAAGATGGGAATTATGCCTATAAATCTAATTCATTTTAAGTTGCACGGATGTGCCTTATGTAGATTATTTATAACCATCCATTGTATATATTATATATAACTTACGTACCCTTTCAAGATAAATTTACATAAACATACACATCCCACATATCCGCTCGTATTGGGGTCTATGAAATTAACATTCCTACACTTTAGCCTTTCACAAATGTTTATCTCAAATTTCACGAAGTAAATTATTAAATAACTTCTGACTCTACAATTTAGTGATTGTTGATAATGAGACTGCTATACATTCCTCTTTATTTGCCTGAAAATCGATCTACTGACCTAACAAGTTAGGTCAATAATCGATGTGACGACCAACTCTAGAATAAGCAATAATTGACCCATGATGTATATATAAATCAATAAGTGTGATGTGAATTAAAATTTATTATAACTCTACAAAATGTGGGTAACGTGGAAATATTGTAGAGTGTTTAATTCTGAGGAGCAAATTGGTAGGGTAGTTAATTATTAATAAATATTTCTAATTAATAATAATTATTTTTGTATATATTTTTTATTTTTTTTGTTTTATGGTTTTTATGTGAGTTTTAAATTATATTGAATTTTCATGGATTTTTTATTATTTTAATTTTCCCCCACAATAGGGCTAGTTAAGTATGCATGACTTATTTCCTCCGATACTGCGTGCGTGGGTCTGATCGGGCAGTGGAGGTGTTGCCACATGGTACCATTGAAAGGTGGACGACTGAGATTGGGGACCTGTTCACTTAAATTCAACATTCAAGATTAGATCCAGGCTGCCCAATTGACCCGACAGTGGCAAGGGGTTCTCCAAGAACATGGAAGAACTTCCTCCCTATTGAGCTTCAATCCATCCTTCCTCATTTGTCAGGCATTCTCCCTTGCAACAGATCGTCCCAGGAGTTCCTGGGAAGCTCCCATATCGGCAGATAGGCTCCAGTAGGTCCAAGCCTCAACGAAGGAGGCATGGAGGTCGAGTTTTTCTCTAGCATCTAGGACTCATGTGCTTCGATCAACTCAGGTTCCAGGTGGCTCATTTTGAGCTCCTACATGCACCAAAATGTTAAGGGCTAGAGGGGGACTCTCTTTGACCCATTTTTAAGCCGATCACACATGAAAATGAGAAGGATGGTGTGTCTCCGATGAAAGGCGAAAGATGGAGATGATGGGCCTGATATGTGCAAGACCAGGATGATTAGAAGGGTGGAGATGATGAAGATCGTGAAGGGGATCAAGAGAAGGTGGTCAGCGGGTCGAAACAGTCAGTCAAATAGAGTGGAAGGAGGCCGGAGCTTAGAGCTACAACGAACTTCAATTTTTGGATTTTCGAATAAGAGATGAAATTAGGAAAAAAAAGACAAATATACTCTATTGAACTAAAAATGAAACTACAATGATGGGATAGAGAGCAACTCACCTACCAGAATGACTAGGAGCAGAGGATCGTCGGAGGTGTCTCCGGTGATGGGTCGAATCACCTCAGATCGACCTTCTCCACGCCTTGGATCAAAGAGCTCACCTCATGTCACGAGGGAGATACTCCAACAAGTGATCTTCGGGGTTATGAAGGATAAAAGAGGGAACTAACTCAAAAATGGAGGTGAGTGTGGACTTTTATACACAGATGAAGTGGTGATCTCGTGAGGTAGATAGCGTGAAGAGGATGATGGGTTGATGGGAGCTAGGGACGTGGCGTGGAAGAGGGTTGAGGAGAGTGCATGGTGGTGGATGTCTCGAGGAAGATGGAGGGATGAAAACGGTAGGATACGAATGCGAATAAAGGTATAATCTTATCCTTATCCATTTTAAAATACGAATGCGAATACGAATATTGACGGATGTGAAAAATGTGTTACCATATCTTAAAAAACGAATATGAATGTAAAATGAATACGAATCAGTGATGAATCCACGTTTCATCATCTTTATTCTATCATTTTGGCCTTAAAAACCCTAGTAAATGCGTGTAAATAGAGCTAATATAGGCATTTTAGCATTCATGTATATATGTGTAAATATTGTATAAAATACGGTTTTTAGTGCCAAAATTATAGAATAAAGGAAAGAAAAGAAAAAGAATAAAATATTGTAAATATTTTATGACCTGAAACCCCGAGACCTAGGCATCTTGATGAATAGGTCGACAAGGAATAAAGTAGGGGGAGATAAGGGCCAAAATACAATAAAAATACCTATTTATTCTATTGATTCTTTATTTATTTTGGGACCTATTTTTGGTTCCACTTTTTATACATCAAATAAAGAAACTCTGTACATAAAAGTTGTATATAATATAATAAAGAAAAATACAAAATTGATTTCACAGAAAAATAATGTACAGATAAAAAGTTATGGTCTGAATAAAAATCCAGAAGCCCAACTTCCCAGACCCGTATCTCACAAATAAAAACTCCAAATGCAGCGTACTCACCTTTAATTGTATATAGAAGAAAATAAGCTATTTAATGGCGGTGGTTTCGCATTTGGCGGAGCTACGGTTTGGAAGTTGAGTTTTGGACCCCCGTTGTATAGCTATACTGATTAAAATATTCAATTTATTCTTTATTAATTAATTATTTATTTTTATATTTTTATAATGTTGTAAATATTCCTTATAATCATTATGTATATTAAAATCAGAATAAAAACATCATTAAAACTCAAATAAAAATACTTGTATATATTTGATACATAGGTATTATACATACACTTATACCTATATAAAATACACTTCTATTTTATTAAATATAAAAAATATATCAATAAAATAAAATAAAAATATATTTATGTATATAAAAGTATTTTATAATTTTATAAAATAAGAAACAAAAATAATAAAATTAAAATACACAAAATAAAAATAAAAGAATACAATATATAGATAATATACCTATATAGGGGTATAAATGCAAACTTGTAAAAATATACTTCATAAAAATAAATAAAAATCATAATAAAATAATTTATAAAAAAATAAACATTTTTCATTTTATAATTAAAAATCAATAAAATCGTTATCTAATTTTTATATATTTTAGAAGTCTTTTTTCTCCAGGTTTTTCCTGGTTGGTCCACGTGGACCAACCAGGGGGCTAGGAGAGTTGACCTCGGTCAACTCTCTGCCCAACACCTGGGTTGTTGTCAGACTGCATTTTTTCTTGGATTTCGTGGATTTATGGAGACCACGCCTTGCATTATTTTGAGTCGCTTCCTTCACGACTTTTGATCCCAGTCCCTAGATCTTACACGCCTATATCTTTTCTTGAGCATCGGATCATCATGCAACCCGTGACGCCTCCTCGAAGACCGCCCCTCGGCCATGTTTCAAAGGAGACCCAAAACTTCCATTTTCATTTGAACCCTCTTTGACCAAGCTAACACCTTCCCCTTGCATGCTCTGGACTGGAGACGGTGACAGGATCTCCTCCAGCTGCTTAGGAGGGCCGCGCGAGGCCAGGAGCGGCTCCACACCCCCATCTCCGGCCGTCGCCATGAGGTCACTTCCTTGGGCTTCCTAGCCCTCGAGGTTGAATTTTTCTTGTTTATTTTGGCGTAGATACCTAGCTGTTAGCATTAGGAACCTGTTAGAGCATTTGGTTTGTGGTATCACCGATTGGTTCCCTCCGATCTCACGCCGCACACCTCGCCGGAGCTCTTGAGCTCCGAGGACTGTCATCAACATCACTCCTCATCCCCATCTCGCCAATAAGATCCAAGGGCCTTTTATTTTCGCTATTGAGCTTTCTTTGCAGGTCCCAGGGTCAAGGATTCCATCTGGACCCGCATCTGGCTCGGAGTGTGGTTCCTGGACCCATCTTCTTTCCGGATCTCGCGGCGGCGCGCTTAGGCTCGACGAGCCATTTTGGCACCACCTGCGGGACGAGGACTCATCCAGGAGCGTTGGAGATGACTTTTTGCCGCGAAGGAACGCAGGGGGAGGTGGCGCGCGTCTGAAGAAGCTCGCCTCGCCGGAGGCGGAGCTCTGTTCTTCCACCGCCCCTCTGCGCCGTTGGATGCGCGTTGTTCCTCCAGCGTACCCAGCCACCGTTGGATTTAGCAAAGCCCACGGCCGTTCGATCACCAGCTTATCATCTAATCCAGGCCGTTGTGCGCGAAGGGGCATCGGCCCCTGTGGAGCTGCCACGTGGTTAAGTGGGATATATTCCACCGTCAGATCGCGCCCAAGGTTGGGCATTTTGCACCTTTTACCCAGCCGTTATTGTTATTTTAGTTTCTAATGCGCAAACTTTCATTTGCCTTTTTAAATTTTTGTAAACTTTATAGTCAGGCCCCTAGAGTTTGGTTATATTGCAGTTGTGCCCTCGCCAGGTCACGTGTCTGAAGCACGTGTCCTCTGGCGTTTTTGCATGCGCAACCCTTGCGGTTTGTGGTATTTGCGTATAGTCCAGAAACTATTCTCTCTAGTTATTTATTTTGTGGACATATTGCGTAGAGGCCCTTGGATTTTCCTAATATTACAAAAACACCCCTGCGATGATGGTTTTTCTTTTTGTTGTTTGTATTTTATGCATGCGTCTATAAAACCCCAAAAAAATCCCCAAAAATCATATTAGAGTCCTGTTGCATCATATTATCACGGCATATTTTTATTTTCCATTTTTATTGCATTTTATTATTTATAAAAATTCAAAAATAGCCATTTTCAGCACTGTTTGCATTAGAAAATCACTAAAAAATATAAAAACACTCCAGAAAAATCCCAAAAAAAATATATTTTGTTTCTCTTAGTGTGTTCTAACTTCAATCCAAAAATCACTAAAAATTACAAAACCAAACTCCTAAAAATTGCAAAACTCTAAAAACCTTCATAAAAATTTATAAAATTCATAAAAAACCCAAAAATAGTGTTTTCTTTTCCTGAATTTTCTTTGTTTTATTATCTTTAAGTGAAAATTAATTTGGAGAATTTTTGTTACTGTTTTCTATTTTATTTCTCCATTTTAGTTTCAGCCTTGCATTTTATTCACTGATTGCTTTATTTTGACAATTAAAAATACCAAAAACATTCTAAAAATTACCCAAAAATCACAAAAACAGTAAAAAAATATAAAAAGACCAAAAAGACTTTATTTGCTTATTTTTGAGCATTTTTATCTATTTTTATAAATATCCCTTTCTTGCTTTTATTACATTGTCCCTATTTTCTAATATTGAAAAAGAAAATAGAAAAATATAAAATATAAAATATAAAAATCAGAAAATAAAAAAATCAAAATACAAAATTATAAAATTAAAAAAATTAAATAAAAAATATAAAATTAAAAACCCACAAAAAATAGCATAATAGGCACTTGATCACAACTCACACATTTTGAGCAATTTTTGCCCCGTTCTACCTGTCTGCTCCCTGTGTTCGACCTCTACACATACTTGCACTATACACATCTTGTTGTAGAGTTATAATAAATTTTAACTCCGCACATTTACTTTCATTGCTTGATTTACTTATTGTGGGTTAATTGTTGTTTGAATTTCGGATTTCGTTGGAGGTCAAATCAGCGACTGTTGATTCGCCTTGTGAGTCAACACGACCTCTGCGATTTCTCGGTTCAACAAATGGCGCCGTTGCCGGGGAGCAACAGCGCTTAGTTCGGGTCTTGTTGTGATTGTGATTGATTGTTTATTTCGCGGCTTTCATTTTTGCTATTTTATTGTTCTTTATCTTTGATATATCTGTTGAGCTGTCTAACCCCCTCTCTTGTTGACTTTGTGCGAGGTACCGCGGATCGAGGGAGGCGCTCCACCCTAGGCGCCTACGCACCCACGTGAAGCCGGCTTCTGCCAGCTTAGCACCGAGGAGACGAGGAGAGATTTTTGTAGACCTAGCTCCACCTTAGTTGTTTCATTTATTTCCTTGCATTTATTTTTGTAATTTGTAGTGAGAGAGAGACTATTATTTGTAATAATACAGGTACCATCGAACTTGAACATTCGAGCCTAATTTCCAAGTGGTTGTTCACTTGGGGGCTCACCGCAGTTTTGACGGTTTTCATCGCATTTTTTTACTTTGTTTTTCGATTTTCGATTTTCTTTATTTTGTGTGATTGAGCCCCTAGTTCTAGGATTGCTTGCGATAGACTAAGGCCAAACACCTAATATTTTGCATGCACCTATAGTCTCGTTTGGACTTAGTCAAATTTTAAACAGTTGATCATCACCTTCAATCCATCGCGCCGCGAGCTCTCCCCGCAAAGCGCTTTCTCCTACCCTCAATTTGTTGAGCAGAGGAGGGGTGAGCCTAGACCGGACTCTAGGGTTGAGGATTGACGGTCAACTTGTGGTTCTTCCCGCTAATAGCAATTTCTGAAACTTAGGACGATTTCATCGGCTTTTGCATTTGCATATAGATAGGTTTCAATTCTGCTGAGCATCCTTGCATGTAGAGTGCTGGAGGCAAGGTGAGCATTTCTCTTTAGCATGCATCATTGATTTGATGCTTGCATTGTTTTTCCGACTCTACCTCTGATTTTGCTAACCTAGGATCTTAAAGGAATTGACTCCTCGTTAGGCTCGTGTATTTCTCACTAAAAATCCAAAAAAAAGTGATAACCAATAAAATTGGGACTGCTAATTTTACTTGACCCTAAAACCGATCAAAAGGAAAATCTTGTATTGGGGCGAGTAATCCCCTCATTGTCTTCGCTTTTATTTGCTCGCGCACACCTTAAGGATTAGTGCCCAAATCCCATCAAGCCCCCTAAGTGTGTGTGAAATTCTTTGACTTCTCACCTAACTCTAAAACAGACAAGATTAAAAGACCGCATTTTACGGTCTCTACCGAGTTGAGTAGGTGAATTGAGGGTTTGATTTATTTTCATTTTTGTTTGTGATTGTTGAGTGTGTGTCCTAGATCGCCGCTGTGCACTTGCGCCTTCTTTTCTACTCTCTTGACTTGACCATCGTGCTCTCCCGATCATTTTCTTTTGTTTCGAGATGGCCGACTGGAGCGTATTCTATCCGGACTTTGCGGATCACTCGTTCACTCCAGCCGGTCCACCTCCTTTTTTCCAGGAGGACTTTGCTCCTGACTTTTGTACATATCCGCCTCAGCCACAGTATCAGACCTCGGATTTCTATTCACCTCCACCTCCACCTGTATATTATCCTCCTCCACCTTCACATCCACCTGAGGCCGAGCTGTTGGAGTCACCTTTCATGGAGTCCACCCTTGAGCACTTGACCCAGATGATGGATCATATGAGACAGAGGATTGACCACCTCACTAGTACCAATAAGAGCGACCATGATGTTCCACCATTTGATGATATGGGTTCACTCGAGGATTTCCATGAGAGCTTGCAATCACCAAAATTACAAAAAAATGAGAAAATTTTGAAAATACAAAAAGAGTTCGGGAGACACATGATCGAGCCAGATTGTGAGGAGAGGTACCACTTGCCAGAACCCTGGACCACACATGCATTCACACCCAGTCCCACCTTTGACCCTGAGGATGCCGTTGTACAGACTGCTCTTGGCATACCTCGTGTATATGCTGATTTCGACTTCCTCCCTTGTATGGAGGATGTCCAAAAATTCAAAAAAATGCTATCTGAACCCGAAGTGGTGGCTACTATTCATGAGATCATCCGTGCCCCACTTCAGCGGGCCATGACCGATTTATCTGCTCCTCTTCCCAAGAAGAGAAAGCGAAGGAGCAGATCTGAGCGTCACATTCTGACCATGGCCACTGCCCATGCCATCACACACCGTCCCATTCCTCGGAAGAGGAACACTACCACCCCTTTCATTAGCTGCACCATCTCTGACTTCACATGTGATCACACTCTCCTAGACGGCGGTGCTTCGATCAGCATCATACCCTTCTCACTGGTACAGTCTCTTCACTTAGGGCCTCTCAAGAAAACCAGGATGATCGTACAGTTTGCTGATGGATCAATAAAGAGGCCGAAGGGTATCCTTGAAAACGACGTCATTTCGATTCAGGGCACGAGTTATCACGTTGATTTTGTCGTATTGCCCATGGAGACCTCCACTGGGGAGCACTCTCCAATCATCCTGGGACGACCATTCCTCGCCTCTGCGAGGGTCGTTATTGACTATGGATCAGGAGAGATTCGCTTCCGTTTTGCTGACGAGAGCGAAGTGTCGATTACCGCACCTATTACCGACCAGAGACCTGCGTCTGATATGACTTCACCTATCTTGGCTGACCCTGAGGACTATGATCTATATAAGGATATCAGAGAGACCTTCTTCATGACCGATGATGAGACCCGAGAATTCCTCTCCAAGGAGGAAAGCTCGGAAAGCATAGACCTTGGTGTTGCTGCTTCCTGTGATTGGCGATGTGTTGATGACATCCGCGGGATTTACACGATCGATACCATTGAGCGGAGGGCAGATGTAGAGACTATACAGGACGGCCATGACTTGATTACTTCCACTGATGAGTCCGCTCCTGTCCATGTAGATATTGATGAGCCAAAGGCCGAATTTGATTTGATTGCTTTTCTTCGGAAATTCGGGCCTTTTGATAAAAAAGATGATCCGGTTGAGATTATAGAGGACGAACAGAGCTCGACTACTTCCACCGATGATTTTGTGCCTTTTGATTTTGACCTGGACGAGGACTCGCAGGATGACTCCGATTACACTACTTCCGATGATGATGAGTTCGTCCCATTCCACTTTGATATCAGCGAGACTCCCAAGGCCAGACCTAGCTGCACTTCTTTCACTACACCGTCTGTGCCTTCACACCCTAGGGCCCCTGAGGATCTACACTCTGTCGACCCTGATCGGCTTCCGTCCACTGTGGACCCCGATGTCGACCTACATCACACCAGATCCATTCCTCAGCGGTCCCGCAAGAAGGTTCGCTTTCTACCTTCTTGATCATGTGTATATCCACTTCTGTTGTATATTCATTTGTTTCTCTCTGTTCTCTCTACCGCATTTCTCGTCCACCCATTCTCGTATTTGCCTTGCTTAGGACGTACTTTGTCCTAAGTATAGGGGGGTGGACGAGTCGAGTGTTCTTTCATCGTTTCGTGTCATCACTCCTGTCGTTGCCTATACTTAGGGCTTCTTTCACCCTAAGTATAGGGGGAGCGATGCGTACATCCTCACAATCTCTTCTTCTATCTTCATATCTCTTTTCTTCTTTTCTTCTTTTCCTCTTTTATCTTCTTCATCTACCGAAAAGGTGCCGCCCCTTGTAGACAGTTTTCTATACTTAGGACGTACTTTGTCCTAAGTATAGGGGGGTTGGCACCCCGAGTTGTTCTATTCTTTTCAATCCTCTCCATTGTCTCTTCTTCTTGTCTATACTTGGGGATATTTTACCCTAAGTATAGGGGGGACAATCTGAGTACGATATGTTCATTCCCACCCTTGACCCTCCCTGCGTTATGTACAGTCTGCTATACTTAGGATGATTTGATCCTACGTATAGGGGGGACGGTCAACTTCTCATTGATTCATTCATTTATTCTTTAGATTTCCTATACTCAGTACGAGTTATGTCTTCTCTTTTCTCTCTGATCTATGAGGACATAGCTCAAGCTAAGTATAGGGGGGTCGTATATACTACGTATATACTTTAGCCATAACTCGTACTTTCGTATTTTCTTAATAAATATGGCTAATAATTCTTTAAAATCCATTAAAAAAATTCTTAATAAAAAGATGTGGTTATTCCTCAAATTCTTTTTGTATTTACTGATTAATAAATCAGGTGAAAATGTTTTTTGCAAAATGTTTGAAAAATAGTTTGAAAATCTTTGTGAACATCTATTGAAAACTATTTTGAAAATATTTTGTTACATGTTTTCAACCTGTGTGAAATTGTGTGGTTTGTAAAATTTCTTTTCTTTGTGTGAAATAAAATGTTTGAAAAATGATTTGCAAATGGTTTGAAAAATGGTTGCAAAAATGATTTGAAAAACCTATATATACTGTTTTGAAAGCCTTTGCAAAATGATTTTCAAATGTGTGTAAAATGTTTGTAAAAATTATTTTGGACTATAGTTTTCAAAAATTGTGTGTAAATTGTTTTCAAATAAGTTTGAGGAATATACACATCACACCAAAATCCACTACCTATATATATATATGTATAAAACTGACCACTTACCCTGTAAATGCTTAAAAATCCACCTCTTGTAAATATAAGAAGCACTCCCGTGTACATATTTTAACCTAGTTTTCAGCCAAAATCTTTTTCTTTTCAAAAATCCCAAAAACATTTGCAAAATTAAAATCCAAAAACATTTGAAAAGTTTCTTTGAAAAATACAAAAAAATTGCATCTGCATGCATCATCTTTTCAAAAATCCATAAAAAGATTCAAAATCTTGAAAATTGCATCACAAAAATATTTTCTGCATTGCATTGCATAGCATGAGCATTTTTCGGATTGAGTTTGATGGTTGAACAAGTCTAAGTAAAATCCGGAGATTGGAGCTTGATTGGACCTTAAAATCTACCTAATAACAGGAACCTTATAGGAACTGGGTTTGAGGTACTTCAGGTCTAGTTGACTTAATTCTTTGAGGATCACGAGACTTGGTTCAATGGATTCTTGACTGCCTAAGTAGAGTATTTCGGAGCACACGCACGACTCTTGTTGATAATGACCTAACTTGGACACCTGCACCTTTCACATGGCTCAACTCAGTTGGAGTGGTGAGGGGATTGGATTTGCCGGTATGAGACGCACACAAGTGGAAACATTTGTCCTCCCCTAGGGAGGGAAGTGCACCCCAACCCGTCCAGTGATTAGGAAGTCTAAAGACAGGAGGCTGTGGGTTGCGATAAAGCTTCAAAAGAGGGATAGTCTACTGGCTCAAGAGGAAAAACTCCTTATGTAAATGTTGTTGTATATAGTATTTCAAAAAAAAAAGTTCAGGCATGTGTAAAAATAAAAAGCCTGCAAGTATGTACAAAGACAATAAGCAAGCTTGAGTTTCAAAGTCAAATATGTGAGCCTGCAGCAGGATGACTTGACTACACTGGTCTTGCATCCAAGGATAGGGAGCTACACTGGCTACCGTCCATTCTTCTCTTCACCCCCTCCTCTTGAGCTGGTTGCCACTTGAACTTAGAAGGGAATAGCCCGCTCCTCGAGGATGGAGTCATTGGATTGGGGAATCATTGGGTTGTCGTACTGGAGAAGTCAGTCTCTTTGTCATTCTAGTTGGGGAGAGCCACCATCACTTACACTGTACAAGTCAGATTCATAGTCGTAAGAGTTTGCGTATGAGTTGAAGTATTTCTGACCTGGCTATTGAGGAGACTTGAGCAGAGTTTTGAGATTCTCGGGGACTATTGGATTTCAGATTCGGTTCTCAATAAGGTTCCGCCCGCATTAAAATTCCAAAGGTCCGACTTAAGCTCCAAACTTTGATTTTGTGAAGACGAGTTTGACAATTAAATTTAGTCCATCTTTCTTCTTTTTCTTTTCTTTATTTTTCTTTTTCTACACTTATTGCATAAGTGTTTGCTAGGGACTAGCAAAGGCAAGTATAGGGGGATGATGAATCCACGTTTCATCATCTTTATTCTATCATTTTGGCCTTAAAAACCCTAGTAAATGCGTGTAAATAGAGCTAATATAGGCATTTTAGCATTCATGTATATATGTGTAAATATTGTATAAAATACGGTTTTTAGTGCCAAAATTATAGAATAAAGGAAAGAAAAGAAAAAGAATAAAATATTGTAAATATTTTATGACCCGAAACCCCGAGACCTAGGCATCTTGATGAATAGGTCGACAAGGAATAAAGTAGGGGGAGATAAGGGCCAAAATACAATAAAAATACCTATTTATTCTATTGATTCTTTATTTATTTTGGGACCTATTTTTGGTTCCACTTTTTATACATCAAATAAAGAAACTCTGTACATGAAAGTTGTAGATAATATAATAAAGAAAAATACAAAATTGATTTCACAGAAAAATAATGTACAGATAAAAAGTTATGGTCTGAATAAAAATCCAGAAGCCCAACTTCCCAGACCCGTATCTCACAAATAAAAACTCCAAATGCAGCGTACTCACCTTTAATTGTATATAGAAGAAAATAAGCTATTTAATGGCGGTGGTTTCGCATTTGGCGGAGCTACGGTTTGGAAGTTGAGTTTTGGACCCCCGTTGTATAGCTATACAGATTAAAATATTCAATTTATTCTTTATTAATTATTTATTTATTTTTATATTTTTATAATGTTGTAAATATTCCTTATAATCATTATTTATATTAAAATCAGAATAAAAACATCATTAAAACTCAAATAAAAATACTTGTATATATTTGATACATAGGTATTATACATACACTTATACCTATATAAAATACACTTCTATGTTATTAAATATACAAAATATATCAATAAAATAAAATAAAAATATATTTATGTATATAAAAGTATTTTATAATTTTATAAAATAAGAAACAAAAATAATAAAATTAAAATACACAAAATAAAAATAAAAGAATACAATATATAGATAATATACCTATATAGGGGTATAAATGCAAACTTGTAAAAATATACTTCATAAAAATAAATAAAAATCATAATAAAATAATTTATAAAAAAATAAACATTTTTCATTTTATAATTAAAAATCAATAAAATCGTTATCTAATTTTTATATATTTTAGAAGTCTTTTTTCTCCAGGTTTTTCCTGGTTGGTCCACGTGGACCAACCAGGGGGCTAGGAGAGTTGACCTCGGTCAACTCTCTGCCCAACACCTGGGCTGTTGTCAGACTGCATTTTTTCTTGGATTTCGTGGATTTATGGAGACCACGCCTTGCATTATTTCGAGTCGCTTCCTTCACGACTTTTGATCCCAGTCCCTAGATCTTACACGCCTATATCTTTTCTTGGGCATCGGATCATCATGCAACCCGTGACGCCTCCTCGAAGACCGCCCCTCGGCCATGTTTCAAAGGAGACCCAAAACTTCCATTTTCATTTGAACCCACTTTGACCAAGCTAACACCTTCCCCTTGCATGCTCTGGACTGGAGACGGTGACAGGGTCTCCTCCAGCTGCTTAGGAGGGCTGCGCGAGGCCAGGAGCGGCTCCACACCCCCATCTCCAGCCGCCGCCGTGAGGTCACTTCCTTGGGTTTCCTAGCCCTCGAGGTTGAATTTTTCTTGTTTATTTTGGCGTAGATACCTAGCTGTTAGCATTAGGAACCTGTTAGAGCATTTGGTTTGTGGTATCACCGATTGGTTCCCTCCGATCTCACGCCGCACACCTCGCCGGAGCTCTTGAGCTCCGGGGACTGTCATCAACATCACTCCTCATCCCCATCTCGCCAATAAGATCCAAGGGCCTTTTATTTTCGCTATTGAGCTTTCTTTGCAGGTCCCAGGGTCAAGGATTCCATCTGGACCCGCATCTGGCTCGGAGTGTGGTTCCTGGACCCATCTTCTTTCCGGATCTCGCGGCGGCGCGCTTAGGCTCGACGAGCCATTTTGGCACCACCTGCGGGACGAGGACTCATCCAGGAGCGTTGGAGACGACTTTTTTGCCGCGAAGGAACGCAGGGGGAGGTGGCGCGCGTCTGAAGAAGCTCGCCTCGCCGGAGGCGGAGCTCTGTTCTTCCACCGCCCCTCTGCGCCGTTGGATGCGCGTTGTTCCTCCAGCGTACCCAGCCACCGTTGGATTTAGCAAAGCCCACGACCGTTCGATCACCAGCTTATCATCTAATCCAGGTCGTTGTGCGCGAAGGGGCATCGGCCCCTGTGGAGCTGCCACGTGGTTAAGTGGGATATCTTCCACCGTCAGATCGCGCCCAAGGTTGGGCATTTTGCACCTTTTACCCAGCCGTTTTTGTTATTTCAGTTTCTAATGCGCAAACTTTCATTTGCCTTTTTAAATTTTTGTAAACTTTATAGTCAGGCCCCTAGAGTTTGGTTATATTGCAGTTGTGCCCTCGCCAGGTCACGTGTCTGAAGCACGTGCCCTCTGGCGTTTTTGCAGGCGCAACCCTTGCGGTTTGTGGTATTTGCGTATAGTCCAGAAACTATTCTCTCTAGTTATTTATTTTGTGGACATATTGCGTAGAGGCCCTTGGATTTTCCTAATATTACAAAAACACCCCTGCGATGATGGCTTTTCTTTTTGTTGTTTGTATTTTATGCATGCGTCTATAAAACCCAAAAAAAAACCCCAAAAATCATATTAGAGTCCTGTTGCATCATATTATCACGGCATATTTTTATTTTCCATTTTTATTGCATTTTATTATTTATAAAAATTCAAAAATAGCCATTTTCAGCACTGTTTGCATTAGAAAATCACTAAAAAATAAAAAAACACTCCAGAAAAATCCCAAAAAATTATATTTTGTTTCTCTTAGTGTGTTCTAACTTCGGTCCAAAAATCACTAAAAATTACGAAACCAAACTCCTAAAAATTGCAAAACTCTAAAAACCTTCATAAAAATTTATAAAATTCATAAAAAAACCCAAAAATAGTGTTTTCTTTTCCTGAATTTTCTTTGTTTTATTATCTTTAAGTGAAAATTAATTTGGAGAATTTTTGTTACTGTTTTCTATTTTATTTCTCCATTTTAGTTTCAGTCTTGCATTTTATTCATTGTTTGCTTTATTTTGACAATTAAAAATACCAAAAACATTCTAAAAATTACCCAAAAATCACAAAAATAGTAAAAAAATATAAAAAGACCAAAAAGACTTTATTTGCTTATTTTTGAGCATTTTTATCTATTTTTATAAATATCCCTTTCTTGCTTTTATTACATTGTCCCTATTTTCCAATATTGAAAAAGAAAATAGAAAAATATAAAATATAAAATATAAAAATCAGAAAATAAAAAAAATCAAAATACAAAATTATAAAATTAAAAAAATTAAATAAAAAATATAAAATTAAAAACCCACAAAAAATAGCATAATAGGCACTTGATCACAACTCACACATTTTGAGCAATTTTTGCCCCGTTCTACCTGTCTGCTCCCTGTGTTCGACCTCTACACATACTTGCACTATACACATCTTGTTGTAGAGTTATAATAAATTTTAACTCCGCACATTTACTTTCATTGCTTGATTTACTTGTTGTGGGTTAATTGTTGTTTGAATTTCGGATTTCGTTGGAGGTCAAATCAGCGACTGTTGATTCGCCTTGTGAGTCAACACGACCTCTGCGATTTCTCGGTTCAACAATCAGATACGAATAATAACAGAAATATTTAATAGATTAACTAAAATATACATGTTTAAAATGGTTTACACAAAAATAGACATACTAAATATAGTAATTTTGTAACAATTATATCAACAATGGTGAATGCAATCATAAAATATTGTTACACACAGTTATAAATAAATCTATTAATATACTTATGTACGATAATGAATATACGAATACGAATGCGAATATTAGCGAATGTCGAAGTGATATCCATATCCGCATCCATTTTAAAACGAATACGAATGTTAAAATATGTATAAAACTAATACGATAGCGGATCAGATACAAATATATTCACATTTATTTTCATCACTAAAGATGGGGATGTGGAGGAAGAGTGGAAAATTGGAGGAGGGTGGTTCTCGTGCTCTAACAGAAGTCAGATAAAGGTACAATAAACCGATGGCCAACACCATGAATCTTGATTGGTCTACGTGGACCAAGTCAGGAGAATAAAAAATAAAACTATGTAATAATTCAATAATAAATAATAAATGATTTTATTAATTAAAACATAAAACATAAAAAATATTTTTATTTTATAAATAATTTTATAATGATTTTTTATTTTACAATAATATGCATATTTATCTATATTTTATATATTTAATTTTTATTTTGTATTTTAGAACTTATTATCATATTTACATATTTTATATATTTATAATATTTTTAAATACATGTTTAAATAGTTTTATTGTATTTTTATAATTTGATTTATATGCATAAGTAAATACATGTGTATTTATTATTGGGATATTTACCCAGCAGACCCTAAAATCTTTCGAAATTACCTCTACGACCTTTGAAACATCATAATACCTCCCACGGCCCCGTAAACTTGCTCCGTCTTACCCAACAAACCCTCCCGTCAATTACATTTGAGTCAGTTACTTGGGTTAGTCGTGAGTTAATCTAACCAATTAAACATCGAACGGTTACGATTAGCCAAAAAAATCCTGCAGTAGACCAACGGGGAGAGAGCAGGAATGCAGCATCCCTGGAGGGCTCCATCACCAGGGGTGAGCAGGAAGCTTGGTAGGGGGCGGTGAGCAGCGGCGCGACCAGGGAGCTTGGAAGGGAGCGGATCGGCGAGGAGAGAGCAGGGATGCTGCATCCCTGGAGGGCTCCATCACCAGGGGTGAGCGGGAAGCTTGGTAGGGGGCGGTGAGCAGCGGCGCGACCAGGGAGCTTGGGAGGGAGCGGCGTAGGGAGCAGCGACACGGGCCAGGGTGCAGCGGCATGACCAGGGAGCTTGAGAGGGGCGGAGCGGGCTAGCATGCAGAGCGTCGCGCGCGGGGAGGGAGGGGTTGCAACGGTGCGTGCGGTGGGAGGGAGGGGGGGTTTGAGCGGCGTGCGGGGAGGGAGGGGGGGGTTGCAGCCCCGCACGCGGGGGGAGGGGGGCTGGGCTGCAGCAGCGCACGGGGGAGAGGGTGGGCTGCAGCGGCGCACGCAGGGGAGGGGGGTGCAGCGGCCACGGCGGGGTGGGGGGGGGGGGCTGCAGCGCCGCGCGCGGGGAGGGAGGGGTTGCTGTAAAACCCCAAAACAAAGTCCCACACCGTGGAACAAGAAGTTTCCGGGTGGGATAAATAGTGGCGAGATTACTACTTGACAACCCGGCTTAAGCATTTTGGGGGTGGTTAATCGGGTCCGTATGGGCCCGATCCCAAGAGGTTGTCAGGGCCAGTAATGCTCCGTTAACGGACCGGGGACTTAAGCCCAGGACGTTAGAAATGGTATCAGATCCGAACACTCTCTGACAGTGGAAAGGGCTACCCGAGAGGTGGAGCCGCCCCTACAAGAGGTTGGAGGAAATGACTACCCGGAGCGTGCAGCCGCCACTGTCACTGGGAAGAAGTAATGTGCCATGTCGCAACGAGGACGTTGCGAATATAAGTGGGGGAGGTTGTAAAACCCCAAAACAAAGTCCCACATCGTGGAACAAGAAGTTTCAGGGTGGGATAAATAGTGGCGAGATTACTACTTGATAACCCGGCTTAAGCATTTTGGGGGTGGTTAATCGGGTCCGTATGGGCCCGATCCCAAGAGGTTGTCAGGGCCAGTAATGCTCCGTTAACAGACCGGGGACTTAAGCCCGGGACGTTACAGTTGCAGCGGCGCGCGCGGTGGGAGGGGTTGCAGCGCCGCGCGCGGGTGGAGGGGGGTGGGTTGCAGCGGCGCGCGCGGGGAGGGGGGGTTGCAGCGCCGCGCACGGGGGGAGTGGGTGGGTTGCAGCACCGCCCCGGGAGGTTGCAGCGCCGCGTGCGGGCGGAGGGGGGTGGGTTGCAGCGGCGTGCGCGGGGGAGGGGGTAGCAAAGAGCATCGGCTTCGGTTCATACAGACCATTCGAGCAGAGGAGGGAAGGAGCTGAGCATGGTGCTCGTCCGCGACGGAGGGGAGAGCAGGGATGTAGAAGCTCTTCACGAGGCTCTCGATGACGGAAGTGGCGAGGCTCAAAGCTTGGCGTTGACGGAGGAGCGGCTCAGGGAAGATCAACTCTTCTGAGATGATGTAGTGGCATTAAATGTAAATTTGATAAATAAATTGGGTATAATATAAATGAACATAATAGAATCAGGTTAATTTTAACGGGTAAATGAACAGGAGTTAACCGCATGGTCTGTAGGGTAAGGGTTAGCAAGTTTACAGGGTCGTGGGAGGAATCATGATGTTTCAAAGGTCGTAGAGGTAATTTCGAAATATTTTATGGTATGCTGGGTAAATATCCCTTTATTATATGTATAGTATACCTATATATTTTAAGAGGATGGGGAGCTTGCACCATGATGCATTTAAATGCATATGCACCAATGCCAAAAACACCCATTGTATATTATTTTTTTTGAAATGAAACCTTAGGAGATTTACTTAATATTATTAGTGGAATATGTGTTTCAAACTTCGTGTAAAATTGACATTCTTAACATGTCTATCTGGACAGCTCAATTTCAGCAATTCTGAGACCGATAAAATTTGATACTCTTGAACGAGGGGTTACAAGTCTCGAATTAAGTTGAATTTTGAATGACATCATGGTGATATATGGTGATATTAATCCTACATGAATTCATTTCAAAAAAAAATAATATATAATGGGTGTTTTTGGCACCAGTGCATATACAGTTACATGCACCTTGGTGCAAGCTCCCCATCCTCATATTTGTACTATTTATCTTAATATATTTTTACATGTTTTTATTTATGTTTATATTTTGAATTTATTTTATATAATATATACAATTATTAAAAATATAAAAAGAGGGAAAATATAAAGAATAAAATATATTAATATATATATATACATATACACAATACAATAGTACCCCAGAAAGCGAGCTTTTATATCTTAACTCTATTTTTAATGAAACCGTCATTAAATAGATAATTTAATTTGGAATACAATGGATGTTAGTTTTGTTCAATTTGAGCTTATATGGAGGAGATATTGATCTGTAAAGTTCGATTTATGATTTTTCATATGTGTGTACAAGTGACACGGTGGATTATTTTCATTGGTAATTATTTTTATAATTTTTTATATATTAATATGTACAAGTTTCATGTTGATCATTTTGTTACAGTATGTAAAAATGTTGTCGAAATGGCTATATACAAAGTAAGAATTGGGATTTTATGTACAGTATTTGGCCCTTATCTCTGATTTAGCCGAAAATAGATGGTCTTAAGTTCAACACAAAGCGTGAACTCAGTCGGTGTGGTGACCACACTAAATTCAGACTAAAGTCAACAATTAACCCACACTAAGATCAATAAATTAGAACTAATGCGGAGTTAAAATTTATTTTTTAACTCTACATAAAAGATGTATAGGTGCAAGTATGCAGAGAGTTCGAACACAGGGAGCAAGCAGGATAGTTCAAGCAAATGAATGCACAAGTGTGTGTGTGTGTGTGTGATGTGTCTACACTAAGCAAGCAAGCAACTACAATTTTTGTGGGTTTTTAATTTTTAATTTTTTTCTTTTTTCTTTTTTTTTAATTTTTTTTAATTTTGTATTTTGATTTTTGATTTTTTTGATTTTATATTTTATATTTTTGTATTTCTTTTTCAATATTGGAAGGTAAAAACAATATAAGAAAAGGCAAGGTAAAATATTTATGAAAATGCACAAAAATACTCAAAAATTCAGAAATAAAATGTTTTTGGTATTTTTAAGGTTTTTTACTGTTTTGTGATTTTTAGGGATTTTTCAAGGTGTTTTTGGTATTTTTAATTACTGAAATAAAGCTAAACAGTGGAAAAGAAGCTGACTGTGAGTAAAATGAGATTTAAAAATACCAAACAGTAGCTAAAAATTTTCACACTATTTTTAAAATAAAAAGAACAAAATAAGGAACAAACAGAAGCTGAGTTTGTGATTTTTGGATTTTTCTACTCTTTTATATATTTTTTTGAAGTTTTTGAGTGTTTTTAAATTTTTAGTGTTTTTCTTTTGAGATTTTTAATGATTTTTGGACTGACACTAAAATAGGATAAAATAGACACTAGGTATTTTTTTGGAATTTTTAGAGGTGTTTTAATATTTTTTTGGTATTTTCTAAGCTAGACAGTGCACAAAAAGCAAGTTTTTGATTTTTAATAAATATGAAAATAAAATAAAATCAAAGACTAACTTGGTGGCGTGAAAGTACACATGTCCAGATGCTTAAGTCTATTTTTGTGGAATTTTTGGGCTCGAAATGATCATTCAAATAAATACAACAAGCATCCAAACATTAAACAGTCCTAGCAGGGGTATATGTGCAATATCTAAAACATCCAGGGGCATACATGCAATTTTCCACAAATATATACACTGAATATTTAATTTCTAGCACTAAAAAGCAATTACAAAAGCCGCCTGGGCTTCTTAGAAATTTTCCCACCAGGGCGCGTGACTTGCACGCGCCTGGCGAGGACTAAAATGCAATATGTCCAAAACCTAGGGGTCAACTTGCAAAATAACCAAAAAGTTTACACTTCACGCCACAGTTCTGGACTAAAACGAAATACACAAACGTACGGGGGTTCCTCTGCAAAATGCCCACACCTCACGTGTACAGGTCACGTGAGGTGACGTGGCTGAGGACCTAAATGCAAATACTGAAAGTACGGGGGTGTTTATGCAAATATTACAAAACTTTTACACTACAGACAAAAGTTTAAATACTAAATATTAAATACAAAAAATGCGAGGGTTGGGATGCAAAATACCCTCGCTCGGGCGCTCCGCAGGTGACGCGTGGCGCGAATCCAACGGCTGGCGGCGATGGGCGATCCAGCGGCGGGGAGCGGGCCACTTATCCACGTGGCAGCACAAGAACGGCCGATGACGGTTGGCGTCGACGTCTGAGATTAGATCTCAGAAAGAGATCTGACGGTGGATGGGCTTGGAAGATCGGACGGTCGTCACGCGAACTGGAGCTCCGCCTCGATCCAACGGTGCTGAAGCCCGGAGCAAGAACAGCGACGAACTCCGGCGAACCGAGGTTCGCCGAGGTCAAGCTCCGTCTCCGGCGAGCGGTTTGGCTTCAAAAAGGGGCTGGAGGCTCCTCAGATCTTCGTCTATCTCCTGGGGGCGTCAAAAAGCCACGGCGAAGGCCGTGGTGCTCGCTGGTGACGGGCGGAGCTGGTGGGCTACGTCTGCTCCGGCGAGCTCCAAAACTCGCCTTCAGGTATCTTCGTTCGTGCTTTGACCTGCAAGAATGGTCAACGGGTCCAGGGCAAACTGCCTGGACCCTTGGGTGGTCGGGGAGAGGCGTGGTTCGCGATATGGATGCACAACCGGAGGTGCGCTCCGGCCAAGGTGCGTGATTTGGCGAGATGGTTGATGAAACTTTGAATTTTTTGGGGTTTTTGAAGCTACAGCTAACAGGAACTAAATGCAAGAAAGAAATAAGCGGGGGGATGCCCTCGATGGCCTGAGCCAGAGGAGAAAGGGTACCTCGACGCCGGCTGTTGGCGGAGGTGGTGGAGCTTCCCTCGACTTCGCACGCCTTGGCTAAGGAGCTGGCGATGGAGCTGTCACCTCCAGGGAGCGCAGGAGCACGATGATGGCGCTGAAGGGTGGACCAAGGGGACTCAAACTCGAATTGGAAGAGGAGGAGTTGGTTTTAAGTGGTTTGACTCGTGGTGACTGGGGTCCAAAGACCAAGATCTCTGGAGCGATTCAGTGATCCACAAACCGATGTTAGATATGGGCGAGCCTCCTCGATCATCGATGATCAAAAGTCAAGAAGGCGCTAGCACGAAATGAGGTGCCTAGCACCCTCGAAAAAACCGAGAAATCGACCCAAAAATAAGCCTCTGACAAGGCCACAGGGGGTAGGTCACCTAGTTGACCAAGGTCAACTAGGGTTTGCGCCTGGTTGGTCCACGTGGACCAACCAGGAAAAACCCTGAATTATTGTTTTGTTAATTCAATTTAAAATAATAAATGGCCGAATTAAATAAAAGTTATAAAATAAAAAATGTTCAAAATTTTATGTAGTATTTTATTCTGATTTTTATTTATTTTTATGACTTATATTTTTACAAGTTACCTTTTTAACCCTATATAGGTATAATACCTATGTATCTTGATATTTTATTTTTATTTAGGTATTTTATTCTTATTATTTTTATTTAGTATTTTATAAAATTATAACATACTTTTATATACATAAATATATTTTTATTTTATTTTTCTGATTTGTTTTGTACATTTAATAAAATACAAGTGTATTGTATATAGGTATACGTGTATGTGTAATACCTATGTAGTCTTTATACAAGTATTTTTATTTTTATTTTTCTTTGCATGTTATTTCAATTTTAATGCACATATATATTATAAGTAATATTTACAAAATTATTAAAAATATAAAAATGAATAAATAATGAATAAAGAATAAATTGAATATTTTATTCAGTACAAGTATACAATAGGGGTCCAAAACTCAACTTTCAGACCGTAGCTCCGCCAAATGCGAAACCACCACCATTGGATAGATTATTTTATTCTATATACAATTAAAGGTGAGTTTGCTACATTTGGAGTTGTCAGTTGTGAGATACGGGTCTGGGAAGTTGGCATTCTGGATTTTTATTCAGACCATAACTTTTTATCTGTACATTATTTTTCTGTGAAGTCAATTTTGTATTTTTCTTTATAAATTTATCTACAACTTTCATGTATAAAGTTTCTTTATTTGATGAATAAAAAGTGGAACCAAAAATAAGTCCCAAAATGAAAAAAGAATGAAAGGAATGTATAGGTATTTTATCTGTGTTTTGGCCCTTATCTCCCCCTACTTTATTCCTTGTCGACCTATTCATCAAGATGCCTAGGTCTCGGGGGTTTTGGGTCATAAAATATTTACAATATTTTATTCTTTTTCTTTTCTTTATTTATTCTATAATTTTGGCCTTAATTACAGTAATTTATACACTGTTTGGATGCACATGCATGAATGCTAAGATGCTTGATTTAAGGCTATTTACAGGTATTTGCTAGGGTTTTTGGTGCCAAAATGATAGAATAAAGATGATGAAATGTGGATTCATCAATCTCCCCCTACTTTATTCATGATTGACCAAATCAATACTGACTTAGTCTCAGAGTTTAAGGTCATTCAGTATCTTTGATACTTCATTTATTTATCTTTTTTATTCTATAATTTTGGATTTAAACACAAATAATTGTATGCTACTTACAAATGAATATTTAGTGCTGATTTGTACAATTTAGCAGTATTTACATGTGTTTTGCTAGAGATTTAAATATAAAATAGAAGAATAAAGGTAGATGAATGGTTATTCATTACCCCCCAATACTTACCTTTGCTAGTCCCTTGCAAATACTTATTGGAAGAATACTTGATGCAACATAGAAAATATAAGAAAAGGAAAATAAATAACTTAGAATGATTATGATTTTTGAACTTATCTTCACAAAATGAAAGTTTGGAGCTCAGTTAAGACTTTGGATTGTTGTTTGTTCGGACCTTTTATTGTAATATGATCTAAAACTTCGCCACCATCAAGTTTCGCAATCCTCTAATCATATTGCCTCAATAGCAATGTCAGAATAAGTCCTTTCATACACAAACCTTTATGGCTATGCGTATCACTTGTACACATTATGTGATTGTAGCTCTTCTCATCAAAAATGGTAACAAACAGTCCTCATCACCAGGATAATCCTAATTCTCCAATCTAGTTATTCTTTCCTCGAGGATCGGGGTATTTCCTTAAGAAGATGGTGTAGAGAAGAGAATGGATTGTGAATAGTGTAGTCAAATATCCTATGGAGCTTTGACCAGTGTTGCTAAGTCTCCAGCTGCAGGAAACCTTAAGATTTTGACTTTGAAGCATAATGCATTGCTAAAGTGTTATTAAATGCTCTGAAACTTCTCAAATATTGCAACTAGATCTTTGTATTGCAGATTTAATTTTATACTTGTATTTCATTTATTAAAAAGGATTTTTACCCCCCAGAACCTTAAAACTTTATAAATTACCTTCTCGACATTTGAAATATCGATATTCCTCCTTCGACCCTGTAGAGAAGAGAATGGATTGTGAATAGTGTAGTCACATATCCTATGGAGCTTTGACCAGTGTTGCTAAGTCTCCAGCTGCAGGAAACCTTAAGATTTTGACTTTGAAGCATAATGCATTGCTAAAGTGTTATTAAATGCTCTGAAACTTCTCAAATATTGCAACTAGATCTTTGTATTGCAGATTTAATTTTATACTTGTATTTCATTTATTAAAAAGGATTTTTACCCCCAGAACCTTAAAACTTTATAAATTACCTTCTCGACATTTGAAATATCGATATTCCTCCTTCGACCCTGTAAACTTACTGTGTCTTACCCCACATACCTTGTCGTTACTTTCACTTTTACTTGAGTCAATAACATGGGTTAATCTAACAGTAGGTGCATTGGACGGTGGATCTTCCATCTCCTTGTATCATTCTTCCTCTTCATCTTCTTCTTCATCCATGTCTCTTCTTCTCCCTCAATTCTTCTTCTTCTCCCTCCTCTCTTTATTTTCTTTCTCTTCACCACATCTCCATTCCATCCACCAAATCACACTTTTATATATTTTTCATAGATAAACCATGTTTTTCGATCACAAATGTTTTTTTAAAAAAAAATCAGGATGAATTCTTGAACTGATTAATCAAATATTTATTGCTGCTAAACAAGTATATTTCAGGAGAGGAGGATGAGGCGGTGTAGGGGGTAGGGGCAGAGGAACAAGGGGAGGTGGGAGGTGGGTGACGTGTGGGCAGGGTGGGGGAGATGGGGAGACACAGGGTAAGATGGAGGTTCTGAGAGGAGGCAGAGGGGGTGAGGGGGGGGGATCTGGACGGAGGTCAGTGGGAGGGGAAGGGGAGGTCAGGGAGGAGGTCGGAGGGGAGGTCTGGGCGGGCGAAGGCGGAGGGTATGAGGGGGGATGAGGGGGATTTGGGCGGAGGGTATGGGTGGAGGTAAGTGGGAGGGGGAAGGGAGTTCATGGAGGAGGTCGAAGGGGAAGCCTAGGCAAGAGGAGACAGAGGGGATGAGGGGGATTTGGGCGGAGGTCGGTGGGAGGGGGAGGGAAGGTCAGGGTGGAGGTCGGAGGGGAGGCCTGGGTGGGTGGAGGCAGAGGGGGAGGGGGATCTTAGCAGAGGTCAAATAAGGAGGTGGTCGGAGTCATAGCGAGCGGAGGAGATGAGGTGGAGGACCTTGGAGCTGCTCGCACTGTTCACGTTGTTCAGACTGCGAGGTCGAGATGGTAGACATTGGAACTGACCTGGTCAAGGAGGGAGGACTTGGAGGAGATGGAGGAGAGGAGGTGTCCGGAGTCATAGCGGGCGGAGGAGAGGAGGTTGGAGGACGAGCGGTGGAGGGAGAGGAGGTGACGATCGAGGTTGGAATGGGGAGGGAGATGGGAGGAGGGGATGTCGTCGAGGAGGCAGGGGGAGGGGGATGGCATTCTTTGTAATTTTAATAAACAAAATGGGTATTATGGAAAATAAATTCACAGAATCCGGTTAGTTTTAATAACCAAGTGGTTGGGAATTAACTGCAACATTATTTGGTAAGAGTTAGCAAGTTACGTGCTCAATGGAGGAATATCGATATTTCGAAGGATGAGAAGGTAATTTAAAAAGATTAGAGGGTTCCTAGAGTAAAAATTTCTTATTAAAAATGTATTTTACATCTAAAAAGTATAGAAAAATTATCTTAAGTTTCAGGAACCCTATATAATCATATATATTTTTTGCAAGGCAATTAAAATTATTTTTCTATTTAAAAAAATTGAAAATATTGATTTTTCTCCTATTTAACATTTAAAAATCCATAAAAATACAAAATATTTTGAAAAATTCAAAAAAATACCTATATGTTTATTTAGTTATATTTTAACTTCTGTTCAAATATTTTTTACAAAATATTAAGAAAAACACCTAAAAATAACATAACACAGGAAAACTTATAAAAAAATATAAAAATTAACAGAAAAACCACAAAAATATGTTTGTATATTTGTGAATTTTCTTTATATTATCTATTATTTAGGAAAATTAAACTGGCTCAATCTGATTTTATAGAGATTTATTAAGCCCATTTCAAGTTCATGTATTTTCCGTTCTCTTTATTTTATGTATATCCTTATTTAAAAATCTATAAAAATTCTTAAAGATTACCCAAAAATTATCAAAAATAGAGAAAAATGTACAAAACTCGAAAACATTTTATTTCTCCTTAAGTTGTCTATTCATTTTTTTGCTCTACCTCGTGTGCTTCTTTGTGGTTCGACCCCTACTACTTGTCACTATACACATTTTTGTCGGATACAACAAAATTTAGCTCACCTATTTTATTGCTTAATAATTATTGTGTGTTAATTACTGATTGATTAGGATTGTTTGAGTGTTGAGAGTTGAGAGAGGCGTCGATGCAATGATTGTCAGATCTGACTTGTCGGACACCGCAGACCCTCCAAGATTAGACATTAGGTACCCATCGATCTCGCTTCATCAAGTCTCTCCAACTATTGTCGGCTAAAAATAAATATACTTTAATAAATGTCGTACTAATCATGCTTATTTGAATTACCACCTCAGAATCAGACGAGGAATTTGACAGGGAATCCTCAGAAGTTATCTGGTTCCTAAGATCGAAGGTGACTTTCTTAGTCGGTTTGTTTTCCTATGAAGCAATAGGAGGAGGAAGGTCAGAGTCCTTCCTCCTTCCACTAGTAACCAGTCTAGAAGATGCGAAATCTATGGGTTCCTCATCGTATGAATCAGGTTGTTCATTGACCCACTCCTGTAAGGTCAGAACACGTCTCATGGTAGTATCCTCAGTTTGATTGGGCTTTGTGGGCTCATTCCTGGTGACAGTGTGAGTGATGGCTGGGGATGATGGTGTCACCTTTTGATGTTCCTGAGTTTTAATGACATAGGAGATTTTCATAGAGGATAAGGATAATTTATGTTTGTAATCATGCATACCTTATGGTTTTGAATCTTTTCTATTGATGTCATCATTTGTTGGCTCGGTAGTCATCTAGTTAGGATTCTCTCCCAAGGTTTGCGTCAGTTTTTTATGAGGAGAGGTCTGATCATGTAAAGTGCATGACTCAGTTGTCTTCTATTTGTCACGGTTGTCAGTAGCTGGTTGGGTTGTCTCAGGGCAGGTGATGGATCTCCATTTCATCACCTTTCTTCTATCATTTTAGCCTTAAAACCCCTAGTAAATGCATGCAAATATCTCTAATTTGCATAAGTTAACATCCATGCACTATTGTATAAATAGTGTATAAAATATTGTTTTTAATGCCAAAATTATAGAATAAAGAAAAGGAAAGAATAAGAATAAAATATCAACAATAGTTTATAACCCTAAACCCCGAGACCTAGGCATCTTGATGACTAGGTCGACAAAGAATAAAGTAGGGGGGATACCTTTTATTTATTCATTTATTATTTATTTTAGGACCTATTTTATTTTCCACTTTTCATACCTTAAATAAAGAAACTTTCTATATGAAAGTTGTAGATAATAAAATATAGAAAAATGAAAAATTAATTTCATATAAAAATAATATATAGAATAAAAGTTATAGTCTGAATAAATTTCCAAAATCCCAACTTCCCAGACCCATATCTCCCAAATAAAAACTCAAAATATATCAAACCTTTAATTGTATATAACTTTTAATAAGCTATCTAATGAAGGTGGTTTCATATTTTTTGGAGTTAAGATGTGAAAGTTAGGTTTTGGACCCCTTTTATATAATATACCGATTAAAATATTCATTTTATTTATTATTCATTATTTTTGTAATTTTATAATATTATAATTTTGTAAAGAATTTATAACACATGTACATGTTAAAACCAATATAAAATCACAAAGAAAATATAAAATAAAATAAGTCTATATAAATATATAGGCAAAATACTATAATAATTCTTGTATGTAAATAAAAAGGGGAAATCATTCTTTATTCTTTTATATTTTTTAAGCTTGTAATTATCATTTATATTCTAATAAAAATATAAAATAAAACCATAAAAGAAACATTAAAATAAAATATAATAAAATACAAAAAGACGTAGGTAAAAATACAATATATATACCTATATAATACATACCCTTTTTTATAGATATATAAAATAAGAGAATAAAATAATAAAATAAAAATTTAAAAATAAAATAAAATATACAAAACATAGATGAATATACCTATAAATATACCCTTAAAAATTAACTACTAATAAATAACCATAAAAATATAAATAAAAATCATCATAAAATACTACATAAAAAAGTAAATATTTTTTATTTTATACTCAAAAATTAATAAAATCATTTAGTATTTTAAATAATTATTTTTGAATAAATAGGTAGTTTTATCCTATAGTGCGCCTACGTGGACCAATCGTAGCGCCCCACTCGTTGACTTCAGTCAACTCCCCATCTTTCAGCTTTGACTCCTGTCAGAACCTCGAGATCCTCTTTTTCTCCGATTTTTCGACTCCTCCCTGATGGTCCTTTCATCTCGAGCGCTTCACAAAAATCATCCACCTCACATTTTTCTATCTCACGGGATCATTAGATCCTCTCGGTCTGCCTCGAGCACGTCAACAACTGTCGCCCAAGATCACTCAAACTCATTGTCTATAAATAAAGTCTCCCCTTTCACCTTCTTCTTTTGATCCCTCTTGGAGCTCCTACGTACGTCCTCGTGTGTGTGTGTGTGTGAATCACCGATGACAGGGACGGTTTCCCCGCAATTGGAAGCATCAGAGCAAGGAGAAGGGGAGGTCCACGGCGGCACTCGGGCACGTCCTGCTACCTACCTATCACAACAGGTATAAGAGCTGACTTTTCTTGTTTTTTAAGTAGCCTTTAGCTGTAGCTTCAATTTGTCATGCTTAGTTTAGGTTTTTATTAAGTAGATTAGCGTAATGATCCATCCATGTAGTTCGCTGGAGCTTAGCTCCGGTGAATTCATCTGTGTGTACTCATCCGATCTCCACTGCCGTGACCGCCTCATATCTTTCCCTCTCCGTTTCTCCACCTAGCCGCACCATTTTCCCCTTTCGATTTGCTCTGGATCGATGCCACCGTGCTCCTCCTCTGATCACCTTGCCGGAGCACTTCCATTCGCCACATCTTCCATTAATTCCACACCTAATCGGGTCGAGGCAATTTGCCCTCAACCCATGAGTCTATTGGTGCATGTCCCTAGTAGAGAAGAGCCCATTTGGAGGAGCTTAGTGGTTCCAAAATGCTTCCAGGAAGAGTCGACCTCCAGGGCTCGAGTAGTGAGCCCCGGACCATTATGAAGCATCCACCGGTCGTGGAGAGGTTCCAGGAAGCCTTTACGCCTCCTTGGAGCATCTGAGAAAGCCCTGGGAGAGGGGAAATCAAGAATGAACCTCGAGGAGGAAGTCCTTCTTCCCTGTTCTTCGTGGATATCAGTGACTGTTGGATCAAGGAGGCCTGCTAGTTCTAATTGCAACCGTCCATTATTGCCACACTCCAACTGTTTGATGAAACCCACGATCAAATCCGCACTGCATATCGGCGAACCGGTATCATCGCTGGAGAAGATGCTACGTGTCAAGTGAATGAACACCTGCCGTCTGATCCCACGCTTTAATGGGGTAAATTGTAAATCTTAGCCCCTACTTTTGCATTTATTATTTAGTC
This sequence comes from Ottelia alismoides, assembly GCA_037367405.1. Taxonomy (NCBI): domain Eukaryota; kingdom Viridiplantae; phylum Streptophyta; class Magnoliopsida; order Alismatales; family Hydrocharitaceae; genus Ottelia; species Ottelia alismoides. Next base: position 689,604 of record JAZKJV010000595.1, read on the forward strand.
CTATAAATAAAAATATAACATGTAAATAAAATGGACATGTTGTATAAAGTCCCTCGTATTTCTTGTAGTTGTGTTTTGGTCCTATCCAGCTCAACTCACGTGTTGTCCCATGAGCTGGGAAAATTGCATGTATACCCCTGGTACTTTTTGTATTTATTTTTAGTCCATTAAATTGTGAATTATGTTATATAATTTGGGGCACAATTACAGATGAACCCCTGAAATTTATTTTAACTACAAACATGCCCCTGTCATCTTATGTATTTTTTGTGATTGGATTTCATTTATTAAAAAAGCATCCTTGCTCCTAAAATTGTGCAAAAAGAGGGTTAGATGCCTGGTATCATGTACTTTCACGTCATGAATTTAATTTGCATTTTGGGCTTTCTAACTATTTATTAAAAATCAAAAGGATCCCATTTTTGTTCTATCTAAGTATAAAATACCAAAAATATAAAAACATATTTAAAAATTCCAAAAAATATAAAAACAAAAAAATCACTAAAATAGAAAACTCTTAAAAATTGAAAAACCACAAAATCTCTTATAAAAATCTAAAAAATCATAAAAAAATCCAAAAATATGTTTTTTTGTTTCCTAATTTTCTTTATATAATTACCTATATATTAAAACTGATTTGGATAATTTTGGACATTATTTGATATTTTTAATATCCAAATCGATTTCGAGTATTTATTTAATCTCTAATTTGGGATATTTTTGCTTTTAAAAATACATAAAAATTAGCAAAAATTCCAGAAAATTAAAAATATATAAAACTCCAAACTAATTTATTTACTGCATGTTATTTATATTTACTAGTATTTATAAATATATTCCTCTATATGCATATATATAGCCTTATATATCCTATATATGTATTTAAAGAAAAAGAAATATAAAAATCTGAAAATATAAAAAAAGAACAAAAAATAAAATTATTAAATTAAAAACAATAATAAAACAAACAAATAAACTAATAAATAAATGTAAATTAAAAACGCACAAAAAATATATATGTATATACATAATAAATGACTTGGTGATATATAAACACTTTGTTCATAAATCAACATAGGCTACCCATATTGCTCTCTGTGGTTCGACCTCTGTGTGCTTACTTGCTATGCATCTTGTAGTTGAGAATAATAAATTTTAACTCACTTCGTGCTATTCATTGCCTTTATGTATTTTGTGAGTTATTTGCTGACTAATTAGGATTTCGTGAGTGGTCGTCACAACGATTGTGTCTCCGCCTTGTGTGATATCTATTTAGACTCTCACAAAACCTCGGTTATCAGTATGATATGTCAACTAGGGTTTATTCATTATGGTTCGAGTTCGGGAGTGAGACTCATAATCGATAGTTGCTTTAGTAGACGCTAAGAACGACTTTCTTAGAATGATAGGAGACTTAGACAACTCTTCTTGGTGCTCAATGTCAAGGACAATAAATTCCGCTCTATATATGTCACCTCGGAAGTCTACGATGAGTGAAACGATTCCTCTCTGTCTTTTGGTGGATCAATCAAGGAGTTAAATGATCATCCTTGTCTTTTTGAGCTGTTCGAGTTTGAGTTGGTCAAATACAGATTTTGGATGGATGTTTAATGTGGAGTCGTCATCTAACAAAACATGAATGAATACGATATCCTCAATTTCACATGTGATCCGAGTAAACTGCTTAACTCGACGACTTTTGGTTCTCTGATTCATCACCAGTGAACCGATCATAGAGATTACGTGAAATTCAGTCCTTGATCGCTTCTTGACTATCTTTTTAGGTGTCAATCGATTATTCACAAATCTCTTAAGATTGGACACATACTCTATGGTCTTGATTAATGGAAGTTCTAAGATCAAACTCTTGTAAAATGCTTCCGTTTCAATGTTGTCCATTTTTTAAAATTTTCTGATTTTGTAATTTTTTGGTGGCTTTGGTGTAATGGTCAGTGGATTGGTTAGTGGTCAGCGGTGGTTGTGTATGAGTGCGCGACACATGATGGATCTCTGATTTGCTTGGTGGTTCTCACTTCTTCTTTATTTTCATTGTTTGCATGATTTTATGTATCTATTCAGACAAAGCATCTACACTATGGTTGATTTGAGCAATGTCGTTCGTAATAGTCTCATGACTTGGGAATGAATAATCATACTCTTCATGCCATGACTCTGTCATGTAATCCTGAGTGGAGTATTGATTATTCCATGTTGTTATGGTTTAGTCATGAGTCATGTTTCCTTGACTCTGGATCTCACTTGGATGGTCAAAGGAAAATCGATCGTACTCAAGAAGATAGTCAACTCAAGTAGGGGGTGGTTCAAATAGTGTGCAGTCCATTGTAATTGGGAATCGTGTTTCTCTGTTGAAATCGATTAATCTATTTTCCATCCTCATATTTGCTCGCTATATTGTGTCCACATAATATTCAGAATTTTCGAGCGAGAGAGATCTAGTATACGAAGAAGTGTGGCATGGGGTGGAATGTATGGGGTTGAGGGGAATGTTGGCCGCGGGGTGGGGTGGGGGGGGACATTCTCGAAGAGAGGGTTCCCCTGGAATGATGGAGAAGAAGATTGGGACATGGTCGTGTAAGCAGGACTTACGGAGTCTGGGTATGAATACCAATGTACCGACATCTTCTAGGGAAAAAGTGGAGAATGGATAGCAAAACATGATTAGTTGTTTGCAATTGTAAAGTATTTGGCGCACACAATACAAACACAAGTCAAACCCTTTTATTTCACTAACTCAATGTAGTGGAGGTCGCTAGAGTCCGACCGATTATCTTTTCAGTTTCGATTGCTTGGTAAAATAATATTTTAGAAGTACGCAGAGTGTTGGGCTCTACTCTAAGTGATTGATCCTCTCCTATGTATAATGAGTGGGTTGCTCTCCACCAAATACAAGGTTAATTTTATTCCAATTTATTTATAGTCACCTTGATTATCAATCCCGATTTTAATTTAAAATTTTCAGTGTAGTCTAAGACGAGTACAAAAATCACAAGCCTAATGGGCAGTCCCGATTTCTTTTGAAATCCCACGTTATAAAACTAAGGGATGAAGGATCAAAAAAGCTGATGCAGGCGTAAAATCAATGATGTATACTAAGAAGAAGACTTACAATGATTCCTCGGATTCTCCATGTAGAATACAAGACAAGAAATTTAAAATTTAAATTAAATGCTATGCACAGAGAAAATCACCATAAGCAGATAGTTCTATTAGCGTGAAGAAGTTGAATTAAATTTGGCTAAGTGAGAATGATCTATTGATGTGTCTTAGTTAGTGAAAAATGTGTGATCTAGAAATTAAGAGCACGATCAAAAATAAATATCTAAGCAAGCATGTGTGCACCTAATATCTATGGCACTCAAGTTGGGCCCCAACTGCACACAAGGGTTAAAATAAGCCTGACACACCACAAATAATTCAGTCCTATTTATTACAGATAATAGTATTTAAAGAGACCCTTTGAAAACTTACGAAAATAAATCCATACTAACCTCTCGCAAAAATAATAATAAATATTCTTCATTACCGATCCTCGATTTTTTTTCTAAAAAGTTGCTCCGAGCTAAATATGTAAAGAGAGATTATGCGCTTAGTATATATAGAAAGGGAGATGCAATGAACTATAAATGTAAAATTAAATACAAGTAAAATGAAAAGAAAAAATGACACAAAAATTATATTACAAAAACCAATTTAAAACTCTAAAAATACGTTGTTGCTCGACAACAACGCCATCTGATGAAGCCGCTTTCCACCTCTCTTAAAATATCTAGTTGTTGTAGTATAGGAGGCAGAAAACAATTCGTCAAAAACCACACTTTTGAATATGTGGCAAATTTTAACTTGGTAAGTGTACCAATGCTAATTGCAATGTTGATGTATGTGTCAGAAACTAAATGCAGAAAATAAAATATACGCAGATCAACAAATAACAAAGGAATAAAAGAAAAGACAAAGGAAAAGATTTGTGGATATGTATCTTTATATCATCAAGAAGTTATTCAGTATCCTCAAATAAACTGCACAGAACTCCAAATAATTTTCAAGAAAGATTTATCAATTAAACTTTAATTACATGCTAAAAGATTAATCAAATTATTCCTGAAATGATCAAGTTAAATCAAATACAAGCTTCCTTCAATAATTATCCCCTCAAAGATTTAATATCCCTCAGCAAAGGTGTTTATTCATAAAAGAATCAAGGAATAAAATCCAAGCCTTCTCAATATTGTCCATGTCATAACATTAAATTCCTTAAAATGTAATTGCAAAATTATGTCTATTTAAGCATGCACAGATCAATATACTCTTCTTAGATAAAAATTTCAATTCATTAAGCTTCTGATTTGTTCACAAATATTATAAGGAGATAGATCATGACATAAACTTAAAATGACATAATATACATAAAAATTGGACAAAAATAAGAAAGATATGCCTAAAATAAGTTATGGGACCCAATTGTAACTAAAATAAAGCCCTTTATACAAAATAATCCAAGAGAAGGGCTTATATGCAATAACAAAAATCTAGAGGGGCCGATATTGCAATTAGTCTTAGATGGGGGTGTATTTGTGAATTCTGAAAGATGGAGGGGCGCTGATGCAAAATTGCCAAATCACGTGAAGAATTTACATAACTGGATCTATTTGTAGATTACTGAAGGAGTGGGGGTGTTGGTGCAAGAATCCCTCCATCGCGTGCGAGGCACGTAGATGCGCTGAGGTTTGGGCGGAGGCTCGACTTCCATGCCTCCATGTAACACAATAGGGAGGCTCTGGAGGAGCCTTGGGCATCCCAAACTAGGAGGCAAGGACGGAGGCTCAATGGAGAATATGGTCTGTTAAATCTAATGTGATAAACACTCCATACACAATGCGATGATGGACAGTGTTAATGCTCATGGGTTTGATCGAAGGGTCTCAGAGACTCCATCTTCAACTATAGGTTGGGGATCTAACGAAGATTATGCTTCATCAATCTCTATGAGTGGTGGAGTAGAGGCTGGGCTCCGAGGAGACAACCCGAGCGTCATTGTGGTCTTGGTGGTCGGTTGAGGGACCTAGAAGCTCGGGAAGACTTTGGCGAAGGTGCTGGAGACATCACAGAGCTATAGCGATACGAGAGGTGGAGTGATGATGCTCGGTTGTCGTAGACGGCAGAGAAGAACAAAGCTTCGATCGTTCCTCCGATCAATGAAGCGAGGGTGATCCTGTAGAGTTATATAATAAGGCGATGCGAAGGGGAGGTGGAGAGAAGGCCTGGAGTCGCACGAAGAGGGTGGAGGCCTGAGCTCCAAGTTTGTGCAAGACTTGTAGGCGGAGCGAAGTAGAGGAGGTCATGGAGGAATGGAAATATGTAGGGGATGTGACGACGAAGATCAGCGTGGCTACGTAGAGCTAGTGAGGTGCCCAGATGGGCTGTAGATGCGGAGATGTGTTGGATAAAAATAGAAGAAATCGAAATGGGGGTGAGGATTGGGATTACATGTGTGGAGAAACCAACTATGATGAGGTCGGAGGTGGTGTGGGGAGATTAGAGATGGAATGGATGGAATGGTTGAGCGGTGAAGTCGTTTCGTATGGAATAGGAGGAGGATCCTCCTTGGTGTCGTCGTTTGAAGGGCTTCGACGAGGAGGAAGCTCTGAGATTTTGTCGCTCAGTTGAGGGAGCATCTACTCAGTCGGGAAGAAGGCTGAGCATCTCACCGTACTCACAGGCCTCGTCGTCGCCTGATCGGAGCACCTCCTCCTCTGTCACTGGAGAGAAGGATCTAGCTGGAGGTGGGGAGTATTGTAGTGGTTGATGGTGTGCAGTGGTGGTGCGAGAGGCATTTTATAGGGGGAGATATGAGAGGGTAATAGCTGATGAGGGGTGATTAAATAATCGACAAAGGTCTACGACGTAGGGAGGTTACATGCATAGAGCTATGGTGGCAAATAACGGAGAGGATCGAAGAGAATCCGAGGGAGAAGAAGGGGGTTGCGGTTTTGGTGTGTAATGGTCGATTGGAGGGGGAGTTGACTTGGAGTCAACAAAGGGAAGATGCTGATTAGTTGGCGGGTCGAGGGAGGCGCTGGAGGAGAGTTAGTGCGGTTCGCTGAGATGGACCAATGGGTATGCTGCAATTGAGTTGGCTGTTGACTCAAGAGAAAAATGAAAAGAACAAATAAGAAAAGAAATAGAAGGAAAAGTCAATTGCCAAAATGGTCAATGTGAAAATTGTTGGTCTCAATGAGATCTACACTTTCATGAAGGGCATAACATCGAAAGAGGTCATATGTATAAAATAAAATTTCTATATACGTATTAATTGTCAATTAATACCCTATATTTTATGTTTTATATTTTTAATCAGGTTTTAATTATATATTAATATGTTTACATCTAATTTTTATAAATGTTTATAGGTTAAGAGAAAAGTGAAATAAAAATGTCAAAGATAGATTATGTACAATATATAGGGTAATATGAGGATGCCCTCTGTGGGAGCTAACTTGGCATCCCCCACCCCATTTCCCCTCATTTTGTTATTTTTTTAAAAATAAAATCGTAAAAATTCATCACTATCTCCATATATTATGCCACTCAAGTTTCATGCGAAACAGAGACTCATATGACCTCCATCTAGACATCCATTTTTAGCGGTCGCAGAATTGTTAAAATCGACCCCATCTGGATGGAGGCTGTAGAAGTCTCAGTTTCACACCAAACTTGAATGACATAATTTAGGGATATAGTGATGGTTTTTTATGATTTTATTTTTTACAAAAATAAAAAAAGTAGGAAAAATAGAGCGGGGGAACCATGTTAGCTCCCCCGGAGGCAGACCCATTTTACCCCAATATATATGATCAAAATTTCTTGTTTTCTTTTACTTTTGTGATTTTTAGTTCTTTATAACAAGTTAGTAAATAATTCAAAGAATATAAATGAAAAAGACCCGTGTCAAAATTATTAGTTTTCGTACATAAAATGATAAGCACACGTCAATTGAATATCATGGTTTATTTATACATAATAATTAGCCCTAATTTCATGTTTTATTAGCACAATTAACTAAGTTAATTTAGATGGTTTATTTGATGATTTATTAAAGAGATTTGGCTATGATCTTTATATAAAGTAGATGAATAATATATTCATCAATTTGGCTATAGCGTCTACAAAGGGACATAAGCAAACCGATCTTATCAATGCAAATGATACGAGGGTCTCAGGAAAAGACACTATGGAGGATGTCATTAATGGCATCTGAGTACTTGTGACATATGCAAAATTCTTGGTGTCAAAGGTAAACTATTAGAAATCCAAGGTCACTTTTATCAAATGTACCCCACTAAACTTTCCAGAAGTCATCATGAGCATAATTGAGACATAAAATACCTTCAAGGATGAAACATACCTAGGAAGTTCTCTACTTCAATGCAAAAACCATCCCCACTAAATGGTCATATTAATTTATAAAATTTAGGCAAGTTGGATGGATAGAAAGGTAGAGTCCTATCTCAATAAGGAAGAATAATTTAATAGCCAACTCACTTGGTTCTGTTTCACTCCATATCCCTTTCCACACACTTTTTAATATTATAGATGGCTTGGCAAGAGACTTTTGGTGGGGTTCATGATGACCGGAGACATTGTTATATTAAAGCATGGGATCTAGGGACGCAAGCGGATGCGGTAATATTCGTATTCGTTCGTATTTGTATTCATTTTTAAGAGGACATGGTTCTTATTTTTTAAAACAGTCGAATACGAACATGAATATGAATCTTGAGTTAACGAATGTGAATATGAATACGAATACGAAAAAGAAAATGAATTCGATTATGAATATGGATATTCATATTATATATTTAATATTTTAAAATATAATTAGGTTAACATCCCCTCCCCCACAAATCCCCTCTCCCCCCCCTCGACGACCACTTTCTTCCCCCGCCAAGCCGCCACCCCCGCCTCCCCCTGACATCCTCCTGCTGCTAGCTGCCGCCCTCCACCTCCCCATACCGACCTCTGCCTCCACCTGCGCTATCTGCCTCCCCCTTCTCCCATTGCCCCTGCACCATCCGCCTCCCCCGCGCCCTCGGCCTCCCCCGCCACCCCGCCTCCCCCTGCCGCTCCACCACCCCCTGCACCCTCTGCCACACCATGTGCCCTCTGCCTTCCCTACTATCCCCGCCTCCAGTCTGCCGCCCCACCACCCCTGCCCCGCCTCCCTTTGCGGCCCTCCATTGCCCCTTGCGCCCTCCACCTCCACTTGCACCCTCCGCCTCCCCCTACCAACCTCCCTCCGCCACCATCTGACCTCCCCCTGCCTCCCCCGACCTCTTCTTCCCTTGCCGTTCCCGCCCAACCTCCCCCCAACGAGACTCGGTCTCCTTGTTGACGTTCTCGAGAATCTTCTTTAGGATATCCATCATTCATCAGGGTTGTTTTTCTATACGGTTGTCGTTTCCATTCTAAATTGTATGTGGAGTTTTCATCTAATTGGTGCATCTTAAATTCTACGTCGCAACCGACCTCGCTCCGACACAACCACAACTTCCCTCCGCCGCAACCGCAACCTCCATCTCAATTGCAGCCGCAACTAATCTAATATAACATCTTAAATTCATAATCTTGTATTGTTAATTTTAGGAAATAAAATGCTATTTTTTTACACAAATAAAACTTTCTCACTTTTTTATATTTTTATTAAAATAATAAAATAAAAAAAATAAAACTGCAAATCTAATTCTATAAAATTATATATAGGAAATATAAAATGAATATAAGAATATAAATATAATATATAAAAATATAAAAATGAAACTATAATAAAAAGCTTATAAAATATATATATATATATATATTAAAAGAATTAGTTCAAATAATTAGTTAAATTTCATCATGCATCATATTATATATATATATGTAAATAAATATATAAATAAAAATAATGGAATCATTAGATTTTCTTCCCTTGTCTTAGAGTTCTATTTTCTTCCTTAATTTCTATTTTTCTTAATTGATTTGATTCGTTGAATTATGAGAGATCCTTACACATAAAAATAAAAACTCATAGTTTCCATACCATGATTGGAAACATTGAACCTCTACTATAACTGATCCCCGCGATTCTCTTCAGAAACAATAACGATGAAGGATAGCGCATTAAAGGATAACAAACCTATTATCAAAATCGAAAGATTCGAGAGACTAAACAAAATATATAAAATGGTTCAACTCATAAAAATGGAAAAAGGCAATCGTTCAGGGTATTTCCAAAAATAAAAAATACAAGATCCAGAATAGGTACTAGATCCATGTGACTTACGATTGAATTAAATTGTAATTTTTAGTTAGGACTGTGTTATAATTTTCACTTCAAAAATTGACTAGGATTTGGTATACCTAAGTAATGTATCACCAATTCTTTTCTTTGATCAGTGGTGGGAAAAAGTTATATGAAATTCATCCAACCCACGAGGATTAATGAAGAAGAAGGGGTTTGTTTGTCCGAGATTGGATGATTTGATAAATACTAATTGGATCCATTGAAAGAAATGTATTTTTATTTCCTTTACTTATGGATCCATACAAGTATGTGGTAAACTTTTCAATTCTATGGACGAACCAAACCAAATGAACCAACACTAATCTGTCACAACACAAGCACTAATGATAAAATGAAAACTATACAAATAATGTGATTTAGAATCTATAGGGCTATACAGACTTGAACCGTAGACCTTCTCGGTAAAATAGATCAAACTAATTAGTATCGAAATGATTCTAACTGTTTCAAAGACCCAACATAAATTGGAATGTGGAATATTTTTTTACAATATTCATTTAGATATTCGTATTTGTTCGTAAAAGATTCATATTCGTATTCGTATTTTGAGGATATGGATCTTGATTTTTTTACATTCATGTAACATTCGTATTCATATTCGTAAAAATAATATTAATATGATTATAATATGACATGAATTCACATTCGTATCCATTCGTTTGCATCTCTATTTGGATGGGATTACTACTCCTAAACATTTTGATGGTCTAGGCATTCAGAAGGCAAAGACATGAACACTATGTTAATACTAAAGCTGGTATGGAAACTGTTGGAGACAACCCAAATGAATTTATGGAAAAACATTATCCAGACTAAATACTATCTTAAGGAAGACTTTTGGGCAATGAAAGAAACACCGCTTGCCTCCCCACTATGGAAGGCACTAATGCATATTACACCTCTGCTCTTCAGCATCCCTACCACTCTCATTTGAAATGATTCTTCCACCCTCATACAGAAAGATAAATGGCTACCTTACTACGATTAATATATCAACCCTGCGACCGTATGCATGCCAACTACCCCACAAGGTTTCCCAACTTATATACGATAGAGGTAACCGCAATATGACATCATTGCCAAAATATTTTAGCACACGATAATACATTAGCAACTTAGCTTCACCACGAGGCAGGGCGAGCTAGATACACTTGTATGGAAACCACACCCTAGGCACTTCCATGGTCAAATCAAACTTCCAACAACTAGTCCGTGACCGAAGCAACATGGATAGTCTAGTTTTTGAGAAGGAGCACACATATATGCTTTTAAAAGACTTGATCTGCATATAAAGTTCTTCATGTGAAAATTGCTTTCGAAAGGATTGTCTACGAATACAATACTTATGCAAAAAGAATTTATGGATATAATGACACACACACCATTTGCCAAGCCTAGTTTTAATAAGATGAAGATAATCTTTTCAGGATCTGCCCATTTGCATATACTTTATGGTTTGGTCTTGGTCACCGAATAAATATAGATGACTATGTACTTGATTTCTGTTTTAAGTTGCTAAAGAATCAAAACGCAAAATTCTTATTTCCTCTTGCATGCGTGCTTATGAATCTCATATTGTTGGAAAGATGTTCATGTAAATAGATAGCCTAGACCCCTAATCAAATGCCCATAATTCACAAACTAAGAATCTATGAACAACAATTGGCCCCTGGATTATGGTATGAACAAATCTTACATGCATGATAACATGAAAACTTCAGTACATGTTGGCCTTTTGATTTAGGTTCCTGAGCAAAACCCTCAGATCAAAATCATTGTCGATGCTACTTGCAACACATGAAAAGCTACTTTCATGGTAGTGTGTTCCAATGTAAAGAGCGCCATCTTAACTAAATGTAAGGTGTTCATGGTCCATAGTCTGAAAGAAGTTGAAGCTTTATCTATTAAAGCGGGGGATACCCTTACATATCCATTTCCAAGGACTCTTCGTCTACTCCGGCTGCAAAATAATGTTCAAAATGGTGAATCTCTGTCACCCGTTGGACCACCGACAATGATTATTAGAGAATTTTGGAAGACTCTGCAATTGATCTAGATCCAAATTATCAACACTTAAACTTACGTAAAGAGAGATGTGGTCATTATAGTCCATAACCTTGATATGTATTCATTATGCAATTCTATCAATGATGAATAACTTATGATGACCATTTCTTACTCTTTGTACTTCATTATGATAGATAATACATGACATGTTTCTTGAAAAAAGTCATAAGTTTGCAAGTATTTAAATGTAGAATGTTGGTAAGCACATTCTTATCGCTAGTTTTCTATCTTACTCACACCCCCTCCCCCCCTCCTCGCCTAAGAGAACCCCCGCGCTGACACCGCCACTCCATCCCATGTAGTCTCCTCCTCCAGTTCATGTCCCAACACCTCCGAAAGCTCCCTCTTTGCTCGGTTTCTCGCGGTTGAATGCGCTCGATGGAGCTCCTCGCGACGAATGGGCAGGTGGGTATATCATGTTTGGGGAGAAACGCCATTCCCAACCCTTCGAAATCCAATCTTTTCCTTCGATTTCGTCCATCTCAAGGTCCTTTGTTGGGGGTTGTGCTGAAACTAAGAGGGTCAGGTTGTGTCAGAGCCGTGCAGATCGAGGAGAAGGAGGCCAATCCTGTAGTCGACAGGATCCTCCAGAAGGACTTGAGCTTCAGTCCCACATTTGGTGACTATCTTAAGGTGTTGGAGGCCATCAAAGTGGAAAGAACTAATCAATCAACCTCAGATTTTGATGGGTTTAATCCGAAGAGGAGGTCAAGTAGGGATCTTGGTGACGTTGAGGATAAGGGGAAGAGTGATGGTGGTGGTAGAGATAGACAGCAAGTGAAGGATAATGCGAGGGTGAAGCAAAGAAGTGATAACAAGAGCAACCACGAGAAGCGTGTGGGTGGCAGGATGGATCCGAGAAGCATAGGGGAGCAGCGATTGAATGGCAGTAGAAGTTTTAACAGGTATCCAGTTATTGGGAGAAGAAAAGATTCTGATCTTGACGAAGGTAGAAGGATGGGAAAGAGACGGGATTCAAAGGAGAGGATTGAGGGTGCCGATACAAGAAGGGTTGGTAAAAGAGATGACTCAAAGCTGGGACTTGGAAGTGAAAGGGCATCTCCTTCTCACTCAGGTAATGCCTCTCCTAATGGCTATTCCATCGAAAGAAGATTCGAGCCAGCTGGGAGAAAACATACAGGCAATATTGGTACCAGGAGAGAAAGTTCTACCAAAAGGATCGATGCAAATTTCTCAAGAAATGCTAGAGATATCTTGTCTGAAAGAACAATGTCTAATGGAGATGAGCAGAGGAGTCACTATTCAGAGAATATGTTGAGCATCGTGCGCCAGAAAACCACACATAAGGAATATAATAGTCTCTATGAGCATCCTTCTGATGCAGTGAAGGTAGGATCTATGTCTACTGAGGTCACTGGCAAACTATGCAAAAGGAATGCAGAAATGGGAATGATGGATGATGAGAGTATAAATGACAGAGCCGCCTTCAAGACATTTGAAGTTTTCACTGATGTTAGGAACAGGCCTCGCGTTCTTCAGATGGAGATGGAGGAGAGAATTCGAAACCTAGCAAAATGGTATGATTACAACCATCTTGTTTGTGTTTATTTTTTTAGTTACAGAACAATGGTTTAAAGCTTGAATCAAGCATTGTCTATTTTAAGCGGCTTTTCTAGATTATGCATACAGACCATCCACCTTCTTGCACAATTGGGAATTTGCAGCATGAAAATAAAGCTGGTCTTTTGCCTAAACATTGACGTGTTATTTATTTCTGATATTTGACATTATAGTTTGTAAAGAAATGTAGAAGGATATACTGATAACATACTATAAGAATTTACACACATCTTAAAAAAGAAATCTCTGTGAAACGAAGCAACCATGGTTCATGGTTGCTAATACATGTGTGCTTATGTTTCGAATGGATTCTTATTCTTAGAGGTTAAAATTCGTTCAGATGGAGACATACTATGAAAGCTGGAATTTGAATTAGAGGAGCAATAGAAACTTTATCCATCATGAATCAGTTGTCTTTTTCAAAGTCATGGTACACAAGGTATGGAGGCATTTATTTGCTTATGTTGATTCATTTTAAAAATATGTAAGCAAGACATACCAAATAAGACTTGTCGAAAAAAGAACATCTCTTGGTGGTGACTTTGAAAGGAAGTACAAAGACTTGATGCTAGTTATGGTGGCAAGGAACTGGATGGAAGACATATCTTGAGTCTATTACACATTGTAGAAAGCAAAAATGGCAAACTCATGCACGACATGTGTGATGTAGTGTGGATTGCCATACAACTACTACTAAACTCCATGGGATGATATGACTAGACTAAGGCCCGATGTTCCATTTCGTCCATCAATGCGATAATAAGGATTTCTTGGATGGTAATACTGCATATGTAGGCTAAACCATTTTTTTCTTGCTCCTAAAAATGATGATGACGTCTACTTTGGAGGAGTTCAATTTTATTAAATTATCACAATCCTTTCGCTTGATCATGGCAGTTGCTTTAGCAAATCAGTTGAAGATTGTCTTAAGAGAGCCTACCCCATTTTTCCTTGAGTGGTGATCTAGTTTGGAGCTTTGTGGTGTTGGGAACGATGCTGATGCTTTTTTGGAAGGTGGATCTCAAATTGTCAACAAGGTTTATCATACCCTTAGCTGCAGTTTTTTGGAACCTTGCTTCAGAGTTAGGGCTCAATAAATCATTGGATCTGAATACATCGCACAACTCCTTCGTGCTTATGAATCAAAGATCAGAAAGTTGTTGGATGTGGCTGGAAAAGTGGCAAGGATGCCATTTCCTCCCTCTTCTCTTTGATTTGGTGCTTAATGCTTGGGAGGTGGCTGCTTTCATGGTTATAAGGCGGTATTGTTAACGAAGTTCACAACCACTTTGAAGGATGCAATGATTTATTTGTTGTGATATGTATACGACAGACTGTACCTTATTAGGGAGGTCGTGCCAACATAAAATATGTATGGATGTTATTAGATGTTTTATGGGAAACCTCTGATTTGATAGTCAATAATCAAATATCTACTTTCATGTCTTTCAACACGGAGTTCTATGTAATGTCAAAGTGCTTGGAGGTCCTTGGGACTTTGTTCGAATCTCTCCTTTTGCTGGATTTCCTTTGGTGAGTACTCCAGTGTTAGGTGTGGATTTGATCGTACTTTTAGAGAAGGTGGAGAGTGGTTGAGGATTTGTATTTCTTACCTGCTCATATGTAGCAGTTGCTTGGTTTATATGAACTTACTTCTATACTCTATATCACAATACAATATGTCCATTCTTAGGCTTCCAGTGACAATTAAGAATAGTTGGATGTGTCGATGATGAAAGTCTTGTCCAATGGTCCTATACGAGTGGGAGATGAGAGTGTTCCTCTCTGATAGGCTGGATGAAGACATGTTGCTTGATTAAGAAGAGCAAATTTGGGGCTTGCTAACATATTTACATTGACTACAACCCAAAGTGGGTAATAAAGCATGCACAATTCTTTTTGTGTGCTATGGAAATTTTTTAGAGTTATTACAGTGGGTAAGACTACACCCAATATTTTTGTTATGAAAGGTATCGTGAAGATGGTGCAAGAGTTCGCTCACATGATGTGAAGGCAGTTATTAGTTAGAATATGATATAGACTCCACATGGTTTAAAGGAGTGATAGAAGAGTTCTTTTGAGATTGGAAAAATTGTCAGCGATTTTAGGGCATCTACGTATGAGTTCTAGTGCAACAATCGAGGGAGAGATATTATGCGGATCACCCTTTAACTTTTCACTTGCTCACCAACAAATCAAGTTTCTACCTCTCTCAACATGGTATGAGGATGCCATTTAATAAGGATGGATGCCAATATAAGATGCTTTCTTTTTTTAAGTCAAAAAAAGGGGGAAACACGCTAAGATGTCCACCCCAGATATATTAATAAAGATGTGAAAGGAAATACTTGCAGAAGTCAAGACTCAAAGAGAGTTTTAGCATGGAAAGAAACATCCTCAGAATAAACCGACCTCAGATTGTACCATTTCTCAGAGGAGGCTTTCGTTGTGGTCGGTTTTTACAAATCATTAAACCATCAAGGGATGAATTTCTTTTCTGGATGAATTTCTTTTCCATGATATTACCCTTTTTAAGTGGAAAGGCATTTTGAAAGTATTCTAATTTTTGATGTGGCTGATGAGATAAAGTGATTTGTCACTAAGGCGTATGGGAGTTGGTGGTCATCAGTGTAGATTTGGCGAACTTGTTCCGTGGTTCAGGTTACGAGAACATGGACCACCTTCCATGGTGCTTTTAACTAACTATTTTGGAAGTTACATCAATCTCTTGGGCGGATGCCTCTTAGGGATTTCGAGTGTCGATTAGAGCAGACTGCAAATGTAATATTTTTACTTCCTACCAATGGAGGCAGAGAGTCTTTGCTCCTTCGTAGTAAGATTTGAACCTAGTGGATTTGCATAATGATGTCTTCACAGCCATGCAACCTTTCGTCAATAATGCACTTTACACCGTTCCTTATTATTAGTGCGTGGGTCACAAGTAGTGGTGCTTGATATAATTAAGATTGGCATGGATATGTGCTTTCATTTTTTAAATATTCATATGATTCTTGAGTTCCAATAGTCAGCCTTGGTTTACACACACATGCACCTAGGTACACACACACACATGCATACACGCACATGCACACACATGTGCACACCCACACACGCACCCACCCATCCACATACACACATAGAGACATAAGAGACAAATTTACACTTACCAAGAAAATTGAAATGTGATAATTATGCAACATTGTTTTTTAGAACCGGTGGAATGGACCTCCATTAGAGGCCTATCAAAAAATTTTATCATGCAACATTATTTATTACTGGGAAAATTGTTTTTTTATCACATATAGGTTGATTGCCACTAAGAAAGGGTATGTGACCATCTCTCACATTTCTTGTAGCAAGTATACCGTAGACATCTTCACCAAGCTTTTTCCCCGAGCCACCATTAGGATATGTAGTTTCAAGTTGAGCATGATGGATCTCTATGCTCTAACATGAGAGGGTACGTGTTGAGAGATGATAGTCTGAGGGCTCTTATTGTAGTCCTTTTTTTTTTGGTTCTCCATGTAGTTGTCCATTTCAATTTCGTTACACAAGAGACTGTAGTTCTTTACTCATTAAACAGTACAATCCTATTATTCTACATCTATGATCAAGGTCCAGTAGTACAATCCTATTTTTCTAGATCTATGATTAAGGTCCAATTGCCTTCTTAGGTTTTATCTTTTCTTAAACACAACATGCACAGTTAAATATGTAAATGAGTCGGCTAACTCCTCAACAGTGACCTCAATGTCATCATTCCCGTCAAATTCCTGGAAACTACTCGCCCTCCTCTCCTAATAATTCCTCGGAAAAGGGGGCCTTTATTATTTCTTAGTTAACACTCCAATACGAACATCTTTTGTTTTTTTCTTGATGTACTTGTGTATTATTATAATTCTCTTTCTGTATTATCACCTCCCCGGGCATTTGATCCTCACTTTCCTAATTGTATGCTTCACTTCTTTTTTTCCTTCTTATAAGCGCTTCAGTTTATAACAGTCTTAAAAAGGCAGCCATGCGCATCGTGCTTTATATTGTCTTCTACTTCACAACCAAGCTTCTTCTTATGTTGATGCACCTTTTCTGGGTACTTTAGTTGCCTTTCCAATATAAATTGGCATAGGTCTTCAAATTTCATCATTATTATTGTGATATTACCTAGCATCTTGTTGTTGACACTTGACACATCTTCTCTTTAAAATTTTTGTGCTCCTTCGAATCATTATTCCTTATCGGTGTGTAGACATCTATTTCATCTTTGACGTCAACTTCTCATTCAAGAACGATAGGTGGTGTTGAGTAAATACGCTCTCACCTCTAATGACTTTGCAAATCGTGGGTTATCCAGGGGTGGATAACCCGAATTTGTGTTTGTGTGTTTGGTTGGTGGGTTAAGGGTTGGGAGGGTTTGTGTGATGTGATTGTATTGGAATTTGAAAAAGTTGGTAGTTATTATGGTATGATTTTATTGAAATTTGAAAAAGTGGGTGGATGTTGTGATGTGATTGTATTGAAGTTTGGAATAGTGAGTAGAAGTTGAGTATTTTATGTTTTTAGATGATATGATGGTATAATATATATTTTTTTGGTTGGAAAGAGAGTAGGCCCCACTAGTGGGTTGGGAATATGGGTTTTGGGGGGTAACCCACCCAAAGTGGGGGGTAACCCCCCAACCAAACGCACCCTGAGAATAACAATCAATCTACATCCTCGTCTTCAAAAGTGGTTAAATGCTCCTCTCTCATGTTTCTCGTGTTTGCAGTGATCAAAATAAAAAAATACATTTTGCTTCATTATTAAAACCACAGCTTCCGGAGACATGGGGAACTCGAAACACCCTCTTTTACACGTCCATTTCAACATCTGCTTAACAAAGCATTTTGCTTTGTGGGATTTGCAAGAGCATCTTCTCATGATATTTTTTGAATCTTTTTGTTTGTTTTACTTCAAATCACTATCTGTACATGTGCAAGATTGAATAGTGGATCCACCTCATCATTAATTTAGTCCTCTTGCACAATGATGACAAGCCCAGACCAAGTTTTCTTTTTCCGTGATATTTTACAATTTGCTGGGGCCTATGCTAAAAATGTTGTTCAGAGCCCCATATGTCATTTATATCCTTGATGTTTGTGGAGGTCCTGTTGGGGCAGACGTTTTTCTTCCTATATGACATTAATGAAGTGGGGATAAGGACAACCACCGGCTTCAAGTAGTTCTTTTAAAATAAGGCAGCTTCCAGGAGTTGTTAACATTTCAAAGAATGCATGTTTATTGTAATACATATTTGTTAGTTTGGTGTGTCCTCTACAAAGTTGGAAGTTCCTCTGCTCATATAAATTGTAATGACTAATGGCTGATAAGCTTGATATGCATCCCTTCTATCTGAAAAAGGAGAGAAAAACAAACATATTTGCTGGGGCATCTTTTATTTCTAGGAATTATAAGCATTTCAAGTGGGTTACATTCTCTGTAGTTGATCTATACTATTGTCCCTATTGATGAAGCTTTGATCAAGGGCTTACTTTTTATTTTATTTTAGGCTGAATGCTACAGATGTCAATATGCCAGAGTGGCAATTCTCTAGAATGATGCATAATGCAAAAATCAAATTTACGGACCATTCAATCTTGAGGGTTGTCCAGATTTTGGGTGAATTTGGAAACTGGAAACGAGTTCTACAAGTTGTCGAATGGCTTCAATCACGTGAGCGTTTCAGATCCTACAAAAGCAAGTAATGTTTCTTTTATTATCGTCTTAAGTATTCTTGAAATCATGAAGCACCTTTTCTGTTTGCCATTATTGAAAATTTGCATTTCAAAAATTGGATTTGTTACCAGAGATCAACACGCTCTTAATAAACCTGCTGTAATCCTTAGTAAAACCTATTGAAGTCCAGCAGGTTGGGAATTTTCACTTGCATAATTTTTTTTGTAACTTTTTCTAAACGTTTTTTGTTTTTTATCTACTTCCCTTTTTCTTTTGAGCTCTTTCATTCATATTATTTCCTTACTTTGATGATATTTTCCTTTTGTCTTTCTTTAAAAGTATATTTTTATCTTTTTCAACGTAGATTTAAGCAAATATTTAGTTTTCGTTGGGGCGTTCACTATTAGCGACGTGTTGCGTTGCCTGAATGCAATGAGAAATTGGTAAGGGCTGTTACATTGCTGCCCGAGTGTAGTCTAAAATTTGCAAGGGTTCTCGCATGAGGAACACATGCGAGTAATAAGCTAGTTCCGTTGCATCGCCGCTCAGATGCAATCCAAAATTTGCAAGGATTCTCACATGATGGACGTATGCGAATAAATAATTTAGTTCAAAAGAGGTTGCAAAAAAAAGCCGAGGATATGCAATTGGAATAATGGCATTTTGACAAATTGACGGTGATATTAGATATGATAGAAAGAAGGAAGATTAAGATATTATGTCTCCAAGAGACAAAATGGGTTGGAGAGAAATCAAGGGAGATCGAGAAGACATGTTTTAATTATGGTATTCATGTAAAGAGAGAGGTAGAAATTATGTTCGAGTGGTTGTCCATAAGGATTTGAAGGATAGCATGGATGAGGTGTACAAATTTGGAAAACTGATTATTGAAGAAGTTATGAATATGATCTCAAGTTATGCACCACAAGTTGGTTTAGAGGAAAGGATTAAGCAAGCTTTTTGGGAGGACTTGGACAAGATTATGTAACGAATCCCACAAAGAGAGATGATTTGCCTAGGTGGAGATCTTAATGGACATGTGGGAAATGATGCTTTAGAGTTTAGGTTATGCTAGTGTTCATGAAGTCCATGGCTTCAGGGATAGAAATGAAGAGGGAAAAGTCCTCTTGGATTAACAGCTTATGCCCTTTTCATAGCAAACACTCTCTTTAAGAAGAGGAGGAACATTTAATTACTTGTAAGAGTGACCCGACTAAAACACAAATAGATTACTTTGCGATGAGGAGAGGAGATCGGTTGTGTTGCAGAGACTGCAAAGTCCCATGAGAGAGTTTGACATCTCAACATTGCTTGCTAGTTATGGATGTACAAATATAAAGATTGGCAAAGAAGAGGATGGTTTCTAAGATCATTAGAATTAGATGGTGGAATCTTCAATTGAAGTAATCGCACTTCAAGGAGAAGGTTTCAGAAGACTTATCTTGGGATTGTAACGAAGTACAATCAAGATGTAGGAGGCGGTAGCATCTTGTATCCGAAAGGTAGCCAAAGAGAATCTAGGCGAGTCTAAGGAGGAGTTCCAGGCCAAAAGAAGGCTTGGTGATGGAGTGAAATGGTGCAAGAGAAGTTAAAAATTAAACGAGCTTGCTTTAAATATATATATGGGTAGAACAGAGGAAACTATCACAAACTAGAAAATAGCGAAGAAGGAAGTAAGGAAGGTTGTAAGTGAAGCCAAGTCGAAAGCTTATGAAGTTTTGTACAAAAAGCTTGACTCGAAGGCGTGCGAGAACGATATATTAAGATTTACTAAAGTAAGAGAAAGAAAGACCAAAGTTCTTTCTCAAGTGAGATGCATCAAGGATGGGAAAGAACATGTGTTTGTTACTCAAAAGGATATAGAGACTAGATGGAAGCAGTATTTCCATAAGTGTTGGAGTATGCGTCATGTGCATGTGGGTAACTGGATCCCTCCAGGATCCAATTACCACGCCCACTTATGTTTAGTCCCACATCTATTATTCGTGGGACTTGGAGACATATTAAGAGCTATATAAGAAGCCCCACATCACCTGTATCAGATGAGAGAAAGTGCAATGAACACATCAACCCTTTGAGGCATTCTTTTATGGTTTCATCTCGCTCCTTAGGGAGTAGAGTTCTACGTAAAAATCTCGATGTTCTTATTATTTATTATGTATCTATGATACTACGCTTCCGCATTCTTCGTTTTCTAATATGATATGAGAGCGGGTTCGATTTTGGTGATTTGTTCTTGAAAATCATTCTTATTTCATGAGTT
Organism: Ottelia alismoides; assembly: GCA_037367405.1. NCBI lineage: Eukaryota > Viridiplantae > Streptophyta > Magnoliopsida > Alismatales > Hydrocharitaceae > Ottelia > Ottelia alismoides. The sequence continues at coordinate 710,588 of JAZKJV010000595.1, forward strand.
GTTCGAGAAGAGTTTTATGGCTTTAAAAACCCTAATTTTGTACGAGTTTATTATCAAAGCGGGTTCAATTCTAGTTCCGTCTATTCCAGATTTGTTCAATATTTTGAAGATCAGAGCCGCCAACATCAATCTGATTGAGATTTGTTCAATTTGCGATCATCGTCGATGGTTCAACGGTTCCTAGAACCCGTGATCCGAAGATCTCTGATATCATTTTGATCATCTCCAGGTTCTTGCTGGGTTTCTTCGTGAAACTCCAATGATGATTGAAGAAGTTCTTGTAGTGCATCATCTTCTGATGCATCTAAGACATCGGCGAGTTCTGTAACGGTACAAACAACCCCAGAAACACGATGAGAAAGGGCTCTTTCTAAAACCCTAGCGATTTCAGACATGGGTGGCGAAGCATCATCTCCAGCAATAGCAAAAATAAAAAACAAAGGCGTGATTCGTTCCTCGTGCAAGCCCTTTCTCGCGTAACAAGCCCATCATGGGAGCCCCCCTCGCTTGGCGACGCCATCTTTCCCTCCATCAGACTTCTCCTCCTCCTCGTGCGATGCTCTAGCACCGCCTCAGCGCACACCTGTACGCCTTCTCCAGACATCAACACTTTCCGACGGTAGCATCAACACTTCCAAAGCAACGCCCCCGATCACTTCCAGGCAGCACGAACTCCTGCTGCCAGATCTCGTGCTGCATCTCCGAGCAGTGCCACCACCGGCATCATTGAGCACCGCCGCATCTCTAGGCGGTGCCCCATCTCCTAGATCCACTGGAGGCGGCGATGAGTTTCCCCAGCAGAGCTCCAGGCCACGGCGAGCGGCAAGCTTCATGCGATGTTGGAGCTTGTTCCGATCTCCCTACATGGCCTTCAACATCTAGAGAGATGGTGGCGGCCTTAAGGTCAGAGCCCCATCAAGGAGGGGTTTGGTTTGGGGTTTCCAAGTGGGAGCCCTAAATAAAGGCCCACTGTGGGCCGTTAGTCATTAAAAAAATATTTTTTTACGGGCCCAATTGGGCGCTGGGGCTGCTACCACTGTTATATAAAAAAGGAGGGAGACCCAAGTTGTATTGGTCCCAAGAAAACCCAAGGAAAAAAGGGCCATGTTTGGGCCGAGAAAATAAGAGGAAGGAAGAGAAATTCTCTCAGAAAAGGTGCGTACAAAAAATCATACACTTTTAAAAAAGAAGTCGACTATAAAAAAAGGAAAATAGCTGAAAAAAGAAGAAAGAAAAGCCGTAAAAAGGAACATCTCATAAAAAGGGGGAAAAGCCAAAAAAATTGCGACAACTTATTGATTTTTTCGTTTCTCCCCATTTTCACATCTTCTCCTAATTTTGTCGATGTCATTGTTTCCCGACAAGTATGGGAGAAAGGAGTATTGTGTAGAGTTATATGTCGGATTCAGATTTAGATTCTCTAAGCCGGATTGTCAAACTCTACAGTTCAGATTCATAGTCGATGTTCATATTGGTCCCGAGTCTTCAGTTTGATGCCCAAAACTTTGCCATCATTTGTGCGATCCCCATATTTGTTTGGATCTCAGAGTTTTCATGTGATCTTTAGGGACTCCAGAGTAGATATCCCATTCTCTATGTCATTGTGGGCTAGTGTTTTCATGTGGTTTCATAGGGACTCCGAAGTAGAGATTCCATTCTCTGAACCAGTATGAGTGAGACCCAGTTATCCGAAGAGGAGACTTACAGACTCCATTCTCCAACGACCGTGGACTCCAAAGAGGATGCCTTCATGGCTTTTTCAGTTCAATCCTTTAGAGATGGAGCAGTTGTCCATATGATTCAATCTTCTACATATGACAGGCCAGAGTACTCCGACGAGGAGGCTCATTTCAGTTTCAGTGAATCTGACAGATGCAGTATAGAGCACATGTTCTTCGACGAGGCAACCCAATTCAACTCACACTCCATCCCATTTGTTCCTCCTCACCTGCAGGCTGCATGACATGAGAAGCAACGCCCTCGACAACAACCGACAGTTGTGTATGCGCTGAGTTGATATTGTCCGTAGTGTCTTGCATTATGAGTTTGAGTGATTTCTTTTTATGTGTCCAAGCTGAGTATTGCATGTTCCATCTTGAGGGGGAGGAGTATGCGTCATGTGTAGGCGGGCAATTGGATCCCTCCAGTGTCCAATTACAACATCCACTAATGTTTAGTCCCACATCTACTATTCGTGGGACTTGAAGACTCAGTGGGGGCTATATAAGAAGCCCCACACCACCTATATCAGATGAGAGAAAGTGCAATGAACACATCAACCCTTTGATGTGTTCTCCCGTGGTTTCATCCCATTCCTTAGGAAGTATGGTTCCACGTAAAAATCTCAGTGTTCTTATTATTTATTCTGTATCTATGATATTACGCTTCCTTATTCTTCGTTTTCTAACAATAAGCTTTTTATTGGGGAAGGGAATAAAGAGATTACTTTGGGAGATCTTGCTGGCAGTGAATGCTACCTGAATCGTACATGCTATAGACGTATACAAAGGAATGATGCATAGGAGGCTTTAAAGGTTATGAAACACGGGAAAGGGGTAGGACCTGATGGCGTTCCTATAGAAGTTTGGAGAGTTCTAGGTGAACTGGATTTGACTTGGTTCCTAAATTTATTCAATATTATTTGGCGAAGCAATAACACACATGAAGAATGGAGGAGAAATATTGTGGTGCCTATTTTCAAGAATAAAGAAGATCACAATTATTTGAATTATAGAGGTTCTTTATTGTGGTGCCTCTTTCAACATGGATTTGAGGAAGAATCCATGTAGCTGACCCTACTTATAGTGGGAGAAGGTTTTGCCATTTCTTTTTAGAGGTATCAAATTAATGAGTCATATTATGAAAATTTAGGAATATGTGATCAAAAGGCGGTTGATGTAAATTTCCAAAGTAACAAAAAATCAATTTGGATTCATGTCAGGTCGCTCAACTATTGAATCTATCTATTTGTTAAGAACAATGGAGATTTATAGTAAAAAGAATACCCTCCATATGATTTTTATTGTTTTGGAGAAGGCTTATGATTCAATCCCAAGGGAGATATTTTGGAGAGTTTTGAAGAAGAGATAAGTAAATGTCCTATACATTAACCTTATAAAGGATATGTATGATGGAGCTCCATCTTGTGTAAGGATCTAGTCTGGGAAGACCGACTATTTTAACATTAGCATCGGTTTGTATCTAGGTTCAACTTTAAGTCCATTCCTTTTTACTTTGATTATGGATGAGTTGACTAATCGCATTCAGGATGAGATACCTTGGTGTATATTGTTCGCCTATGATATTGTGTTGATTGATGAGACAAGAGATGGAGTAAATGAAAAGCTGGAGGTTTGGAGACATGCCTTAGAGACTAAAGGATTTCGTATAAGTAGGACTAAGACCGAGTATATGGAATGCACATTTGATGGAAACAACAATGAATGACTTGAGGTGAAGATTGGAGATGATAACTGTTGACGCATAATATAGATTAACTGTACCTCTTCGTTATTTTATTTTTCTGTTGTCCTCTTTATGTAATTTACCCATAGGCTACTCTCCTATATAAGAAAGCCTAGGGCTTATGGAATAGGACATGTGATTGGTTTTTCCCAACATGGTATCAGAGCGACGTTCCTAGACCGGAGTTCTCGAAACCCTAACCCTAACCCACCCCACCCGCCGGCCTCTCCTCTCTCTCTACTCGGCGCCGCCCACCCCAACCGATCTGTGGCGGTCTCCTTCTCCGATCTGCGGTGCTCCAGCCCTAGGCATCGCCTAGCGCATCTGTGCGCGTGGGCATCGCCTGGCGCATCTGCGCATCGCCTAGGGCTTCCCGCATCTGCGCGCATCGCCTCTGCGCGCCTCGCGCATCGCCTCTGCGCATCGGGGCGCTCCTGTGCGCATCTGATCTGTGCGCATTCCTGCGCGCTCCTGCGCACCCCTGCGCGCATTCCTGCGCGCACTCCTGCGCACTCCTGCGTGCACTCCTGCGCGCACTCCTGCGCGCTGACTGTGCACCACCGCGCGTGAACTCTGTGCGCCAGCCCACAGTTAGCGTGCGTCATTGTGATTGATTGCGCGTGTCAAGACCGTAGCGCGCACATATTCATGGGGATAGTTGCTTGACGTCTACACATGCAACTAATCCCGTCTATGTCATTGTAGACAAAGATTATCTTCTGTCAGTCGCTCCAGTCTTCCGTCTTCAGTATGTCAGAAAGCAAGGCAGATATCCCGTCTATTGGCGCATTTCGTGGTCCAGCGCCCATTGTCAAGATGGATGGTACGAACTATGAACTGTGGGCAATGCAGTTCATGAGTATGATGAAGTCTACAGGAAAGAAGCACATTTTTACCGAACCTGAGCCTGCAGAGAAGACTGGAGTCCATGCCTCATGGGAGGCAGATGATGCATATGCCAAGGTCTGGCTATCTGGCACATTGGCTATTGAAATTACCAATGACATTCTACATCAACCCACAACCAAAGACATGTGGGATATCCTGGCGGCGACATATTCTCAGGCAAAGAACAAAACGAAGATCCTGCAACTGCAACATGATATATTCACAATAAAGCAGAATGGCCGTCCTTTACATTCTCTCTACACATCACTGAGAGGGATGTTCGAGAAGCTCTATAGCTTCATGCCTCTTACCGCCACGCCAGAACAACAGAAGACATACAGGAATGCGACGATGGTGGGTGTGTTTCTCGCTGCACTCGATCCAGAGTATGAGACAGCACGGTCTCAGATTTTGGCAGACTCGACTATTCCTCCCATGGAGGAAGCCTTTCACAGATTGAGTAGGATCACAGTGCCTTCAGCAGCTGCGAGTCAGAATTCCTCAGCTATGGCGGCAAATAGAGGCCGCGGATTTCATCAACAGGGACGTGGACGTGGACCTCGTGGAAGGGGTGGCCGCACTAGGCCAACATGCACATATTGCCATCGAATCGGCCATAATGAAGACACATGCTATTCGAAGCACGGATTCCCTGCATCTGCACGAGCCGCTGAGCAGATAGAGCACCTATCTGCTGCTACCTTGGATCAACGATTTGATGATCTAGTTGCCCGCCTCAGGGGCATCATCCCACCATCTGGTCCAGCACCGACTACAGAGAGTCATACTGATGCTGCTGCTTCTGCCTCTGCATCTACTAGTACTTCAGGTAGTACACTTGCACTCCACAGTAGTAGATCTGATACATTGCCATGGATCATGGACTCGGGCGCTACACATCATCTATGTGGCGACCAGAGTCTACTTACAGGATACACTCAGATCCCTCCAGGATGGACAGTAGTGATTGCTAATGGCACGCATTCCCCTATCACGGGTCAGGGGGAGATTAGATTGACATCTTCTATGCAGCTTAAGAATGTCCTACATGAACCGCATTTTTCTATGAATCTGTTGTCAATTAGTCAGATTACGAAGGATCTCCATTGTCGAGCTATTTTTGATCCATCTTCTTTGATTTTTCAGGACATCCGTACGGGCAACGTGATTGGTCATGGCTATGAGCAAGGAGGCCTTTACCGTCTGAACCAGACCCCATTTGCCGGAACCACATCTTCCCCCGCTGGACAAGTATCTCCTCTCCTGTGGCATCTGCGTTTTGGTCATTTACCGCTTCAGAAGTTGTGTCGAGTTCTACCCTATGGTCTCTCTCACACACCTATCCAGTGTGAGGCATGTCAGTTGGGAAAGCATCACAGGTCGTCCTTTCCCAGTCGTCCAGGTCGGAGTAGTAACTCCAAATTTGAGTTGTTTCATATAGATGTCTGGGGTCCGAGTCGTGTTCCTGATCATCAGGGACACATGTTTTATATTGTATTTGTGGATGATTTCTCGAGAGTGTCATGGGTGTTTCTTATGAAAAATAAATCTGAAGCAGGAAATATTATTATCCATTTTCTAAATGAAATTCAGAATGTTTTCTCCACATCTGTCAAACTTGTAAGAAGTGATAATGCTTTAGAGTTATGCACCCACACTTTGGCCAATTACTACTCCTCAAAAGGGATTATTCACCAAACCTCTTGCGCGCATACATCTCAACAGAATGGGATTGCTGAAAGAAAACACCGTCACCTTCTTGATGTCACAAGATCCCTTCTTATACAGAGTAATGCTCCCTACTCCTATTGGGGTGATGCAGTTCTTACTGCATGTTACCCAATCAACCGTATGCCCTCATCTGTCTTGAATGAACAGATTCCTTTTTCACTCATTTATCCAGACAAGGATTTGTTCGCTCTTACTCCTCGTGTGTTTGGATCAGTCGCATTCGTCCATCAGTTGTCGCCTGGTACTGACAAGCTCTCTCCTAGGGCTGTCAAGTGTGTCTTTGTGGGGTACTCCAGAACTCAAAATGGGTACAAGTGTTTTGATCCTGTGCGTCGGCGGTATATGATCAGTGCAGATGTTACATTTTTTGAATCTGTTATGTACTTTTCAGCATCTGGAGACATGCAGCTACCACCTATATCTCCTGATGCCGTATTAATGGCACCACCACCACCATTGCCACAAACAACACCACCGCCACCACCACCGCCACTGCCACCGCTAGTATCTCCACTACCATTCCATTACACCCGCAGGCCTCCTCCAGCTCATGGTTCTGACCCGTCAACTAGCTCGCCTATGGTATGTAATGAAAATATTAATGTTGATGGATCTGATGACATTTCTCAGCAGGATGTATTGCAGGAACATGGTGAGAATACAGATGATTTAGATGTTCCAATTGCTCTACGCAAGCCGAAGAGAAGTTGTGCCAAATATCCATTATCAGCAGCCGTGTCTTTTGAGAGGCTATCTGGAGACTTCAGGACGTTTGCATTGGCACTTTCAGCTACAGACATTCCACGGAATCATCATGATGCTTTGCAGGATGCTAGATGGCGGCTAGCAATGGAAGAAGAAATGGCGGCACTTCAATCCAGAGGAACCTGGAGTTTGGTTCCTATACCTCCAGATGTCAGTCTGGTGAGTTGCAAATGGGTGTTTACAGTGAAGCACAATGCAGATGGTTCCATTGACAGGTACAAGGCACGCCTGGTTGCACGTGGCTTCACACAGACATATGGGGTAGATTACCTTGACACATTCTCCCCTGTGGCGCGTCATTCCACTCTACGGATCCTGTTATCAGTTGCAGTTGCTAGAGACTGGCCACTTTATCAACTGGACGTGAAGAATGCATTTCTGTATGGCGACTTGCAGGAGGAAGTCTATATGCAACAGCCACCTGGTTTTGCTGTTGAGGGGGAGTGTTCCAAGGTATGCAGATTGCATAAGGCCATCTATGGCCTTAAGCAGAGCCCCAGAGCATGGTTTCAAAAGCTTTCAGATCTCTTTGAGAAACAAGGATATAAACGCTCCAATGCTGATCATTCCTTGTTTGTACAGAAGACGGCTAGAGGTATCATTGTAATCATGGTTTATGTTGATGATATCTTGATTACAGGTGATGATGAGCAGGGCATTAAACAGGCAAAGGAAAGGCTGGGGACCGAGTTTGTCACCAAGGACTTGGGAGTCCTTAGATATTTTCTGGGGCTGGAGTTTGCTAGAAATCCATATGGATTAGTAATGTCACAGAGGAAGTATGTTACAGATCTATTGACTGAGACAGGTATGCTAGGGTGTCGACCTGCTACGACACCAATGGATCCTAGCATGAAACTCTATGATGATGACACAGAAGAGGTGGACAAGAGAAGGTACAGAGAACTGGTAGGCAAACTACTGTATATCACGATCACTAGACCTGATATATCATTTGCAGTGAGTCGTGTGAGCCAGTTCATGGAGCAACCACGTCAGGCCCATATGGATGCAACACACATGATTCTAAGATATTTAAAATCATCTCCAGGTGCAGGCTTGCTATTTAAGAAAGGAAAGGAGATCTCTATCACGGCATGTGCTGATGCAGACTATGCAGGATGCCCCAAGGACAGGAAGTCCACATCAGGATTTGCAGTCTATGTTGGGGATGCTCTAGTTTCGTGGAAAAGCAAGAAACAGACAGTGGTAGCTAGATCCAGTGCTGAATCCGAATACAGGGCTATGGCCCAGGCTAGCACAGAAATGATGTGGGTGAAATCTTTACTTGCAGATCTATGTATTGATATACCTCTTCCTATGATGTTGGAGTGTGACAATCAGGCCGCCTTGTTCATTGCAAATAACCCAGACTTTCATGAGAGGACCAAGCACATTGAGGTTGACTGTCACTACATACGTGACATGGTTCAGAAGGGGTTCATTGCTACATCTCACGTCACATCAGAGAATCAGACTGCTGATATTTTCACCAAGGCATTACTTCGAGGCCCATTCCAGAAGTGTGCGTCCAAGCTGAGCATGATTGATATCTATGCTCCATCTTGATGGGGAGTGTTGACGCATAATATAGATTAACTGCACCTCTTCGTTATTTTATTTTTCTGTTGTCCTCTTTATGTAATTTACCCATAGGCCACTCTCCTATATAAGAGAGCCTAGGGCTTATGGAATAGGACATGTGATTGGTTTTTCCCAACAATAACATTCAAAAGAAAGACTCTATTAGATACTTGGGATCTATTTTGCAACAGGATGGGGAAATTAATGGAAATGTAATAAATGCATGCTGGCTAAAGTGGAGAGGAGCCTCCACTATTCGTTGTGATAAGAAAATCACTTAGAAAGTCAAAGGAAAGTATTACAAAGCAGCCATGAGACATGCTATGTTCTATGGATCATAATGTTGGCTTGTGAATCATAGACATGTGCAGAGAATGACAATAACATAAATGAAAATGTTAAGGTGGATGTGTGGTCATACACGAAAAGATCGGATTCGGAATGATGCGATCAGAAGGAAAGTTGGTGTAGCTCCAATAGAGGATAAGATGAGAGAAAACCGCTTGAGATGCTTTGACCATTTGCAAAGGAGGTCGGTTGATGCACCGGTTAGAAGATGCAAGATTTGGGATGTTGAGCTGGTTAAGAGAAGACAAGGAAAGCCAAAGAAGTGCTGAAATGAAACTATCCGAAGGGATCTTAGTTATTTGGATTTAAGTCCGATAACAACCCAAAATGGGTCTGAATGGAGGCAACAAATCCATGTAGCCAACCTACTTAATTGTGGGAAAAGGCTTTGTTGTTGTTTCTTAATGAGGATAGTAAGGTATCAATGGAGTTTCATAGTCGATCACCTCAGAAAGTTGATATGGCAATGCAGTTAACATGAACATCTTTGTAACTTTTTTGTTGCCACTTGGGATACTTTCAACACTATATTTTTTAATCAATATTGTTCCGAAGGTTGGGGTATCTACACCAAAGGCCCAATACGTTGCATTCTTAGTCTTGTATAAGACTTGTTATTTTTGAGAAACGGTGACCACTAGGCTTGTTATTCAAACAAAAAATTCTTTAAAATGAGACATAGCTGTACGAAACAAGGTACTTATAACTTGTTATTTTAGCATAGAATCAAAAAGTATATTCATGATTTATGGCTGTATATCTAGTATTCATTGCCGGTATTAATCCATCCTTCACACGGGAAAAAATCATCTATTTACCTAAAAATTGACGAGAATTACAGGCCTAAGTTCCCACCCTTGCCTTGAAGTTGTTTTTTTCAGTGATTAATTGTCTTCTCTCCAGATAAGGAGCTCTAAAGAATTTTAGAGTTTCTAATTATCTACTCGCACATGCAGATATATCTACACAGCTGTACTTGACGTACTTGGAAAAGCAAAAAGGCCTATGGAGGCACTGAATATATTCTATACCATGCGTGTAACTTTCTACTATTTTAACTCTTTTCTCCAGCCAACTTTGAAGCCATGACAATTTTAACGTGGTATTTCTGCAGCAAGATAAATCGTCATACCCGGATCTTGCGGCATATCATTGTATTGCCGTCACTCTGGGGCAAGCTGGCCTAATGAAGGAACTTTTTGATGTCATGGATTGTATGAAGACATTGCCAAAGAAAAAAATCAATCTGGGTTTGGATAAAAAATGGAATCCCCGGTTAGAACCAGATCTTGTTATCTATAATGCTGTGAGTCATATATGTTTCTTGATTTAAAAATGGTTTGATTATTCGTTGCCTTGGCCACTAACAAAGCGCAATGGTCACTAAAGGTGTTAAATGCCTGCGTCCAAAAGAAACAATGGGAGGGAGCATTTTGGGTTTTGCAACAGTTGAAGCAGCAGTGTATCAAGCCTTCAAGCACAACCTATGGCCTTGTCATGGAGGTATGATTTCATGTTTTATACGTTACTTGTTCTTCTAAGCTACTGATGTCTTGCATACAAAGAGGAATCCGAGCAGTGCTTGTAGGATGTTATTAAACATTATCTTGGTTATATGGCTTCTAGTGTAGGTTTTTGGTAGACTGACTAGATAGTTTGATGTGGTTTGACGACACACATAAGAGGCTTCCACGCCCCCACCCCCTACAAAAAAAATCCAACTTACATATTAGAAGGATGCATTTTCTTCTGTGTATCCATTTTCATGTCCATCCAATGCCTATAACTCGTGCATCTTAGATGATCAACATTCATTGGATTTCAATTTTTTTTAGAAAATAGTTGGATCTTGATTGTACAAGATGAACGGTTTACCCTTTACTGCATCAAAATGAAATTTGTTTCTATGAGATTATAAGATTGGATTTTTATTTGGATTTTGTGGGGGAGGGGAGGGGCACAACAACCTCTACTGTTAGTCAACCCACAATTCATACCAGAGGACCTGCCAGTAGATGTGTTTGGAGGAATTTATCCATGTAGTACATAAAGAAAATAAGAATGCGAAAGCGGAATCTAAAACAAGAAAAATAAAAATATGAAACAAGAACGTTCAAGATCTTTACGTGGAACTCTACTTCGTGAGGAGTGGGATGAAACTACGGGACAAGGCCACTATGGTCGGATATTTTATTTTAATCTCTCAATGAATACATGAGGTGTGTGACTCTTTATATATCCCCACAGATAGACTGGAGTCCCACTTATAGACGATGTGGGACCAAACATGAGAGGGAATAATTGGACCCTGGGGAGATCCAATTACGTGCATATTACATTCTCTAACACTCCCCCTCAAGCTGGCGATGATAAATGTACAACTTGCAATAAAAGAAAGTATACAACAGATCTTCACTTGATACATTTGAGAGAAAAGAAGACCCGCTCGGAGTAGTCCCTATTGGTAGAAGACCTCACACGAGGACGGGTCTGCGACGACCAAGATGTGCATGTAGTAGAGTCGTTGCGACGTCCATGTCATGCTTGGAGTGGGTCGCCAGAAGAAGTCTAATGTGGAGAGTAGTCGATGCTCGGGAAGATGGCCAGTATGCAGTAGTATTCTGGAGTGTCGGTTTGTCATGCTGTGGATGGGCAGTAGAAGTCTGAGACGATCCCAAAGAGAGAAGTCCATATGGAGTAGTTGATATCGGGGATAGGCATCGATGATCGATGATATGCACCAATGATCGGGGATAGGCGCCCGATGTAGAGTGGTTATTCCCATGCAGATCTCGAGAGTTGGACCTCTCCTATATGTGAACCCTGAGAATGATTTCTTCCATTTTTCTTATGGGGACCTGGAGTCAGTTCACTTATATCGGGACCCCGGAGAAGAGATTGCTTTTGTTGAGGAGTCACAAGTAGATGATCATGAACACAATAGAAATCCGGTAGATATATCTCAACTAGAAGAATATGTCATGCTCCCACTCCCCCTATCTCCCATATTCGTCAGAATATATAAATAAAGGAACAAGTTGGGGGAAAACATAAAACATGCGCTCTCTTTTTTCTTTTCTTTTCTTCTCAGCCTTTCTCTTTCTTTTTTGAAAAACAATCTCCCCTTTTGCCCATAAGTTGTATATTTTATTGGCTTTTCTCTTTTTTAATAGACCCTTTTTCTTTCACGACCCTCTTTATTTTTTCTGCAAAACAATGACCTACTTGGGCCCAAAAAGTGTCTCCTCTCTCTCCCCCCACTTTTTTTAGTACAACCCAACCCGACACAGAACACCCCACAACCACTTTTTTTCTTCTCAACCCCCTTCTCTCTCTCTCTCTCAGCTCTCCTTGTTTTGAATCTGTATGCCAATTTGGGCCAAAATGCCATTTGCTTCATTTATAGCCAAGAGACACCTCAATGATATAAGAGAAGGCACAACCCCTACTCCTTTCCTTTCTAGGGTTCTTCACTAGATAATATATGTCGTTGTCAAGGAGTCTTGCACATGATCGAGACAATTAAGGCTCAGCTTGGGTTTTATAGAGGAAATCACCTGGAGAGGGGGCTTCTGGAGAGGTGCTGCCTGGTAGCTGGAGGTAGCGGTGCTATGAGGTTGTCTCACTGAGAAGCACATGGAGACATTGGACGTCGCTTGCCCGAGGATCCACCAGGAGACGACTCACGTGAGGAGATCATAGTAGCGGAATGGCCAGAGCAGAGGGCGGACACAGCCTTGAGGATGAAGATGTGGGAGGCATCGTCTGGAGTTGTGCTTCGGAGTAATGCTGGTCGATCAGGGATGCCTGGAGTATGGTTCCCAAAGTTGGGTCTTTCTCGTCTTTCCCAAACTTGGACTATGCACTTCCTCTTGCTTCTTCCTCCTCTTCGTTGGGGAGGGCTGCTGGAGATGGCCCGCTGGAGGGGCTACTGCAATGGCATTGAGATGTCGCGCGGAGGGGAGGTCGGAGAATTTGGGTTTTGTGAGTCTGACGTGATCTGCCATGTAGAGTTGGAAGCCACTAAAGATGCCGGACTGCCGCGAATGAAACGATCTGCAGAACTTGCACATACGTGCAGAACAAAACTTGTATTGAACTTCCTGGAATTTGAATAAGAATTGCCAGAATTGTCTTCCAGAATCACCATACAGATAATAACCAAAATAAAAGTTGAAAAATTAATCTGCAGACCGGACTGCTCTGATACATTGTTGAAAATAAGAACGCGGAAGCGAAATCGGAAACAAGAAAATCAAAATATGAAACAAGAATACTCGAGATTTTTACATGGAACCCTATTCCGTGAGGAGCGTGATCGAACCATGGGAGAATGCCACTAAGGGACGGATCTTCTATTTCAATCTCTCAATAAATAGAAGGGGTGAAGAGCTCCATATATAGTCCCACAGATAGACCCGAGTCTCACTTATAGACGATGTGAGACTAAACATGAGAGAGGATAAATGGCTCTTGTGGAGATCCAATTACCCGTCAATTACATTCTCTAACAGTACTTAATGTAGAGAGGCTTGTGTTTAATTTTTACTTTGTTTTAGTAGGGGGAATGTATTTGTTAATAGTTACAATTTTGACTCTAAATGCCAGTCTCCAGGTTTGCGCTTAACAAATCAACTGTGATTAGCTTGATTCAACTCTCCTAAGGAAAGAGATGCGCTATTTTCCCCTTTTTCCCTCTTTCTCTGGCCTGTCTTACTTCTTAAGTCCACTCTATCTCCATTATGATTTTCTAGTATTTATGTCAGTCAGTTATTGTACATGCCTCAGACATTTCATTTGAAATAATCTCAACACATATTTGAGCAGGTAATGCTTTCCTGTGAAAAGTATAATCTCGTCCATGAGTTTTTCACAAAAATGGAGAAGACTTCTATACCCAACACATTGAGTTATCGAGGTTAGTATACCTAACATGAATTTCCTTTTCTTTGTCCCGTTCTCTGAAGCATTACCTTTTCATCTCCATTTACAGTACTTGTAAATACCTTGTGGAAGGAAGGGAAAATCGACGAAGCTATGCTTGCTGTTCGAGATATGGAACGGCGGGGAATCGTAGGATCTGCCAGCTTGTATTATGACCTTGCTCGCTGCCTTTGTAGTGCCGGAAGATGCCAAGAAGCACTTATGCAGGTATACATCATATGCATTTGTTAATGCTGTAATTTAACTGCTTTACGAAGATATCTTATCTATATTGGCAATACTTTTCCCAGTTGATGTTTTACAAAAACTAAAAATTTTATACTGAAATGAACCATGAGGCAGTCAAGGCTTGTCGTTCTTTTGAAAACTTTAACGCACACTAGTATCTTGCTAATTAAAATAATGAAACTTGCTACAAATCCGTCACTCATTTTACTCTAAAACAATATAAGTGCCCTTGGAGGCTAGTCTGGTGTGAGCAATGAACATAGGCGCATTAATGAACACTACAACCGTGTGTTGTGTGATTGTATGTGTTGTTTTGTTTGTGTGTTGCCGATTGGATCTGTTCCCAACACCTTGACATCTCCGAGCTTCTCCTTCCAAAATCTCGTGCAACAATTTCCTTCTTTCTCTAATCTTCCCTCACTTTCTCCAACCAACGTTCCATCCACATCAAAATCGTGTCTTCTCCATGGTACGCATTACGATGCGATCGGCTTTTGGTCGATTGCGACCGAACGAATTATGTTATACGATCAATTGATCGATTTAGGGTTATTCAATATTAATTGAACATTAATTGACCATTCAAACCCTTTATCAGATTGTGTTCAGGTTATTTGTATCTGGACGCTACACTAATCGAGTCAGCAATCCCCTGCCCCTCAACCCAGTCGGCCAATTTTTACAAGCTTGGTGGTATCAAAGCTGAAGATATGTCATTTCATCGACCGGGTTTCTTAAATTTCACTGTGTTGGACTTTCAGGATCTTCTTATACCCATGGAGATGCTCTAGCATCTCACTTGGGCAGCTATGGGTGGTATTGTTTGGTATGCTTGCGACCCATCCAGTAGTGGCTTTTGTTGGTATTGGTACCATACGACAGTTCCCACGTTAGAGCATATTGACAAGGCTATTACGACATGATTTAAGAAGCTTGTTAACTCTAATACTACGAGGTTTTGTTTAAATACCAGTTAGACTGTTATGCTTTCAAATGTCCGTGGTATTTTTTTTTTGTAGATTTTTATTGCCTGCTTTAAACAAAGATCATCATTGTTGCCCATCTCGTTCTACCACCACCACATCTTGATTGTAAGTCGACCACCATACCACATACCACTAAAGTCCACCTCTAGCCACATGTTTGGCATGTCGGCAACACCTGCAGAGCACTATAATGTGAAGGTTGACCGTATGTTATGGTAGAGTGAGAAGATTAAAACTTATGTTATGGTAGAGTGAGAAGATTAAAACTAACGGAGTGTCTGCAGTGTATTACTTTTCATGGGTTTTACACATCTATGTATGATTATGATGTAGTGTTAAGGGACTATGTAAAAAAACAACTGCATATTTTTTATGCATTCTGACGGAAGTTCTACGAACATCTTTTTCTGTCCAATAGAAGACATTATAAATTTGTGCGGGATTTGTGGAAAGAAACTCATGGAAACTAAGACAAGAATAATCTTGATTTGCAGATAGACAAAATATGCAAAGTTGCTAAGAAGCCTCTGGTTGTGACATACACTGGATTGATCCAAGCTTGCCTAGATTCCGGAAATATCAAGGATGGTGAATACACATTTGACGAAATGCGTAGATTTTGCTCGCCAAACATTGTAACTTGCAATATTATGCTGAAATCATACTTAGAGAAGGGGATGTATGACGAAGCAAAGGGTCTCTTCAAGAAGATGTTGGATGATAGCAACTGTATCAGCGGAAAAAGTGATTTGAAGGGAAAAGTTGTGCCAGATAAGTATACTTTTAATACTATGATAGAAGCAGCTTCTGCTGCTGGAAACTGGGATGACTTTGAACATGGATTCACGCAAATGTTATATCATGGCTTTCACTTTGACAAGAAGAGGCATCTGCGCATGGTTATGGATGCTGCCAGAGCTGGAAAGGTATTCAACCATTCGATTTCCCTTTTGTGCCCCTTTCCCCACTGCATGGAATTCTACTGTTCATGCATCTTAAATCAATCTATGTTTTCCTTCATTGTAAATTTTTTGATTATTCTATTCCAAGGCTTCTTTTCACAGTTAGGTGAAAGATAAATAATTGACTGGCATTTATATTTTACCCGAGTAGATTTTCTATTCCTGTGTCATTACAAAAAGATAATTAGTTCTTAAACCCAAGAGTATGCCCAAAAACTTGGCCCCATCTGACATGCATCACATGCCCATTCACATGAACTGCCTACATGGATACAACCATCCATGGGAAAGCTTACAGGGAAAACTTACAGCAAGATGATCTGAATTTATAGCAGGAATGTCTTTAGGAAGATCCAAATTTTTGTAGCAGGATTTGAACATGTTCTCAATTTATAGAAGGATTCGAAAATTTATATTGGGATTTGAACACACTCTAAATTTATAGTAAGCTTCGTAAATTCATGGCATGATTGTTAAACTATCATAAATTTATGCACCCTGCTATACTTTTAAAAAGGAATTTTTACCCTTGTCCCCCTTTTTGAGATTTTGCAGTTACACATTCATTTACATATTTTGCAATAACACTTGTGCCCCTACCTTCTTGCATCATTAACAATTATATCTCTTGTATTAGTTGTCGTCTTCCTCTCCCATGCAGACATTAACTTATGAACACACACGTAATTAAATATAAAAAAGGGGGATACACGTATACTTATCTTTTCTTCTTCGTCCTTCCTCATATTCTACCTTCTTACCCTCCTTCCCCCTCTACCCCTACCCTCCCAGCAAAACCAACCTTCTCCTTGCAGCATTGAGCTTCTCTGCCTGCTTTGCAGCCCCAACCTCCTCTGCCCATGTCATCCTTGCAGCCTCTTCACCACCCGACTCCCCATAACCTCCCTCTCATACCATGTCCGCTTAGTAGCCTGATGCGTCCAAATATCTAATTTTATTTTTTCCCATTTTTGATGTAATTCTTGTAAGATTCCAAAAGTCGTAATCTTAAGATGTGTCTTTTGGAATGAAAGATTGCCTCTTTAATGGGTTAATTCACTATAAAGCAAGCTACTCCTATGTAATAATGGAATGTGATGAATTTACATTCGATCCGGGCTTTAGATCTAATATCCTTCTTCCCCTTTGATTTTTCTTTCTCATCTTCAATCTCCCAATCCACTCCTCCCAGTCTTCTTCACTTCTCACGCAACTTAGCATGCTCCTCTTTATTTCCTCGCCTCAACTATTTTCTCGTCTCTAAAAATTCCTTCCCTAAATTCAAACTGCATCACAACCCCATGTTCCCCCACTCTCTCTGTCCCCGCTGCAGTTCCCTCCACCCTGAGCCCTTCACTCCTAAGTAGGGGTGCAAATGAACGAATACGAATGTGAATTCAAGTCATACCATAACCATATCCATATTATTTTATGAATACGAATGTTACACGAATGTAAAAAATCAATATCCATATCCTCAAAATATGAATATGAATACGAAACGAATCTTTTACGAACAAATACAATTATACAAACGAATGTTAACTTTAACATGAATATTAAACTATAAATAAAATTGTACCTAGATTATTTGATGACCACTTCTGCATAACTTCCATCTTTAGTTTAACCACATTCCATGTTTCAAACAAGTAGCATATGGTGTATAATATCTACATTATATGCCATAATATAAGAGTTCCTCTTGTGCAATCATGTAATAAAATTGTAGAATGGAATGATCATTAGAAGATTAAGATGCTATACTAGATCGGCCGCAGTTGTGAGGGAGGGCGAGGGAGACGAGGGAGGTTTGGGGGACAGCTGCGGCTGCGAGGGAGGACGAGGGAGACGAGGGAGGTTGGTTGCGGTTGCAGGGAAGGGTGGGGGCAGTTGGTTGCGACTGCGACAGAGGGCGAGGGAGGTGAGGCAGCGACTACGGCAGAGGGCAGGGGAGGTGAGGGTGGTTGGCTACATCGGAGGGAGCAAGGAGGGGGAGATGAGGCAGCAACTGCAGCAGAGAGCAAGGGTTGCGGCAGAGGGCAGGGGCGGCAAGGTAGCGGTTGCGGTGAAGGCAGTGTCTGTGACGGAGGGCAGGGGCGGCGAGAGGGAGGTTGGTTGAGGGGGAGGCGAGGCAGCGGTTGTGGTGGAGGCATCGAATGTGGCAGAGGCAACGGTTGCGACATAGGATAGGGGAGGCAAGAGGGAGGTTGGCTATAGTAAAGGGTGGTTAGTTGCGGCAGAGGGCAGGGGAGGAAGAGGGAGGCGAGGGAGGAAGAGGACTACGGGCGGCTACTTGGGGTTGCGGTGGGGTTCATCCAACCCTAAAATAAATAATAAATATATTATATGTTTAATACGAATATTCGTATTCGTAACCATAATCGTTTATTTTCATATTCATATTTGTATTCATTAAATCAAGATTCGTGTTCGGATTCGTATCCGCAAAAAAATCGTTTGGAAGATTCGTATTCGTATTCACCAGTTTCTAAAAAACAAGAACCATATACTCTTCAAAACGAATACAAATACAAACGAATACAAATATAACCGTATCCGTTTGCGTCCCTACTCCTAAGCCCTCATTCCCCCGCCTTAAGCCTTCCATCAAGCGATGTGCTCGGTTGAAGCATCACCAACGTCCTCACGATTAATCACCCCTATGTGCCTCATTCAGGCACTTCACCGCCATCCATTTGTAGAGAAGCGAGAACGGAGTAGAGGGAGGAGGCAGAAGGTATGGTTAGAATATCAAGAATATTGGGATGCAAATGCAAGAGATATTTCCTTAACTACACCTTGACTTAGAAAAATCGTGGTTTAGTTTATTTTAGTGGACGATTGGCTAATGGAAGCGCACTACCTTTAACAGTGCAAGAAGGTAAGGGCATAAGTGTTGTTACAAGAAAGGTAGGAGTATAAATGTAACTACAAAATATCGGACGGAGATAGAGTGTAAAAATCCCTTTTAAAAAATGTTCAATTTATGCTATAAGTTGTATAGCTTATGAATCAATCATAAATTTAGAGTGTTCAGATTATTATTATCTTTTGGTATTATTTATGTACTTTCATTTCTTCATGTACCCATCTTGTAATTTACCCAGGGGCTTTTCCCCTATATAAGAGAGTCCAAGGGTTATATGAATATCAAGTCATTCTGTTTTACCAACATGGTATCGGAGCAATGGTCGTAGACCAGGGTTCATGTATCCCATCCTAACCCTAACCCTACGCCCCCCACCCTCTGCGCGCCGTGCCTCCCTGTCATTGCGTGCCTCCCTCCCATCGCGTGCATCCCGCTCATCGCGTGCATCCCTGCATCACCTTGCACGCCTCCCTACTATCACGCGCATCCCTACTCGCCTTGCACGCATCCCTGCATTGCCTCACGCTCATCCCTACCATCATGTCCAGTGCACATCCAGTGCACCCGGCACACATCCAGTGCACCATGCGTGCATCCTACATCCATCTGTGTGCATTCTACGCGCATCTGCGTTCATCCTATGTGCATCTGCGTGCATTTTGCGTGCATCGGGTGTGCATCTTTAGTGCATCTACGTGCATATGTGTGCGTCGTTGCTCTTTGCGCCCGTACGGCTTAGCCTACGACAGAAGATGAGAATGGTTGTATGAATATACTTATACAACCAACCCCTATATGTGATTGTGTAGATTCATTTTTAATCCTCAGTTTTGTTCCGGATTTCGGCACACTTGCTACAATGTCTGAGAACAAGGGTGATGTTTTTTTTCGTCTAGTGCCTTTAAGGGCCCGGCCCCCATCGTGAAGATGGATGGGATCAACTACGAGTTGTGGTCGATGTAGTTACACGCCCTGATGCAATAACAATGAGGACATTCTGACGGATTCAGAGCCAGAGGACAAGACCGAGGGAAATACTTCTTGGAAGCAAGATGATGCTTATGCTCGCATTTGGCTCTCCAGGATGCTTACCACGAAGATTGCCAGTGATATTGGCAATCAACCTACAGCAAAGGCTATGTGGGATATCCTAGCAGTCAGTTATGGGCATGCGAAAAATGAGAGCAAAATCTTACAGTTGTAGTTTGATATTTTTTCGACCAAGCATAATGATCGACCTCTCCATGCACACTTCTCGCATCTTAGAGGCATGTTTGAGCATCTGCATAGCTTCATGCCTATTACTACGAGCACTGAGCAACGATAGTCGTATCAGAATGCAACTATGATAGGCATATTTTTGCCATCTCTAGACTCCGAGTACGATGCAACACATACTCAACTACTTACTGGAGAGACGATACCTCCAATGGAGGAGATTTACAAGAGGCTGAGCAGAATTACTACATCCTCTACTACTGTTGCTCAGACTCCTTCTGTTATGGCAGACTCTCGTGGTAGAGGGAATACTTCGTAGTTCCGTGGCTGAGGACCACGTGGTCGAGGAGCAGGTCGTCAGTGATGCCCATGTTCACATTGCCACCGTCCTGGTTCTGAGGAGACATGCTATCAGAAGCATGGGTATCCGGCCTTCGCTCGAGTTGTTGAGCAGACCAAGCCTACTTCTACACCTGCTCCAACTCATGATGCACGCTTTGATGATATGGTTTTCAGGCTACGAGAGATGATGACTACTCCGACTACTTCGCTTATAGGTTCTTCAGATGTCGCACATATTGCTAGAGCCTCTTCGAGCTTGTCAGGTATTGCTTATGCCCTTACTAGTATCAGCAGTTCAGATTTGTCTAATTGGATCATGGACTCTGGAGCATCTCATCATATGTGTGGCTATGGAGAACAGTTTACTTCTTACAGGTCTATCCCTCCAGGTAGATCAGTGGTGATTGCCAATGGGATTCATCTACCCATTGTCGGACAGGGGGAGATTGTTCTAGCTCCCTCGATGCGTTTGTAAAATGTCTTACATGCCTCAGCATTTCAGATGGATCTTTTGTTTATTAGTCATATTACAAAATATTTACGTCGTCGTGCCATATTTGATTCTTCTTCTCTTGAGTTTCAGGACATACTCACAGGCAGGGTGATTGGATGTGGCCGTGAGCAGAGGGGACTTTACATACTTGTCCAGCCTCCTTGTGCAGGGGCTGCTACTATCCCTTCTGGACATGTCTCCCCGTTTCTGTGGCATCTTCGCTTTGGACACCTTCATCTGCAGAAGCTGTGTCATGTCCTCGCGTAAATGTATACTCGTACTAGTCTGGAGTGTGAGGCGTGTCAGCTTGGGAAGCACCATCGTTCCTCTTTTCCAAGTCGTCAAAGTCGTCGCAGTGGTGTTCACTTTGATATTTGGGGTCCTAGTCGCGTTCCTGACCATCAGGGACATCGGTTTTATATAGTCACTGTAGATGATTATTCTTGATTATCTTGGGTATTTCTGATGAAGAATAAGTCTGAAGCTGGTCCTGTTATCAAATCTTTCCTTATGAGATTAAAAATATTTTTTCTGCTAATGTAAAATTTATTCGCACTGACAATGCCTTGGAGTTTTCTACTTTACAGTTACCGGACTTCTTCATATCTATTGGTGTGTTCATCAAACTTCGTGTACTTACACTTCACAATAGAACGGTATTGTTGAACGTAAACACTGCCATCTTTTGGATGTCACAAGGACTCTGTTGATTCAGAGTCGAGCTTCTCATGCTTGCAGGGGTGATGCGGTTCTTACTGCATGTTACTTGGTGAACACATGCCATCTACTATGCTTGGAGAAAAAGTTCCTTTCTTGATTGCATTTCCCGAGAAGAACTTATTCTCCCTAACCCTCAGAGTCTTTGGATCTGTGGCTTTTGTCCACAATTTTACTTCAGGTTGTGACAAGCTCTCCTAGAGCTGTCAAATGTGTGTTTGTTGGCTATTCTCGTATCCAAAAAGGGTATCGTTGTTTTGATCCTGTTGGAAGAAAATATTATGTGAGTGCAGATGTCGTACTTTTTGAGTATGTTGGAGTATTTGTTTGAGCGCCTATTGAGTTGTAGATGGGTAAATGGATACCTACAGGATCCATTTACCCCATCCAATTGTTTAGTCCCACATCGTCCAGTGATAGGACTTGGAGGCCCTGTGGAGGCTATATAAGGAGCCCCAGGTCTCCTGTTACATATGAGAAAAAGCAATGAAGCATATGCCCCTTTGAGGGCTTCTCCCGTGGTTTCATCCCGCTCCTCACGGAGTAGGGTTCCACGTAAAATCCCGTTGTTCTTTGTTGTTATTTATCTTTTTCATGTTTACGCTTCCGCTTTCGATTTTCTAACATGGTATCAGAGCGGGTCGATTCTTGAGGATTTTTTTAAGTTTTGTAATTCTATTCGAGATTCGTTTCTTAGAAGTTCTTGTTATTGATGTTTGGAAATTTGAGAGTTCAATTTCCTAGGGTTTTCTTGAAACCCTAGTTTTGTTCGCAACATCTTGATTCTCGTGCATATGGTACGAGATGATTCTCGTGCCGGAGCAGCACCGTCATCAACTTCCTGTTCAGATCCAGGCCCTGCGTCATCTTCCAGCCCTAGCAGCGACACCGGCAATCCCTTATCGGCTCGCTGTCGCTCAACGGATCCAGGGCATCAAGGCTTGCAGCACCTTTTCAAAGCCGAAACCCCATCATCCTCAAGCCCTTGTGCAGGCAGCGCAAGGGAACCTCCAGCCACATCCACAGGCGGCGCCCCCAATCATGCGCAGCCTCAGAGCACCCATCTCTCAGGACACGATGGGGACCTTCCTCCTCCCAGGTGGCACTCATCTCTTAGGGCACGCTACCAACGAAGCCCAGCAGATCAGTGCAACCACTCAATATCAGTGCAGCCCCATCGAGCGGCGGCTCAGGCGGAGCCCTGGCCCCAGCCCCCGCCCACTCGTGAAAGGCGGCATGCTTCTCGCGTAGCCCAGTGCCTCCCTCTCTCCCCGCACGAAGCCCCTCCTCCTGGCGGCGCGGAACATTTCTCCCCTTTTCACGTGTGTCATCCGAGAGATACAAAGCATGCAGGCGGCGCTAGGTGCGCTGCACCTCCAGGCGATCTCCAGCGACCCCACAGCTTCCCGATTCCTCGGCGACGGATCCCCTAGCGCTCAAGACCCTGTCGCCGATCTGAGGCGCCCCCCCCCCCCAAGCCCAGACGCAAGGCAAACTCCTAGCCGCGCCTCCAGGCGGCGCTCCAGATCGCCGTGCTTCTTCCTTGCCAGCGAGGTTCTTCGCGCGAGTTCCTTCCTGATGATAACGGCGACAGGAGAAGCCCCCATCGTGGGCGGCTGTTCAAATGAGAAAAGGTTCCCAAGGGAACCCTAATAAGGGTCTGATTAGCCGTAAAAAAAGGGGAGGGGGTTGGTTATTAAAAAAAAGGAGAGAGTGGCCTCAATAAAAAAATTTGTTAGTAGAGAGTCCAGCCGTATATGTGGGAGGCCAGGAATATAAAAAAAATAAAACAAAACAAAAAAGGGAGGTATTTATTTCGAAAAAAAGGCGTGTACGAAACAAAAGGAAAAGCCGTACGCAAAATTTTCAAAAAAAAAAGAATAGTCGTAAAAAAAAGTTGAAACGACTTTAAAAAAATGTTTTGAGAAAAAAAAACAGCTTAAAAAAAGGTCGCAAGAAATGTTTCGTTGCTATTCATGTTAACCCCTAATTATCTTGTCTTCTCCCAACTTTGTCGACGTTCATTTTCCGACAAGTATGGGAGAAAGGGGGAGTATATGTATAGTCACAGGTCTATTCAGATGATCCAGATTCACATGCAGATTTCCAGACCATTCAGATTCCAGACTCTACAGTTGTTCAGACTCGACGAATGGTGTTCCGAGTCAGTTTTCAGACACGCACGAGTTTGCGGTCATTTTCAGATGAGCATATGTTGCCATCATTTGTTCGAGGTCCCCATCATTCTTGTGGTTGTTTTCGGCAAGAGTTTTCATGTGAGCCATAGGGACTCCAGAGCAGAGAACCATTCCCTATGCCATTGAGGGCAAGGGTTTTCATATAGTATCATAGGTACTCCGGAGTAGAGCACCATTCTCTGAGCCAGATGGGAGAGACCTAGTTCTCCAACGAGGAGACTTCAGGCGCAGTTTCAGACTTGATGGTCAGATTCCGAGTCTTCAGTTGACTCACACTTCAGCCCACTCGTCCTCCTCACCGGCACGGCATGAGAAGCAACATCCTCGACTACATCAATGTGCGCGTTGGGTTGATATTGTCCGTAGTATCTTGTAGTGTTGAGTTGAGTTTCTTTCTGTTTATCCAAGCTGAGCATTGCATGCTCCAGCTTGAGGGGGAGTGTTGGAGTATTTGGTTGAGCGCCTATTGAGTTGTAGATGGGTAAATGCATGGTTGTAGAAGTCGCCCGACTGACCCGACTAGTAGGTCCGACTAGTCTAGTCAGTGGGGTGGCTGATCGAGTACCGACTAGGTACACTAGTCGACCAATTTTTTACTTGGAGATACCATATTCTTATATGTTTTGCCTTTTTTTTATAAAGCAATATGCTCAGTGTTTTATTTAAATTCAATTACTTTTTTATTTTATTATGATAGTATAAAAATGTACAAAATCTATGTAAACATATGTATAAAAATGAGTTATATATTTAAAATATTCATAAAATTCAAAGCCGATTAATGTCCGACTAAATCCGATTAGTCGTCCGACTACCGATTAATCCTTAGTCAGTGACCCAACCGACCGAGTACCGACTACCGACTTTTGCAACCTTGGGTAAATGGATACCTACAGGATCCATTTACCTCATCCAGCTGTTTAGTCCCGCATCGTCCAGTGATAGGACTTGGAGGCCCTGTGGAGGCTATACAAGGAGCCCCAGGCCTCCTGTAACAGATGAGAAAAAGCAATGAAGCATATGTCCCTTTGAGGGCTTCTCCCGTGGTTTCATCCCACTCCTCACGGAGTAGGGTTCCACGTAAAATCCCGTTGTTCTTCGTTGTTATTTATCTTTTTCATGTTTACGCTTCCGCTTCGATTTTCCAACAGAGTCTATTACGTATTTTTCTCCTACAGGTGACAGGTTGTCTAATCCTGACACTGGTAAGGATATCTTCGTTCCTCCACCTCCGATATCTCCACCAACAAGTCCTCATGATGAGTCTCAGCTACCTCCACCTCCTCCACCTCCATCTACCATGACTCAGTTCCTACCTCGATTTTACATTTGCAGGTCCTCTACTCGTTCCTCTGCCCCCGCTCCTTCCAGTCATCCAGCATGCCCCGGATATGTAGTGAACACATTGTTTCTACTGATGGCACCGGTGTTATGCTTGATCCACAGGATACTACACAGGAGAATCTAATAACAAAGAACAAAGAGACTGATGACCTCGATGTACCTATTGCCTTGAGGAAGCCCCGTCGCAATTGTGCTACGTACCCTCTGGCTGCGTATGTTTCCTTGGACCATCTTTCAGAGGAATACATGAAGTTTGTTATGAGTCTCTCAGCCATTACTATCCACGAACATATCAAGAGGCCATACAGGATATCAGTTGGCGACTTGTCATGGAAGAGGAGATGGCTGCTTTACAGTCTCGTGGTACTTGGAATGTTGTTTCTGCCCTTCCAGGTGCATTTGTAGTGGGGTGCAAATGGATATTTATGGTAAAACAACGAGCAGATGGGAGTGTGGATCGCTTCAAGGCAAGGTTTGTAGCACGTGGTTTCACCCAGACTTTGGGGTGGATTATCAGAACACCTTTCTTCCAGTAACCAGACACTCAACATTACGCATTCTCCTATCAGTTGTTGTTTCACGTGAATGGCCTATTTATCAGCTTGATGTGAAGAATGCATTTCTATATGGAGATTTACATGAGGATGCAACAACCACTAGGATTTGTTGCTGAAGGGGAGTCTCAAAAGGTATGTAGGCTCCACAAGGCCATTTACGGCCTGAAGCAGAGTCCTAGAGCTTGGTACCAGAAGCTCTCCGAGTTGATAGAGCATCAGGGGTTTGTTCGGTCCACTGCGGATCACTCACTTTTTGTTCAGAGGACACGGAAAGGTAAAATTGTTATTCTTATCTATGTTGATGATATTATTATCACTGGTGATGATGAGTAGGGCATTCAGGCAGCCAAGGAGTTCCTAGGTCAGCAGTTTGTGACCAAGGATCTTGGCAATCTCAGATACTTCCTTGGATTAGAATTCGCCAAAACCAGCATGGTCTTGTGATGACCCAAAGAAAGTTTGCTACTGATCTTTTATTAGAGACATGTATGACAGGTTGTAAGCCTGCTACTACTCCTATGGATCCAAGTATGAGATTATATGATGATGATACTGAGGAGATAGATAAGAGGAGATACAGGGAACTAGTAGGGAAACTCCTATATGGTACCATCACCAGGCCAGATATATGCTTTGTTGTTAGCAAGGTGAGTCAGTTCATGGAGCAGCCCAGGAAGGTGCATATGGATGTTGTTTATATGATTTTGAGATATCTGAAGTCCTCACCAGGTATTGGTCACTTATTTAGTAGAGGCACGTCTCTTAACATCACAACATGTGCAGGCGCAGATTACACACGATGCCTTAGGGACAGGAAGTCAACTTCTGGGTTTGCTATATTTGTTGACAAATCACTCGTGTCATGGAAAAGTAAGAAGCAAATTGTAGTTATCAGATATGGTCCATAGTCCTAATACAGGGCCATGGCTCAGGGATGCACAGATATGATGTGGGTCAGGTCAGTTCTGACTGATCTTGTAGTTGATGTACCTCTTCCTATGCAGCTTTTATGTGATAATCAGGCAACACTATTTATTGCAAATAATCTTGTACTGCATTCCATGAGCGTACAAAGCATATAGAAGTGGATTGCCACTATACAAGATACATGATTCAGAAGGGTCTCATATCTACCTCTCATGTTTCTGCTGAAGATCAGACTGCATATATATTCACCAAAGCACTTACTGGAGGCCCTTTCCAAAGATGTTCCAAGCTGAGCATGATAGACATATATGATCCAGCTTGAAGGGGAGTGTTGAGATTATTATTATTTTTTGGTATTATTTATGTACTTTCATTTCTTTATATACCTATCTTGTAGTTTACTCAAGGGCTTTTCTCCTATATAAGAGAGCCCAGAAATTCTATGAATATCAAGTCATTCAGTTTTACCAACATAGAGGATGTTCAAAATCATGTTATAAGTTTCGTGAATCCTGCTATTGACTTAGAGCAAGTTCCAAATCCTGTGTGTCAAGCTAAAAATCTCCATGCCATACCTTTAAGGTGTCCTAAATATTTCCCTCTCTGATATTATATACATCAAAATGATAGGACTGCAATTGGGACAAATGACATGGATGGCCATGTTAGTTGCCAAATCAGCTTTGAACTTATTAGGCGTGTAAACCACTTCCCTTACCAAAAGCGATTCTCCTCAGTTCTTTAAAAAAAAGGAGATGCTATGCAATGTTCAGAATGACCATCATTATTAGGTTTTTTCCGGGGTTTTCAGTGGTAGTCAATTTCAGTCATTACATATAACTGGTTGTTATCACCAGCATCAATTGATTCGATTTCTTACTGACCAGCTATCTGTTTAACAGGAGGAACTGCTGGACGGTGTCTGGGAATCCTTGGTTCGTTCAGCCAGAGATCCGCCCGTTCCTATCGTGAAGGAGAGGTTTCGCATGAAACTTAAAGCAGGCGACTGCGCTTCCATGATCTCTTGCCTGGATATTCAACAGGCTGAAGACCCTCATGCCTTCTCAGTCCAGTCATGGCTGAATCTACTCAAGTTCAATGCAGAAGATCTGAGAACAGATACTATTGTTCGATTAATCCGGGAGATTAGAAATCTTAGAGCAGGGAATGCTTCCGCGCAGCCCATCTACGAAAATCTTTTAGATGCTTGTGTAGATTTTCTTGACACTATGCAAATCCAAGCTGTTCATGTGTGTAATTAAGGTTTTTTCACTAATCAACCAGAATTTGATTAGCTCAGATCATCCCACTTTTTGAATTTTGGCAACAAACAACTCTGTAACTATTCGAGATGCACTTTATTTTCCTATTTATAAATATAGAGGGTCCATTCTTGATAGATAATGATTGTTTGGTATGGTTCGTGCCATCATCATGGGGATGAAAATGGATATGGATATATTCGATATCCGCTTACCATATATATTTCAAAAATTGCCGATAATCCTCATTCGAATATTAGTTATGGATATATGTATTAAAAAATACATATATGGTACTAGTTAAAAAATCCAGATTTAGAATCCAATATTTCAACACGACATATATAATAGGGAAAAAGGATTATGCTCTCTGGAAGCATGTAACTTGCATGCTTTCGCCTTTTTTTTCTCGTTTTTTTCTTTAATGAAATCTATTGGAATTTAGATCATAATGTCATCATGATGTCATTTAAAATTCAATTTAATTTGAAATTTCTATCCCCTCCACCAAGACTATCAAATTTTAACGGTCTCAGAATTGTTGAAATTGATCCCGTTCAGATGGAAGTGTTAGGAATGTCTGTTTCACACGAAATTTGAAACACATATTACACTTATTATTCTAAATAAAAGCTCCTCATGTTTTATTTCAAAAAAAAAATTACGGAAAGAATGGTGGGAGCATACTCTTATATATATACTCACACAGAGCATACTCACTTAACCTCATATAATATTATATTAATGTAGGATTTATATCTGTTCAATATCATGTATCTTAAAATTACTTTGTATCAAATGACAATGATTTGATTTTAGAAAATGATCGACCTTTATTCGATCATATTCATTTCCGATCTTTATCTGGTCTATATATGTATTCATTCTTTATTCGACTCATTTATTATTACATGAATATTCTACCTGACTTTATCTTGTTATTAAAGAATATGGTTTTATAAATCCATATTAGTTAAGTTCTGTTGAGGACGTGATCATATTCTGCTCTAATTATAGTAAATTACTCATTTCAACATACACCGACAATTTTATCATATTTAATTTAAAATTACAGTATTCTCAAATGATTTTGATTTAGCTAAAATGGTTGGTACGAGAAATACGCAAGCTTAAAGATCGATGATATTTAATCACCTGGCTACTCGAGTGTTTTCAAATCAAGTCAGTGTTTTCAATCTATGTCACGAAATTTAATCACCTGATTATTTAAAACCTAGTAAGCTTAAAATTTCAGAATATCAATCGATTTTGATTTTCTTATGATATTTAATCACCTGATTATCTAAGTTGGTTGATTAGTCAAAAGATCTATACAAGAAATATCCGATCCCAATCAAGTCATGGACATACAGAAGAACTATCAACGTTAAATATAATATAATATAATATAATTTTCTCTTTCGGATAATGAATAAAAACAATAAAACAAGGCTTCATCTCAATAAGGTTATCTCACTGCAACAAAATAGCCTTATATAATAAATGGATAATTCGAATACTGTTGATGTATCTTCTGATGCAATATATATCACGATGAGAATTATTCGCAGTAGAATTCAACGATATACTTTGAAATTCATAATGAATAATCTTATATATTTCCTTGCAAACATAACTAAACACACACATTTGCATAAACGAATTGAACTCGAGCCGGCTCATCAAACAGCTCACGAACCGACTCGATCGAGCTCGAGCCAAGTACTCCTACACCATAAAGGAAAGGACAACGAAATAGCATTCGACGAGGCAGCTTTGAACAGAACCGCAGGATGCAGCTACAGATCACGCAATCTCTTCATCCATGCATACGCGTATAATACGTCTCAAGTGAATAGATTCTCCGCGTATACGTTGAACAGCCATAGAGTGGCCGTGAACGATACGAGAACGACGGAGACGATCATCGCCAGTAGTTGGCTGCTAGCTAACTCCTCAGCTCCACTTTGCGCGGGTGGGGTTTGTACGCTGGTGGGTAGAAATTCTACGCACTTCTCGGCCAGTTGCGTCTGATTATTATACACAGTATAGAACGAGTTAACACAAGAAACTAAGCGGCAGAATTGATCGTTGTTATTCAAGGCTGCGCACGCTTGCTTGTAGTTCTTCGGATCGGTGAGTATGGCCTCTATCACCTCTCCAGCTACCCTCATCATTATCTTGCTCGGGGACTTGGTGAAAATCGTTGCCAACCCTGTACGGAAAATGGACAGATACAGATATAGTTAGGTTATTGTTGAAAACAACGTGAGTCCTCACTGACAAACATAAAAATGGATATTTTTTTTAAGAAAAGAAAGTCAACTATATTCATTATCTAAGATAGTTCGAACACAATAATTAAGGAGAGAAACCTGCAAGGAGTTGGTTGGAGGATTTGGAAGATGGGTTGGGTTGGGTGCATGCCTCGACGCGAAGATCCGCGACGAAGCCGAAGACAAGCAGCAGCGAGACAGCGAGGAGAGACGCCGTCAGCGAGGGCTTTGGGAAGATCATGACTGCTGGAGGTTTAGGTCAACGAAGATCTGATGCAGGGAGTCTGTACTGTACTGATCAGTTGAGCTCTATAATAGATATTTGATGTAAACGGATGTGCTTAAATAGATAGGGATGTAGGGTCTATATATGCTTCTCATTTCACAGTAAGGAACCTGAACCGCCAATGGTCTTTTCTGTATTTTTTTTTAAAGTATGTTCTGCGTGCGTATCCTCCAACTAGAATTAATTTCATATTTAATATTATTCTTCAACTACAGTTGGGTACATTATGCGTGCCCTCATATATGTACATAGAGATAGAGGGGGATGATTGGACCCACGATCCAGAGCAGAGAAGGGCCTGCTGTGCTCCATTTTTTTAAGCTAAAATCTTAATGAAAAAAATCGAACATTATAGATTGAATGGACTGGATATTAATTCATCTATACGCCTGTCAAATTTCATATTCATCTGATATTCGTTGCTATTTCATCACAAAGGTCTAAGAAAAAGGTCAACTTCCATTGTGTGAGGACAGAAGCTTGCCGTGGTGCCGTGGTACGGTTTGCACGAGTACAACACAACAGGTGGCCGTATTGCCCTTCTGTACGATTGTGGGAGACCAGACCCACTACTAAACTCACATCATCGCATGTTCTTATAACACTCATACCCCCAAACATAGTGTTACATCTAAAACTCATAAAGTGTGATTGTAATTTATAAGTGGTGGGTATTACTACTTGACAACTTGAGATTAAGCATTTTGGGTGGTTGCTAACGGGTCCATTTGGGTCCAAACCCAACAAGTTGTCAGGGCCAGTTTTCCTTGATAACGGACGGGGACCTAAGCCCGGGACGTTACAGTTCTGCTGTGCCTTTTTTTCAGAATATTTGCCAACAATTCAGCCGTATAGATTGAATATATGAATATCCATCTATAGACCTCTCAAATTCCATTTTCATCCGATATTTGTAGCTATTTTAAGTCAAATTTGAAATGATTTTTAGTCAGTTTATAGCTAAATCAAGATTTGAGATGATCTAGTATGGCTTATTCACAACAAGTATAGTAATCACTAGTCCGTAACAATCTAGCAAGGAGATGCTGAATTATCGAGTTGGGATGTACGTAGTACTTGTTTGCAATTAAGTAGATAAAGTCAAAGATTATCACAATGCAATTTTTATATGTACCTCATATAGAGTTATTTGGATATCTGGTTAACTACGAAAATCCATTCCAATCACTTGCGATAGTAGACACTACGACAAAACAGATATATAAGGAAGTTTTTTTTAAAAAAAATCATCGCTATATCGTCCGTTGTTAAATATATAGTGACGATATTATTCGTTGCAAAATGATCTTATACTCAAAATCAACGATGAATACCATATCAATTGTTATATCATTAGAAACGATGTATATGGCAACGTTTATTCGTTATCAATTTTGAAATTTTAATCAATTACCACTAATTTTTTAGTTTAGAATTTAGTGACAATTATATATAATTTTGAAAATAGCAATAGTTAAATGTTGCTACATGGATCATCATCAATGATATAGTAACATATGACGTTTGATTTGATATATAAAAAATAATTTCTCCGACAAATAATATCGACATAATGGACAATACAGTCACTACAAGAAAAGTGATCTGAGGCAACGAATAATTTAATATTCATTGGCATATCTTTCGTAGTTAAATATATAACAACAAATATTATTCGTTGCTTACTTCTTTAAATTCACAACGAATAATGGTATGCGTTGCTATAGTCCTCGCAACGAATCATATAACAACGATTATTCGTTCCCGTTTTCTCCTAATCGTTGCTAAATTTGGCAACGATTAGTGTGAATTTTAGCAAATAATTCAACGAGAAAATCGTCGTTATATGGACCTTTAACAACGAATATGATATTCGTTGCTAATTACAAGTACAAAATATGATTTTGCAACGAATAACATTCGTTGTTATATCTTTAACACCGGAAGATATGACAACGGATATTCAAATTATTCATTGCCTTAGGTCTAGTTTCTTGTAGTGAGTGAGGGATATTTAAAAAACCGTCACTATAGACTTATTTTGTTGCGACAAGAATGACTCGAATCCAATGTTCTTTTACTAGATATCTGAAAATTTCATCAATATGTGTACCATCTAAACTGCTACAGAAAGGATATTCATTAATATTGTAGATTATGTAAGCCCTTTAATTCCATCGAGCACACCGTGCAAGGGCAAGTCTTATTATTGTTTTTGGTAGGTTTACGCTTTTAATAAAAGGATATTAGTTCTTGTATGCCTATCATTAGGAGCTGAAACATATATTAGTAGGGTTTCCATTATATTTTTTAAATTAAAAAAGGTGCAAACATTATCGAAATGAGCATCCAAAAACTTTATACTCACAGATTATGTATAAAAGTTACAAAGGTCAAGAACTTTACATTCACAAATTATGTATAAAAATTACAAGGTCAAGAATTCAGAAGGAAGTTGGCATGTTCTAGTACATCCTCGATATAAATTGAATTTTCTCGAAACACAACGTTGTTCCTTGCGAGCCAAATCGCCCAAAGGCAACGAGTAGTTCCCGCCTTAACCTTTGAAGATCTACGCATGTTGCTCAGCGCACCAATAGAGTCCTAGAAAAGCTGAGACCCACCTGAATCGATCCCAATGAAATCTAGCTCTCTCCAAATACCTCTAGACGTCCTTGCTACAAGTAAAAAATATATGTGATAAATATCTTCTATATTCATTATATATGATCTGATGTTGCATTTCAATACTCAAATATGAAATTAATTTATCCATGTTGCATGTTAAAATGGTAATATGCAAATTGCATTTTTAATATATCAGTATACATGTTTGTTCTCGTATCTTTGACTTAGGTAGATATGGCAAAGTATATTCAAATCACTTATTGCCTTAGGTCAATTTTATTGCAACGGGCATATTTGAGATGATGAGACTGATAATTTCAATCATTAATCTTATCATAATTAATGGCTGAAATCGGTACATAAGATAAATATACATACGTAATATATGTATGTATGTATATCAAAAAAGGGAATATGTAGCTGAGTGCATGTGCTTGTTGCGTCTTTGAGACGTGTGCAATTTCGAATCTTGAGACAAATGGGTGATTGGGAGGTGATAAGGGAAGTTACATGCAACTTAAATAAATGCGCATGTACATGTATATAAAGGAATTCTCAAATTAGTACATGACTCGTTAATATATCAGTATAAATATTTGTTCTCATATCTTTGACGTAGGTAGATATGGCAAAGTATATTCAAATCACTTATTGCCTTAGGTCAATTTTATTGCAATGGGTGGTCCTATGTGATGTGATATATTTGAGATGATGAGACTAATAATTTCAGTAATTAATCTTATCATAATTAATGGCTAAAATCGATACATAAGATAAATATACACATATGTATAGAAAAAAGGAATATGTAGCTGAGTAGATGGAGCTAAATGTAACCATTGATCTATCTCACGACGGTAGAGTGCATGTGCTTGTTGTGCCTTTGGGATGTGTGCAATTTCGAATCTCGAGACAAATGAGTGATTGTGGGGTGACGAGTGAGGGCACGGATTGTCTAATTTCGAATATCGAGACAAATGAGTAATTGTGAGGTGACGAGTGAGGGCGCGGATTGTCTGTTGTACCGAGGATTGCAGCAGACTCTGTTGCACCCTTTAGGGCCGCTCTATCACGATCGAGCGGTTTCCACGAAATCCCTCGATCCGGGCCACAAAAAGTGGGATTTCGTGGGAACCACTCGATCGTGATCGAGCGGCCCCAAAGGATGCAGCATAGTATGCTGCAACCCTCGATACAGCAGACGATCCGCGCTAGACAAGTGAAGGAAGTTACATGCAACTTAAGTGCAGGCTCCTTGTCCCCTCACTGTATATATAAATGCGCATGTACATGTACCTAGAGGAATTCTCAAATTAGTGCAACTTACATGCAACTTAAGTGGTTATCTTATGTGTGCCTCGCGTCTGTGCGGGCCTCTCTCCCCTCACTGTTTACAAACAAACTTCTTATTGCCGCAATCATGATGAATTAATTTGAACCGTTTTTTCTAAAAAAAAGTGCAGGCTCCTCATCCTCTCTCTGTATATATAAATGCGCATATACATGTACATGTACATGTACATAAAGGAATTCTCAAATGAGTGCATGACTCGTTATGAAATGACGAGCATGCGATATACTCTATCAGATATTCATCGAATTGTGATGGAGATTAAAACCATCTTTACTATAACTAGTGATTTTTGGAAATCCACCAGTCCGTCTGTTATCTTTCTTTTTACTCGTTATCAATCGCCAGTCATTCTTTTCTTTCCATTCTCGCAATTATAAGAAGAAAGTGATTCAACCTTACCTTGCGTATGTGGATTGCGGGCTGGACCAGGTTTCGTTGCACTAGCTCTCTGCCAGTCCGCTCAATAGACGGGGCCGACAAGCGGACATGGCCAAATCAGCCCATATAATATTTTTTTAAGCTCAAGCTTGACCCATAGGCACGGGTGGAGGGGACCCTGACCCACTATCATGGGTCGGCTAGCAGACCCTTAGGTTGCGTTTGGTATGCAGGTTAGGGCGGGTTAAACTGGTAGAGGGTAACCTGTTTTAGTGTTTTGGTATTTGGATAGAGGGTTAAATTGAGGGTGGGTTAGAAGTGTGTTTGGGATGATATGATTGTATTGAAGTTTGAAAAAGTGAGCAGTTAATGTGATGTTATTGTATTGAAGTTTGGAAATGTGAGTAGAAGTGGAGTAGTTTATATTTTTTATATGATATGATGGCATAATATATATTTTTTGATGGAATTGATGATGGATAATTGATTTATTTAATTTTTTGTAAAAAGAAATAAAGTGAAGCCCACGCAGAAGAGAGGGGGAGTGGGTTAAGGGGGGAAAGGGGAGTTTACCCCCGTGTCCCGAACGGGACCTTAGGATCTAATTGCTCCATAACATTATACAAGAAAATAAATAATTTAAATATCCGTTGCAATATCTTCCGAATAAGGAAATAAATAATTGAATTCAGTTACAATATCTTTTTATGTAAAATGTACAACAATGAGTATTGTTCGTTATAAAATTAACTTTTGTTCTTGTAATTAGCAATAAATGACATATAATCATTGCTAAAGGTACATAAAATAGTGATTTACCCATTAGCTTATTCGTCAAAATTTGTACTAATCCTTGATAAATTTACAAACAATTAGAAGAAAATATTAAATGATGATTGTTATATTATACGTTGCAAGAAACATAACAACGAACACAATAATCGTTGCGAATATAAAGAAGCAATGAATATTATTCGTTATTATATATTTAAGTAGGGATGATATGACAAAGAATGTTGAATTATTGGTTGTTTTGGTCAATTTTGTCGTAGTACAAGTGATAAATATCCTACAAGTCAACAATCGGTAATCTCAATCTTACAGATCTCGAATCAGGCTCAACCCTAGTTAAGTTGGAGTTCAGTATACGTCCTTGTCACCTACCTCGTAATCATTTGACCTAATTTTAAATGATTTGTTAATCATCCGGATAACCTAATTCTAAATATCATTTTGGCTTGCTTTACAATGTTTTTGGATTGTTCA
This sequence comes from Ottelia alismoides, assembly GCA_037367405.1. Lineage (NCBI taxonomy): Eukaryota > Viridiplantae > Streptophyta > Magnoliopsida > Alismatales > Hydrocharitaceae > Ottelia > Ottelia alismoides. The sequence continues at coordinate 746,607 of JAZKJV010000595.1, forward strand.
AGATTACGAGAGGTGAATGATGATGACTAGCTAGTCGTATTTTTTAGTTTAATTTTTTTTTGAAAAAATCACAATGGATAAATGTTATTATATGGACCGTCGTATTCCTCATCAATTTCTAGTATAAAAAACCATCTGGTAAAGAATACTATTTGTCATTATATACTTAACAATAACAGATGATCTATAGTTAACTTTTTAAAAAAAAACTTGACTATGGAGTCTATAAACTCTTTCTGTTTTTTTAACTATGGAGTTGTTTCCATTAGCTAGTGATAATAGAGTAGAAGAAGTGTGAAATGGCCGCTCCCGACCATTCATTGGTCACATTATTACATAGACAGAATTTGGCAAGCTTATGAGCTGCAAACACCGTCTTCCTTGTAGCGTAGACCACTTTTATCTTCTTGGACATGCAGAGCGTATCAATGGAATTTTCAAGCAACCTTCTAATCAGTCAATCTGCACCCCCCCCCCCCCCCCCCCCCCCGCGAGCCCCTGGCCGCCTCTGCCAGCAAGCCTCCATCCTCCCAATCGACCTGCAACACGAAGCTGCCCGTCGGGATTCTCCCTGCAAGTCTGCCTATTTCGTTTTCCTTTGATTTCTTTTATTTTGGTTAATCCTATCTGTTAGATATAGATTGATTAGAGTAACCCACTCATATGGTTGGTTTAATATATTAAACTAACTGAGGGTTTATGAGTGTGAGACGGAGTGACTATCAGGGGTTATTATGTAATTCATAATTATGTAGGGTTATGATTGTGATTGTGGAATTACTAAAGGTTATGGGTGTAAAAATCTTTATTTTTATATACATACAAAAATTTCACATATTCACATATTTTCAACTATCCATTCCTTCATGTTCTTACAAAATCCACAACTCTATTTCCAATGACATCTGCTAAGGGTATTAAAAAGTTACCAAAAACTAAAGTCTTTGATGTCGCAACCTCCAACTAGTGACAACTATGCACGTATTCCCAAGTCTCATGTTCAAGATTTATCTGTAACAATGTTAACAATAGAATGGTGAGTCTAAATCCATGAAAGAGCTTAGACCCAACGAGCGGATCTTAAGCTTTTGATAAACTATTTTATCAATATAATTTGCGAGAAATCAAATAAAGCTGTGCTAGAAACAACATAAAAATAATAATGTTTGCATGGGTCAACATGTATCATTGAATTACTTGTGACATGAAATAATATTTGAAAATATTTGACAATCTTTACCATCTACCATATTCAATGTCACACTACCTTAACATGTCGTACTAGGTCATGAATCGTGTAAAATTGTTCAGGGAGAGAAACTCAACCCAGACTGTGAAAATCCTGTCATTTCGCTTAGATGGTCCCAAAGACCGAGTACATTTCGCATATGGCCCAAAGCCCATTAATATACGAAATGCGGGCCCAAAGCCCTTCCGAGTCACAAGGAGTAGGCCATAGGTATACCACGAGAGTATATCTACCCAACATGTAGTGACATGTTCATGACTTTTCTGAGGAGTAGGCCATAGTGTCCATTGTTCTTATATTATGTCATGGAAAAATCTTGACAACATATCTTGTAAAACTTACATCAATATATCTTGACAAATTTCACAAATCATAAGCTGCAGTTGTATTGCAACATGAAAATCATAATTGAACTTGGTAAATAAAATATCAAGATAAACTCACATGAATTAATTACTGTAAAGACCTTCATAAGCATGGAAATATTGTAAAACCATTGCTATAAGCAAAACTAACTATTTCTCGTAGAAAATATGTCTTGCAACCACTCACCTTAGTCTTGAACTTAACTAATATCTACATCAGCTTCCGAGCGCCCTCCATAACATTCAATAATTATACCTATTTGAAATATTAATTTTAGCAAATAGTTACTCACTTTGCATGTGATAACCATTGGCCATTCTATATATTCATTAACGTACTTTCACCATTAAAATTAATGGTGAGGTTTGCCTAATTTAACCCCATATCCATGTAATTGATAAATCATCCTCTTCTTTTTATTGTTTGTTTTCTTTTTACCTTTTTTTAAAAGCCCAAGTCATTACCTATTAGCAATAACATTCATACTTGTTTTGAGAAATAGTTTCTGCATAAAAAGTATAAAAACATTATGTTGTTTTTGCATATAGTATGTAGACTTTCCCTCTTTATAATAAGGTAATAAAACTATTTGTATCATAAGTTAATGTTGTTGATAATATTAATAATCATAAACATATTAATATCATACGATAATAGTTAGGATCAAACATAATTAATAGGATCAAACATAATTGTTTAGTTTGTATACATGTTTGTTTTCTTCTGAGAAGCTCCAACCAAATTGAACCCCAAGTATAAAAACATTAACCTACTGGGAGTCTAACACTACTGTATATGTAGTGCCCACTGTGCCCCCATCATAATAAAGCTTGCTACATGTTTTATGCAATATCGCGTGTTTGCGACTTCTCATACCCCGATATTTCTACTGCTAATTCCTTTTTCCAATTTATGTGCATGATGAAATGGAATAAAGTGTCAGAATCAATGAGCAACTTATGCAATTAAAGAGGAATACTAACCTTCTACACTGTTAATGGTATCCTGGCAATGTCCTTTTGTCTCGCCTACAGGTATTCCCATATGCCACTTAAATTAAGGTGACACTTGAAAAGGTTCAGAGAAGGTGAGAATAGGGAGAGTTGGTTCCACCTTCAACACAGAACTTTATATATGGAAATAATTCTTGCCTCCGTCGCTTAGTGTACCCATTTTATTATGTCACACGTGTATGTTTATTTCCACTCCAGTGTCTAATATTCATCAAAATATTTTAATTCCTAACAGCTAAACTAATAGCTTAACTGAGGTCAATGTCTATCCTTTTGATACAGTGCAAAAGCTTGCCATTTTAAATCCATAAATACTAATTAGATGTGTCCCTATATATTTTTTGTTAGACACATATACCCACAAATGGATATGGGCCTAATCCATCCATTAACATACATATAAGCAGGAGCACTTCCACCGACCACCTATTAATTTTTGCTACAAAAATCTCCGTTTTACCCTTCTTGATTCCATCTGCCACCTACCTCTAGCTATCTTTCCCTTTTTGCCCTCGATCTGTCTGAAGAATTACCCAACCCACACGCACAATCTACTCCTCTGCCTTCGTCGCTTCCATAGAGACCTCGGTTGAGCCACCGTACCCTAGAACACCAACCATCGCCGGAGGTGCTCCTCCCTCTTCCGCTACTCGCCTCCTGCTCAGACAACGGGACCGTGATCCACTCTCAGATGGAGGCTATGTCAACTCCTTTTCGGTCTCGCTGCGGAGGATCGCGGAGAGGATGGGTTTCTATGGCTCTCCATACTCCTCCCCTCGATGACATGGGTCTAGGTCTTCGACAATGAGGTAAGACAGGACACGAGTGAAGGCTTCACCCAAACCGCGATACACTGGCTGTCATCACCATCGCGAAGGCGAAGAGCCGCGAGGCCAAGCGCCGCCTTAGGTGGCCGAGCTGCGAGGCCGAGCAGGGCTACGGCGAAGACATCGACGCCCAACATGCCAAATGGTAGATTGCGATTAGAAGCAAAGCCATTCCCTGATTTGTATTTGGATTTAGATTGCGTTACTTGCATATTTTCTTTAGTTCGTTCTGGTGCATTTTCAGAAGCAAAATTTGGCTTCTGTTTGTCCAGAAAAAGGGAACTTGGGTATTTTTGTGATTAAATCGGGGAGAATTATCTCTACAATTTCATCTGTATATTAAACATCAATGTGTTGTCTTAACTGTTGATGTGATCCTGATTGTGCAGCGTCAATTAGTCTTTTATAATTACGAGTGTTTACCGCGATTAGGTGCTAGCACGAGCACTCGGTGGGAAGATTGGGAGAGCGGATGTCAGATGGGAGCTTGGTTTGAAGCATATATCTATCGAGATCGAGGCAGTCAGGAAGCTATATGATTTAGATCCGGGGCCTTGTATCTATGCAATAGTGTCTCATCGAGATCAGGTGAGATGTGAAATTCATCTTCCTGTTCAGTTTCATTCACTGTAAGAAAATGTCAGACCAATGTAGTTAAGAAGCCAAAAATATGTTCATAACATCATTGTTTCTGTTGGATTAACAAAAGTTGATTGATTTCTGGGCTGATATTGAAATTCCTTGATTTGTCAGGCTTATTCCAGACATTAGAGTTTGCACAATATGCATTTCAACATCTATGTCATTTTGACGAACAGTTGATAGATATTTTGATTTTGTATTCCATCTTTCAGCATAGCATATTAAGCATCATTTCTCAGCTCCTGTTTGGGTATCCAGATGCCACACTGCATGAGCAATTAGATTTAAAGTCAAAATTAGAATATCACCTGAAATCAAGTGTTGATCGTTCTTTTTATTTTGTGTTGGTGAGAATCATTGTGGGAAAAAATACAGAATTACATGCTTGTAAGTATCAACTAGCAAACGTAGAAGCAACTCAAAAATCCTTGCAAGGAGATTTTCAAAGCGAGTTCTTGCTTGATCCTCCTTGCATGCCTATGAATCGATTAAGTGTTTAATGTGTATTTGTTTACATACCTCAAACTTGTGTTTTTCGTCATGTTACTTCGAGGACAAAAGCCATGTTTTCTTCATGTTACTTCGAGAACAAAAGCCAAAATGGAACATAGATCCTTACATAATTATCTCGATGGTTGTTGAGGCCACTATCCTTTCGAAGACATAATGAACCCAATATCATCGTGTTGAAATCGTGGATTATTTGGATTTGGGCAGCTTTAATTATGATTGGTTTGATTAGTCAGGCCGCCATTTGACTTTTCCTGTTACTTGGGGTTAAGTTGAGAGATTACGGAGTTGTAATGATTTTATTGAAATATTGATCTGAAAATTGTTTTGAGCATAATATCATGTGATGATTTTTTGTCATAATTGTTTTCTACTCTTGTGAATGTTATGTTGGTAACAAATTTAATCAACAATATACATGGTACAATGTCAGCTTTTCTATTGCGTAATCTAGACGTCATCGTTGAGAGACTATGTACCAATTCTGCACGAATAATGATACATACTCATGAAAAGGTTAGCGAGCATGTGACGTCAAACAATCCAAACTCCTTTATCTTGAGTTCCGCCACCATCATAATCTTTATTGCACCCACCAGTTGCCATTGCTGCCCGTGCATGTGGAGCACGAGTCAAATACACCACAACACCTCTCGACTCTCCCCACAATCGTGATTTCGCAACCCCACCCTCTACTACTTTTGTTGCTGATACTATCGTTCGCATGTCTCTTTCGATATATGTTCCCTCATTCGAGATCGTTGATGCCACCGACTCGATAACGTGGTTGATGTCATGTCCCTCCATTTCTTCAAAACTATGCAGCTTATCATCGACGACAATCCAATTCTTAAGTCTGTTCGCACCTCCTTATGCATTTTGTCTATTGTGCCATTGAGTCCAACCATGTCAACACCACAGTCAAACTCATCTGATCACGTCCCAACCAGTCCCTTCAATATCGATTCCCTCCTTCACCATCGTTGATACTGCCGACTTGCTAATGCTCTTGCTTTCTTGATTCTTGACTTTGCTAGATGATGTTCCTTATCATGGACTACACGCCAATCCCTACTTCGTAGAAATTGAGATAATCCAAACCCATAACATACGCTACAGAATTATAAGTTATACAAGAATATGTGACCTGACTTTAAATGTATGCTTAGATATTGTGTTTCGAATGAGTGCATCTATTAAAAAGCAGTGAGGTAGTGAATGGTGTAGACACGGACTCCACCACTATTGTAGATTGCTATATCACAACAACTACTAAGCAATTGTTAATGCATACATCTTAGAGGTTGACGAATTTTGGGACCTTGATTTTTAGTAAAAAATCTTTACTCCGATACTATAGAACTACAGAGAAGATTTTGATATAGATCAATTCATTATACTTTTGTGCCACCTTAACCAGAGATAAATGTTGTAATATATTTACACTCCAACCATTCAGAAGCTTATTCTGTACGGATATTATCTTACATATACTACATGTTCCCTGCAGACAACTTAAATGTTCCTGCAGACAACTTAAATGGTAAAAGGATGCATGACAAAGTTTCAGTCAGAATTCAACATATTATATGTTCTATCAATAATATGGGAAAACCAGTGAAGAAAATTGTATTAGATAGATAATAATTTCCTTCCTTCTAGCTTTTATGATTAATCAAAGCATTCTTTCAATAAAAAATTGCAAGTATTTGGCTATATGAGATACCACGCAAAGAACTAAATTGGTCACATTAATGGTAATGCATATGAGCACTTGGTGTTCATGTGGTAAATACTAATATGCATAATGTACCATTCATCTTTATCCTTTTAACATAACTAATTTATATCTTTTATTCCTTCTTTTCTAACCGAACAAAGAATAGCAATTAATCACCACTTATCCCTTCTTATCCTTATAAATCATATCCCTCCAATTGAACAGAAAAGAGGGATAAACCATCCTTACCCTTTGTCCATCCTATCCTCTCTTCGGGTGCGTTTGGTTCGTGGGTTATCAAGGGGTGGATAACCTGGTTTGGTGTTGTGGGTTAAGGGTTGGGAGGGTTTGTGTGATGTGATTGTATTGGAATTTGAAAAAGTTGGTAGTTATTATGATATGATTGTATTGAAATTTGAAAAAGTGGGTGGTTGTTGTGATGTGATTGTATTGAAGTTTGGAATAGTTAGTAGAAGTTGAGTATTTTATGATTTTTAAATAATATGATGGTATAATATATAATTTTTTTGATGAGAAGGGAGTGGGCTCCATTAGGGTTAAAAGTGGGGGTTTTGGGGGGTTACCCACCCAAAGTGGGGGGTAACCCCAAATGAAACGAATGAGCGTTAAATAGTTGGGAGCTATGAGAATAGTTGCATAATCATTTTTATTGTTATTACTTAAAGTATACTAAGTATTTTAACTGACGCATTTCAATACTAGGATTGCAATTGATCTAAGGTTAAAAAAATTAATTCACTCAAATAAATTAAGTTTTTTTAGTTATATACATCACCTACAAACTATATCATTTAAAAGCTTGGAATAGTCATATTATACTATTTCATGTCTTCTTTGACAATTCTCCTTTGTAAAAACAATATATTTGCCTTTACACTCATTTCAGAAATTTGTGCGCAAATTTTTTTGAATGAATATTCCAAAATATGCGGTATTTTACTGATGATTCGTGTATAAAATTATTAACTGTTTCACAATGTCGTATTTTACTGACAATTCGGGTAGCCTTTGGTTATAATTTAAATTTTTGACAAGTTCTCTATCCCCATGTTTTTCCAAGGGGTGTGCACACATGTATATTGCATAATTTTATATCCAATCTTACTTTCAATAGATCCGAAATGGCAAACAAATCAATAGCCATTGAAGTTAGGAAAATTGAATATCTTAATGGTAGTAATTATGAATTTTGGAGAAAAAAATCTATTTTGACATTTCAAAGGATAATATGCACTTGGTAATTAAGTCCTTGTCTGTCAAGATATTTTTATTTTTGTGCTTCTGAGTAATTTGAGTATGTGCAAAGAAGACCATGTAATTCGATTTTCAAAGACATTTATATCTCATAACATTAAACTGTATATCATATGTTTGAGAAGTGCTGATTATTGACCTTGAGAACGATATTGATTAAAATAAGGTTTGATTTTTCAGTTATTATATTTCGATATCTATTAGTTTCTAAGTGCACTCATGTAATTGTATTTTCATAGATATTGTTTTCTTCAACGCTTCCCCGTGCATTGCACGGGGCTAGCACTAGTAAAATATTATATATATTCATGGTTTCACTATTCACTCAACCTATGTATTCTTCACTTTAATTTAGGTAATTCAATCTTCCATATTAATTAACCATTGATGTACGTGAAAAAAATATTATACATATTCATGGTTTCACTATTCACTCAGCCTATGTATTTACACAGTATACATATACCACTGTTCTCTAAATACTTGGATCCAACTTACAATATATACATTAGAAAAAATATTTCTTGATCCGAAACTCTCTTAAAAAAATATCCGCCAATAATTGTACCTACACTCGCATGCCTATTCTGAATTACCTATGGTAGTATTCGTACAAGGATTTGGCCATCGGCATTACAATTACTATCGAGACATTCCCCATATCAATCCAATCCATTCTCTTACTCTTCAAGTACAAATACATTCTCTAAAGTCGTATTTATAAAGATATGTATCTATATATGATCCTAATCTCATTATATATATATATTTATATATATATATATATTTATTTAAAATGTGGTAGAATTATATCTATATCTGATCATTCCTACATGATGTTTATATCGAATGTGGCCTTTACAAAGGAGGTCGGAGATGTACATGTAGAGACGAAGGTGAACAAGTTCCACTACCAAGACTTCGAGAACATGACCTTCCGGCAAGATGGGTTGGCGAGGGAGCTAGACTCGACGATGGAGAGGGATGGGAACTTCGTGGTGTTTGTGGGTCTGAGGAAGATGAGCTGGAGTGAGGTAGGGAGGAAGGGGACAAGGTTCTACAATGAGGAGTACCCATCTTTGAGATAACAGTAGCTTTGTTTCATCCATCGGGTACTCGGATCTACCCAAGGACGGAGCCAGAATATTTTTGAAGAGGGGCATGGGGTTTTAGAAAAATATATCTACCAATTACAGTATAATCATACTCATTATATAACAATATTTGTTAGGAAAAATTATATCTATAATTTTCACATATATTTTTCATCAATTTTGAACTTATCATTATATAACAATAGTCAATTTTGAACTTATTTTTTAATCAACTATATCTTTTTATTCAATTTTACATAAACTGGTATAATATATGTTCTACAATGTCGGGATTTTTTGTGAATGATATTTATATCTTTTTTTAAAAGTAAGTTATAATCAAGTATTTTAATTATTTTAAATTCGGTAAATGGATTTTGATTAATTACACCATAAACTGCACTTGTTCTGAATCTGTATCAAATCAAAAATATAAAATACCTAATTCTATATTTTTTATCAATAACAAGAAATACTAATGTCTATGAAGAAAATTACGTTGATCAAAAATATATGTGCATTCGACCACTTTACTTGATAATAAATAGGACCAATGAATAATACATGAGACTTGACAATAAACGAATTTTTAAAAAAATTTATTTTTTAGATGCAAATTAAACTTCGTATATGTATAACTGATAATGAAATTGGATGAAAGATCGATTCATTCTATAGTTCGATTCTACAAAAAATGGATAACCAATAAGATTAGGGAGGGATTTATTATAAGTTGGTCGATTGAAGAAATTATCCAATATAGGTTGATTTGCGGTAAAATCTATTATTTTTTGGTATACAGTTTATGTTAAGAGGCATATTATCTATTGGTAAAAATTATTGAACTTTTTCTAAAGAAATGAGGGGAGGATGTACGAGTTTTACCCTCACAATCCAAATGAGACATTATAATTATGAAATATTATGATTATTTTTACCTTAAAAAATCCATAGAATATATATATATGGAAAAAGGACCCTACACCGGCGGGTGTAGGAAACTCCCTACATCCGACCTAATTTTTCATTATTTTTTGATTTTTTTGATATGAAACCTTGGGGGATTTAGATCACCATGTATCACCATGTTGTCATTCTAAATTCAACTTAATTCGATACTTCTAGCATCTCCATCAAGACTACTCAATTTTAACGGTCTCAGAATTGCTGAAATCGACCATGTCTAGATTAACATGTTAGTAATGTTTGTTTTGCACGAAATTTGAAACACATATTCCCCTGAACATATTAAGTAAATCCCCTCACCTTTTAATTCAAAAAAACAATCAAAATAATCGAAAAATGGGGTGGGTGCAGGGAGTTTCCTACACCCCAGGGTGCAGGCTCCCTGACCCCTATATATATATATATATATATATATATATATATAGGGGCCGGGGAAGCTGCACCGGTAGGTGTAGCTAACTAGCTGCACCCGGTCATTTTTTCATTGGTTTTTATGTTTTTGAAATGAAACCTAGGGGGATTTAAATCACCATATATCACCATGATATCATATCAATTTCAACGAAATTCGAAACTTCTACCACCTCTATCAAGACTATCACATTTTAACGGTCTCGGAATTATTGAAATTGACCCTTCAGATGGGCATGTTTGTATTGTTTTTTGCATGAAATTTGAAACACATATTCTAATCAATAAACTAAGTAAATCCTCATAAGTTTTTTTCAAAAAAAATAAAAAACCAATAAGAAAAATGGTCGGGTATAGCCAGTTGGTTGCACCCGCCAGCGTAGCTTCCCTTTTGCCATATATATATATATATATATGAGGTAAGGGAGCCTACTTTGTGAAGTAGGTAACCTTACCTACTTCACATCCATTTTTTTCAAATTCTTTTTATTTTTTTGAAAAATGCTACCATGGATTTTCGTAATCATATCCCATAATATGCCATTCAAATTTCGTCAGAAATAGAGACTCCTACCATGTAAAATACAACAAATCTGTGACCGTTAAAAAATGACTGTCTGGATGGAGGCCGTAGGAGTCTCTGTTTCTGATGAAATTTGAATGACATATTAGAGGGATATAATTATGAAAATCCATGGTGGTATTTTTCAAAAAAATAAAAATTTTTACAAAAAAATGAAATGTGAAGTAGGTAAGTTACCTACTTCACAAAGTAGGCTCCCTTTCCTCTATATATATAGGAGAAACTTCAAATGAGGCGGGGTCTCACCACTTTTGTGGTGAGCCCCTCCATCTCATCCATTTAATTTAAATCCCACGGTTGTGATAAATTTCACCATAATTACATTATTTTAATGGTAAAAAATCCATTTTGGTCATTTATCAAATTCTAAATGTAGAATGTGACAACTAAATTGCCTAATATCTCTCTCTCTTAATTAATCAGCGCCCAGCCGCCGCCTCTGCCTCGTCTCCCTGCCGCACGTCCTCCATCTCTCCAGCAACATCTGTCGGCGGCAGCAACATCCTCCTCCAGCAACATCCTCCGTCAGCCTGCCTCGTCTCCCTACCGCACGTGTGCAGCTGCGCCACTGCCCAACCGCCTCCTCTGCCTCATGCGAGGCGGCACCGCCCGCCTTCCTTCGCGCACCGATCTTCAGGCGGAGCCACAGCCCCGTGCATCGTCCTCTTCAGCAGCCTCCGCCTCACGCGAGGCGGCACTGTCTGCCTTCCTCCGTGTACCGATCTTCAGGCGGACCGCATCCACAGGCGCCATCCTCTTCGGCGAGGTGGTAGCCTTCCGCTCGTGCCCCTACCGCCCGCCCTCGGCCCCGCTCTCCGTCAGGCCGCACTCCGCCTGCGTGTCCTCCAATGCGGCACCTCGCCATCGACACTGAAGCGTCGAGATGTGCGCGGAGGAGGGGCCCCATAGCTTTTTTTTACAAATCGTAGTTTTTTTTACAAAATAGGAATATTTTGTGCAAATATTGATTTTTTTTACAATATCATGTCAATTTTTTTACATATTTCCAATATCTAACAGTCTACTTATTTGTCGTAGAACTCTACAGAAATATTACAAAGTGATCAGATACTCTTACAAAGAAGAGAGATTCCGTTACATTATCGTATAATAATTTTACTTAACTGATATTCAGATTTACATATTTATTTACCTTTTTTACAAATCTCAATGTTTTTTCTCTATTTTGCAGGACTCGAAAACATGTATGGCAATTGAACTTTAAGGCAATGAAAAACATGCGTGAATTTTACAAAGAAGGGAGATTCAGTTACAAAGATTCACAGATTTTTTACAAAACAAACATACACAATTACAAAAAAGTTAAAGCTTACAAAGAGGAAAAATACTCTTACAAAACTCGCTGGAATTACAAAATGAATATACACATTTACAAAACTGATACAACCATTTACAAAATGAAATTACAGTAATAAAATGAAATCATTAATGAAATTTACAAAGAGTAAAAAATATTTTACAAAAACTCGTTGTAGTTTTCAAAGCTGTGGTTGATTTCAGATCGTTTGGAACAAAATCAAAAATTAATTAATAAAGGCTTTTGTGAAAATACCAAATCGAGAAAAGCTTAAAACGGCAATTTGAAACCAATAAATGAAACTCGAAATTAATGAAATCAATTTGACAAAAATACCCTTTTGGATGAGGTTTTTGATGAAACCGTCAGATTGAGATCTGACGAATCTACTCGATGACTCACTACAATATTGGTGAGACTCCACCTCATTTGAATTGCCGCCTTATATATATAGGATTTTTATCCAGAGGACACTGTGCCCATTTGAGATAAAACGGGCCCGTATTCTGCACCATTAGATGAAATCATGCAATCCCATGATTATAGGAACCGCATTTGTAACCGCAAGTTTCGTAAATATGAAAATTAATTAGGTTCCTTAATTAGCAAAAGAGTCCTTTCTTCTCGCCCGAATTTCTATCGAGAAAAAAAATCCTTTTTTCTCAATTGAGAGGGCATCGATCGTTTGTTAACACACAATTTGTAACCAAAGGTATTTTGATTTGGATTTTTTAATTTTTACATGTTTTTTCGTTGCTAATATATATTTATATAGGTTCATGCATGGATAATTCGCGAGTAGATTATGATCGTGATATATCAGAATCAACTATGAAAGATGACTTAGTCGATGGTTCAGAAAGTGAAGATTATTTATGTGAATTCGACAATGAAGGCAATCTTTTCGATCTGATTGATGTCAACAAGAACTCTGAAAGATTAGGTATTTTTTATTTTTTTATGTAATCATATGACTTTTTTTCACGTTTTTCATTACATCTTTAAAATTTCAAACATCTTAGCATCAGCAAGATTATGTAAGCTCTAGTATTATGTAAGCATCTGTAAGTATCTGTAAGATCTTAGCTGACACAAGTAATATTTGCAAAATAATCAGTAAGCTCTTATGTAGCATATGTAAGTATCAATAAGTTATATAATGACACAGATAATATTTTTAAAATCAACAGTAAGTTTTTAAGTAGCATCTGTAAGTATCAGTAACTTAAATCATCAGTAAGTACCTTGTAGTATATGTAAGTAGCATCTTTAAGTATCAGTAAGTATCAGTAGCAAAATCAACAGTATGTTATTATGTAGCATCTGTAACTAACAAGTGTAAGTATCATTAACTTAAAGCATCAGTAATTTCTTATGTAGCATATGTAAGTATCAGTAAGTTATTAACTGGCACAAGTAATATTTGCAAAATAATCAGTAAGCTCTTATGTAGCATATGTAAGTATCAGTAAGTTATATAATGACATAAGTAATATTTTCAAAATCAACAGTAAGTTTTTAAGTAATATCTGTAAGTATCAGTAACTTAAATCATCAGCAAGTACCTTGTAGTATATGTAAGTAGCATCTTTAAGTATCAGTAAGTATTAGTAGCAAAATCAACAGTATGTTATTATGTAGCATCTGTAACTAACAAGTGTAAGTATCATTAACTTAAAGCATCAGTAATTTCTTATGTAGTATATGTAAGTATCAGTAAGTTATTAATTGGCAAAAGTAATATTGTCAAAAGCAACAATAAGTTCTTATGTATCATCTGTAAGTATCAGTAACTTAAACCACATTATATGTAGCTATTGTAAGCCTTTGTAAGTAATCGTGAATAGAATTTAGTAAATTTGGTAATTTATGGTGTAATGAAATAAATCTTAAATTGTAATACTTTCATAATTAACAGAAATAAAGAGTAATACTAATATAGTTATCAGTAACTTCTATTGATGTATCAGTAAGTAGGAAGCAATATAGTTGTAACAAAACTCATTATATATATATATATCTATTGTAAGCATCAGTAAATTATGCATATATTTTGATAGTGTTACAGGTAATAAGTATTAAAGGATATGTAATAAGTTCAAGTTTTCGTGAATAGGATTTTGTAAATTTTGTAAATATGTAATAGCATCTGTAAGTATCGGTAAGTATCAGTATAAAAATCAACAGTATGTTATTACGTAGCACCTCTAAGAATCAAGTGTAAGTATTATTAACTTAAAGTATCAGTAAGTTCTTATTTATTAGTACTTAATTTTTACAAGTTTAGTAACTTTGATGAAGTTATAGGTGTGTCTTTAATTTCTACTGATACTTTCTTTATTGTTTATTCCTTTAGTCAATGATGAATATGAAAGCTTTAAAGATTTAAATGATGAAGATTCCACTATATCAGCCGTAGATCCTGCTATTATTCCTCGCGAGGCTCTTTCATTCTCAAACCTAAAGGAATGTGAACTGTTCTATGAGAAATATGCCACTGAACTTGGCTTTAATATTAGGACGAGTAGCACCAAATATTGTTTTGATCGGAAAAACAAAGTTAGGAATCTTTCTTTCAAAAAATTTGTTTGTTGGAAGGAAGGACAGTATGTTCAAAATTCCAAAAAAGGAAGATATCATCGAGCCTGACATTGATTGACGTAGAAGCTAATCTAAAGGGAATAGACAGCGAGGTAGAAAGATGTGGAATAAGCCGTTGTGATTGTAAGGCAAAGTTGTGTGTGAAGTTAAATCAGATATCAAAACAGTGGGATGCAGTCTCATTTATTGAGGAACATAACCATAAACTTGTTTCTCCAAGTAAGAAGAAGTACCTAAGACCGAATAGGAGAATAACTAAGGCCACAAGGAATTTACTATCTTCTATATCTCAAGTTAACATCCCTACGGCAAAACAAATTGCATTTTTGGACAAACAGAGTGGATCTGATGAACGTATTGGTTCTATAGCTAGAGATATATACAATCTAAAGCGTGATCAGAAGAAAGAAATTGAAGGTCATGATGTTGTTATGTTGTTGGAACATCTTGAATATTGCAAAAGCATTACACCTGATTTTTTTTATGTGTACAAGCAAGACGAGGATTCGTGTTTAACTCATTGCATGTGGATAGATTCTTATTCTATGAAAGATTATAAATTGTTTGGAGATGCTGTTACATTTGATATAACATACGATACGAACAAGTATAAGCTCATTTTTACTTCTTTTTGTGGGGTTAACAAGCATAACAATACTGTATTCTTCTGCAATGCATTCTTAATGAATGAGATAAAGGATTCTTTTGTATGGCTTTTCAGATGGCTGTTAATGTCGCTCCCAAGTCAATTATTACTGATCAGTGCACATCCATTAATGCTGCTATAAGAGAAGTTTTCCACACTACCAAACAAAGATATTATGGTTGGCACGTTACAGCTAACATGAAGAAGAGGATTGGTTTAAACAAAAAAGCTAATATAGCAATTCCTTCATTGAATAAAGATTATTTGGGGTGCAAAAAGAGAAGAAGATTTTGAAGCTGAGTGGGACAAAATAGTTTTAGAATGTAATTTAGAAAAAAATAGATGGATTAATGTTATGTATCGTATCAGGAAAAAGTGGGTGCCTATTTACATGAGAAGATATTTTTTTGCTGAGATGAATACAACATAGAGGAGCGAGAGCATGAATTATTTCTTGACTAACCATGTCAATCAGCTGAATAGTTTATATGAGTTCATGACCAGATTTCAAACCGCAGTTGAAAGAATGAGAGAGCATGCTAATATGATGGACAATGATAATGAGAATAAAATTCCCAAGTTGGCTACGCAATGGAGCATTGAAAAACAATTTTCTGAGCATTTCACAAAGAATTTGTTTTACATGATTAAGACAGAGCTTTCGGAGGGTATTGAACTAAATGTGATTCCATTTCCTTCAGTTGATGACGTTATACAATTCAGAGTATATCCTATTGGGAAGATTGAAGATTTTAATAGAGTTACTTTTCATGCTTGTTACAATAAATTCAAATGTGATTGTATGAAAATGGAATCAATGGGTATTCCTTGTAGACACATTATAAGTATTTTAAAATATACTGATGCGTTAAAGGTTCATTCCTCTCTTTTATTGAATAGATGGAAGAAAGATATCAAGAGAAATTGCTATTATCCACTTTATAGGAAGAGAACAGTACAAGATGACAATAGTCAATTAAGGGTATTGGCAAATGAACTTATCAGCGAAGCTGATGGCAACAAAGAAGTATACGATTACATTAAGAAGGTCCTTATAGATTCTTCTGAAGGAGTCAAAGCTATTAAGAGTAAAAGGATGATTGTTAATATTAAAGATGTCCACGAGGGTAATGAAAAAAGTGATAAGACAGCATTTATTGTAAAAGATCCCAATGTAGCAAAACCAAAAGGATCTGAAAAAAGTGATAGATCAAAGGGAAGCACTAATAGATTGAAATTAATTAGTGAAGAGAATTCATCAAAGGGTAGACAATGCAAATTATGCCATAAAGTCAATGCTGGACATGATTCAAGGAATTGCCCTTCAAAATCTGCAAATAATGCTTGATGGTAAGAGAAATTCATTAAATGATATGATTCATATTGTATTTTCATTATATTAACATTATGTTAACATTATCTAAATTTTTTCCATTACACAAGTGGATACATATTCAATGCAGCTGATATTCAAAAGGTTTGAAGTCGGTTGATATTCAAAGGAATGAGAAGATTGAAACATATTGTGGCATACCCCAATTCAATTTATATAAGAATTCCATTTTTTTCATATTGTTCCCTTTTTGTAATTTTTGTAAATTGTGTACTATTCATCTAGGCTGAAGTTGTGTGTTTTTGATCATTTTTTATTCAATTAGAATGATATTGTTATGTTTAATGTTATGTAATTTGTAAGTTCTTTTCAATTGTAATTTTTTTAACTTTTTTATTCACGTTCTTCACTGCATCATTGTAATTTCGAACATCTTAAGCATCAGCAAGATTATGTAAGTATTTGTATCAGTAAGATCTTAGCTGACTCAAGTAATATTTGCAAAATCAACAGTAAGTTCTTATATAGTATATGTAAGTATCAGTAAGTTATATAATGACACAAGTAATATTATCAAAATCAACAGTAAGTTTTTATTTAGCATCTGTAAGTATCAGTAACTTAACGCATCAGTAAGTATTATGTAGTAGACGGAAGTAGTATCTGTAAGTATCAGTAAGTATCAGTAGCAAAATCAAAAGTATGTTATTACGTAGCATCTCTAAGTATAAACTGTAAGTATCATTAACTTAAAGTATCACTAACTTATTATGTAGCAATTGTAACTATCAGTAAGTTATTAAATGACATAAGTAATATTCTCAAAATCATCAGTAAGTTCTAATGTAGCATCTGTAAGTATCAGTTACTTAACGCATTAGTAATTATCATGTAGTATATGAAAGTAGCATCTGTAAGTATCAGTAATTATCAGTAGCAAAATCAACTGTATGTTATTACGTAGCATCGGTAAGTATAAACTGTAAGTATCAGTAACTTAAAGAATCAGTAAGTTATTCTGTAGCATATGTAACTATCACTAAGTTATAAAATGACACAAGTAATATTCTCAAAATCAATAGTAAGTTATTATGTATCATCTGTAAGTATTAGTAACTTAAAGCATATTATATGTATATATTGTAAGCATCTGTAAGTAATCGTTAATAGGATTTAGAATATTTGTTATTTTAAGGTGTAATGAAACAAATTTTAACTTGTAATACTTTCAACTGAAATATTTTTTTATGTTACAGTATATTCCATAGTTAACAGAAATAAAGAGTAAGTTTATTATAGTTATCAGTAACTTTAATTTAATCTATCAGTAAGTATGAAGCAATATAGTTGTAACAAAACTCCTTATATGTAGCTATTGTAAGCATCAGTAAATTATGCAAATATTTTAAATTATCATAGTGTGACAAGTAATAAGTATATAAGGATTCGTAACTACATGCAATGATTTGAATATTAACGTATTAACCTTAAATATTAGTAACTTTCCTATAGTAGTTAGTATTTATTGTAATAGGAGTATCATTTAAGCAAAGTTTTATAAGTAATAATAGTATTAAGAGAAGTAACTTTATATTGATAAACAGTAACATCATTAATACAATATGTAAGAAATCAAGCTGAAATTAACTCTTGATTTCTACTGGTAACAACGCATATTTTCTCTAGTATTTCTTTATACATCATAAACAATCTCTGAACTTAACACAAGTAAGTTCTTTAGGTCGTATAACAATCTCAACAATTAACAATCAACATCCATCAAAATTTTTCATTCATAAAGATATTCATGTACAAAAGAAAGATGCTAGTTTTAAATTTTGAATACTACATGTAACTTATATACATCTTCTCTAATTATATGTCTAAGATAATTCATTTCTTTCAATCTTTCTTCTCCCCACTTGTAAGTAGAATAACGGCTATCTCGGCGTGAAACTTGGGGATATCTTCGATGCGGAAGACTGGATCTTTTCCCTTACAAATGAATTCCATATATTTCATTACATAAACTCCACAATCAATGGAATCACTTCGCTGTATTGGGATTCCTTTTGCTATCTCTACTGGCCACTTTTCAAGGTGTTCTCCAGTGAATAGCATGAAGTATTCCACCATCCAATCAACCTAATAAAATTGTGAAAGAAATATGTTAGAAACAAAAAAACTCAAAAATAAATGTATCTCATAATTTTTTTATCTATATTTACCCATTTTATAACATCCAAGAGGTGTTTCTTCATCCCAGTAAGTGAATTGTATGAAATGAATTTTTTAGCATCGAAATCAGCCACGAGAAGATGCCAAGCCTTCTTTACATTATTTAACATTGTTCTCGTGCATGAGAACAAATTGTTTAGAGGCTCATAATCTTCTTCAGTTGCTTCTTTCACAGTCTTTGGGAACAATTGCTGTAATGAATAATAATTAGGCAATATAATATAACTTAAAAACCAAAAATAGTTAAGTACTATTACCATTTAAGCCGTATTTGCAAAAATAAAAGGGCATTCCACGTCACTTTCTTGATGTGATTTATTTTGCACATTTATTAACATATCCAAAATGACATCAATGACCATTTTGTTATAGAGTAGATCTTTAATGTGTATTCCATTGCAAAAGTTGTCTCCTAAACCATGGTAAGTTGCTCCCATACTGCAATGTAAATTAAGTTGTATCATTCAAAAAAGCTCATCATAATTATTTATCCAATAAATTTATCTAATAAATTTAGTAAATCTCTTCTTATTTGACAACATGATCCTTCAAGAATTCGTGAATGGTTGCCCTCTCTGATTCTGAAATCGCATCATATCCAATATAATCGATGCGAGTTAAATTGTAAACCTATAAATATATTTATATAACCTTATCAATAATTTATGTTATTGCATCATTGAAATTTCGAACATCTAAAGCATCAGCAAAATTATGTAAGCATTAGTCTTATATAAGCATCTGTAAGTATCATTAAGATCTTAGATAACACAAGTAATATTTACAAAATTAACAGTAAGCTCTTATGTAGCATATGTAAGTATCAGTCAGTATGAAAATTACTCAAGTAATATTTCAAAGATGAACAGTAAGTTCTTATGTGTCATATGTAAGTATTAGTTACTTAAATCTTCAGTAAGTATCATGTAGTATCTCTAAGTACCATCTGTAAGTATCATTAAGTATCAGTAGCAAAATCAACTGTAAGTTATTATGTAGCATTTGTAAGTATCACTCACTTAAAGCATTTGTAAGTTACTAGTTATCATAACTGTAAGTTATTATGTAGAATCTTTAAATATCAGTAAATTAAAGCAGCAGTAAGTCCTTTTATAGCATATCTAAGTATCAGTAATTTATTAAATAACACAAGTAATATTCTCATAATCAACTGTAAGTTATTATAAAGCATCTATAAGTATGAATAACTAAAGCATCTGTAAGTTCTTATTTATCAAATGTAAGTATCTGTAAGTATCAGTAACTTAAAGTATCAGTAAGTTATTAGTTAGCATATATAAGTATCAGTAAGTTATTATCTGGCACAAGTAATATTCTCAAAATCAACGGTAAGTTATTATAAAGTATATTTAAGTATGAGTAACATAAAGCATCAGTAAGTTATTTACTGACACTAGTAAAATTCTCAAAATCAACAGTAAGTTATTATAAAGTATCTGTAAGTATCAATAAATTAAAGAATCAGGAAGTACTTATGTAGAATATGTAAGTATCAGTAATTTCTTAATTGACACAAGTAATAATCTCTAAATCAACTGTAAGTTATTATATAGCATCTGTAAGTTATTAAACTACCAACAATTCAATTATATAAAATTAATAAAATTTAAATGCAACAGTATCTGTAAAGTATGATAGGTTGATTTCATACCTCTAAAGCTTGCTCTTTGTTGTTTTGAATCTTTTGAATTTCATCTTCATCTTCTACATTCATCACTTTTTTAAAATTCTTTTTTTAAGCTTTCTTTTTTTCCTTACTACTTTCTCCTTAAGTGGAATGGTTTGTATTTTTTCTTTTTCCTTTATTGCTCTTATTAATTTGACCTTTTTTGACATGCTGCTAGGAGTGATAAACTTTTTACTTCTACCCCTCTTTGGAACATTTGTTTTATTTTTGTTACGATCTTCCGAATCTTTCTCAATTCCAAGATCAAAGGATGGTGATTCATTATTTTTTGTGATATTATTTTGTTTTTCTTGTTCACCAACCTTTGTTGTCTTCTCCTCTTGTTGCTTTGCATTAACTGATTTTGTAAAGAACTCCTCAAACCATTGCTTTAGAATAGAGATTTCGAGCTTCAGTTTCTTATTCTCCTTCAATGTATTCTCATAATGATCTTTCATTTTTTTATATTCTTCTGATGTGGGCAGTTGAGATATGAGACTCTTCAAATTACTTATCTTTTTCTTGTGTTCTTCACATTTACACTCTGGTATATTTTGGTGTTGAGCAGTCTTCAAAAGTGAGGTCATTGAACAATCATCAAGTTGTCGTGGTTGTGGTACAATGACACACAATGCATAAGCAGTTGAAATAAAACCCTCGATTACGAAGGTTTCATAATAAAAAATGAATTCATTTGGGTCAATCTTTAATATCTCTTTTTCTTCAAAGTCTAGCTGGACAACAATTTAATATAAGGAAATATTTTTAGCTATCAATCAATATTCATATTAATAATCAGCAACCTTGCAAGTAATATTCATAATGACAAGTAGTAACATTATTAAAAGATTGTCAGTAGTATTGCAATCAATATTCATATTGATAATCAGCAACCTTGTAAGTAATATTCGTAATGACAAGCAATAACATTATTAAATGTATTAGATTGTCAGTAGTAAAAGTTTCCTATATTTGAAATCTAATTCTATAGTTAAAATTAAAATCATAAATGAAATTGTATTTAAATTTTTGGTATCTGATCTTCATCAAAGTTCATGAATTGTTCAATGGTAACTTTATATGGAGTTGACTATTTTCTAATTCTTGGCAATAGATTTTGGTTCAATGCAAGTGATAGGAATAAGTGCTCCAGAGCCCATGCTTGAAAAATTATACATAGTTAACTATCTGCTAAATATTTATTAAAAACATAACAGTAAATAGAGATGAAATAAGCTTACATATAAACATGCTGCACATCTAGTTAAGTAGCCAACTGTGCTTTTCCCATCAGATGATGAACGCTTTCTCATTTTTTCGAATATGTCTTCCAAACGTTGCATTATCATAGTCCAAACTGCATAAGACCAATTGAAGAAACGTGTATCTTCAATTAATCTATGTAATTGAGTAGGACCTTTGGGAAGCAGAAGTTGATTTCGGGGAATAGAAATGTACAAAACATTAATGATATTAGACATCTTAGGTACATTCTATTTAAATGATCATCTTCTTGAGTTCTTAAAAAATCAAGCATGCCACAAATATTATGACGATTTAATAACATGCTTGATTGGCAAAATAGCTCTTCGAATGAACTTTGCCATTCAAATGAAAACCCCTTTAGATGTATAGGAAATCCGGATGATGGCAATCCCAAAATCAACCTTATGTCATTATCTGAAAATATGAGTTCTTTTTCCAAACTTGAAAATTCGATCCCCTTGATATCTTTGAACAACAAAGTCCAAGACTTGATAATTAATATCAAGTTTTGTAATCGATACTATTTTTGAGAAAGCGGATTTATCAATCAACTCCTTATTCCTCCCAGTCAACTTGTTGTTATCAAGATATGTTACAAATTGTTTTATGTAACATCTGTGTTGGACACAATATCTTGCTACAATATTGAAATTAAAATCAATTAATATTATGCAATTAAAAAGAATCTTTTCTTAACTTATAATCTTATTAGATTTTAGCTTACCTATAATTCGTTCTATCTTTACATTATCCTTTATAGTATCAAGAGTCAAACCCGATGCTCTTTCTACATAGCACAAATTTATTGTTAATAATAAGTTCTGACATTCATTATTACCAATTTTGGTATTAATAGGCAAGTTTACCAGTGTAAACTTCATTAGTTTTATCACCCTCAAAGCTAGTATCTGTATAAAGTTACTTCTTAATACATAATTCAATTAGAATATATTTTTTTTATAATAAATAACAAAATTACCATTTGCAGATTCCATTGTTGCTTTTTTTAAATTTTGTTGTGTTCGTCTCCTGTATGAAACATCAAACGTTTTTGCTTAATCCATCTGCAAAAGTAGTAAATGAAATACTAAATATAATTACTGATATAATTTTGTTAGTGATTTTAACAAGAACAAAAACAAATTACTAATTAACTCAAGCAACATTTGAAAAATCTTCAGTATTTCTTTGTTAACCATCTCTAAGCTTCATTAGAATTAAGCAACAGTAAAATTTAAATGCAGCCGCATTAGTAAAATATGATACATCATAAGAATGAATCAGTAAACATATGTAAGCACATTACATACCAACATATGTAAGAATGAATTATTGGTAGGTTCTTCGATAGCATCTTTAAGCATTCGTAATTTAAAGCAGCAATATACATAACATCGTTCTTAATAGGTTCTATGCATGCAGCTATTGAATTCATCCGTAAGTGTTCAATTTTTAAAAGAATTTATTTTCGTAACCCTAATACGTATACCTCCTCAAAAACTCTTATAGGAATTGACTTAGCATTCCAATGGAAGATGTCGGGTTGTAAAATTATCACTAACCGTGTCTAACCGTGTTTATCCCGCTCCGCCCGCGATGCAATCGTCAAGAAGTTCTTCTCTACTCCGCCACGAACCGAACACTTTCGCTGGAAGTAAGTTTTTTGAATGTTAATCTAACTTGTGATATTTGATAAGGTGGTAAAAAGTAACTTATTGTAAATACAGCTTTAAATATTATGATGGTAATATTATAAGTAGAATAAGTAACTTTTATATGTACTACATGTAACTTTAAAATGAAATTATAAATTTATTCGCTTTACATAAGTAACTTTGAAGCATGTATCAGTAAGTTCTTGCTACTCAATGGTATCAGTAAGTATGAAACATGTATTAGTAAATTTGATGCATGAATCAGTAAGTTCTTGATTCTCACATGTATTAGTAAGTTTGGAAAATGTATTAGTAACTTTGAAGCATGCATCAGTACGTTTATTTTATTTATCAGTAACTATTTTCAATATATTATCTTTGAAGAATGCATCATCAACTTTGAAGCTTGTATCAGTAAGTTTGAAGAAGTCATCAGTAACTTTAATTATTTTATCAGTAACTTTAATGATCACATGTAAAATAACAATAGAGGTATACATCTAAGTTTGGAACATTTATCAGTAACTTTGAAGCATGCAGAAGTAAGTTTATTTTATTTATCAGTAACTATTTTCAATATAGCATCTTTGAAGAATGCATCAGTAACTTTGAATCTTGTATCAGTAAGTTTGAAGTAGGCATCAGTAACTTTTATTATTTTATCAGTATCTTTAATGATCACATGTAAAATAACAATAGAAGTATGCATCAGTAAGTTACTTTAAATTATCAGTACTTTATTTTTATTTGTAAGTAAATTTTACATACTCATTAGTAAAAAAATAATCGAATTTGTTTATAAGAAATTTAGTAGTAACTGTAACACATAATTAAACGATAAGCAATCTAAAAAGCTTTCAAGAGAAATTCTATTTGTTCAAAATCCAACCTCCACATTTTTTCTTAATATCAGTATCGGTATTTGAATTTTAAATAACTTTGCATCAAAATTTAGTAATATATGAATCGGAATTTGTATACGTAAAAAATATGGAATTAAAAGTACCTATTATTACTCCTGAAACTAAAAAAGCATTCAGATGAACTTTATAAAATAAAATTCGCTTCTTAAGAAAAATAACATTTGTTTATATAATTCTAATACATCGCAAACACATAATAATCGAATATTACGTCTTAAAATTTCAAGTATGATAGTAATTTCAATAATATACCGATTTTTACATATAATTTAAATGTTGTAACAGTTTTCGTATGCTGGAAGTCGTATATGTAATGTAAAAAACATAAAAACTTACTTATTCTCGATCTTGAAGCACCTTCAAATGATCTTCAAAGAGGAATGAGAGTAGGGATTGGCTTTGTTTGATCGCCGTATGCGTAACCAAGAAATCCTAATATTTTTTTGGTAATTAATCGATTACTAATTACGTCATACAAAAGAAATTAACGCCCTTCTTTCTCGCAATATCAGTTATGGTATCCAAAAGGTGTCATATTTAACATTATAATTGAAAATCTATTTTAACCTCACGATCAATATCGGACGGATGTTATTAGGGGCCTATTAAATCCTAAATGGGCACAATGCCCTCTAGATAAGCCCTCTCTCTCTCTCTCTATATATATATATAATGTAATCCCAAGATTTATGGGGAGGGAGGGCACTTGCCCCTCCTTGCCCCCCCCCCCCCCAAAAAAAAATCCGTCCTTGGATCTACCCATGATTTTTTCATCCGGTCGAGATGGCTAAGTGGGTCAAGTAATTGTGGGTACCTGTTACAAATGACTTTCTTCAACTATTTGCAAATTTAGGGTCAAAATTGACGGATTTGATCAAATATCCGTTTGATCCGAAAATTGAACACATCCGAAAATTGAACACCCCTACTTCTCATCCTCTCCACGATCAAAACTACATAAGAACTTACGTATTTTTGTCATCTCTTTTTGCATATCTTTTCTTTTTTTTCTTGAATATAGAATGATGTCTAGATTTTTCTTCTTCTTCTGTGATAAGTTCAGAGAATGAGCGATGCTAATGCTGTCCATTTCCTACTAACATTCCCCAGTGTTCCTTCCAGCCCATGTCAAGACCCCTCTCCACTCCTGTGCTCACCTTCTTCTTCCTCTCCTCCCATGGAAGCTCTCAGTACCCCTTTCCTCCCCTCCTTCTCCCCTCTCCTACACAACCCCAATTCCAAGGCCAACACTTTCGCCACTCCACCCAAACTTAAACTCAAACCGAAACCCATCCTCCAATCCTCCGACCGCTGGACCCTCAGCGACGGCCCCAACAAACCCTACTCCCGAATCCCCAGGAAGAAGCCCCTCTCCGACGACGACGCCCGCCGCATCATCGCCGCGAGGGCGGCGCAGCTCAGCCGCCTCCGCCGCAACCAGGGTCCCCACGCCCAGGCCCCCCGCTGGATCCGCCGGACCCCCGACCAGATGGCCAGGTTCCTCGCCGACGACCGGGACGGCCACGTGCATGGCAAGCACGTCGTCGCGGCGATCAGGACTGTGCGGGGTCTTGCGGGCCGCCCGGAGGGGTCCTACGACATGAGGGAGGTCATGGGGCAATTTGTTACTAGGCTCACCTTCAGGGAGATGTGCGCCGTGCTCAAGGAGCAGCGCGGGTGGCGGCCCGCGAGGGATTTCTTCGCCTGGATGAAGCTGCAGGTTCGGCGCTCCTTAGTTCATTTAATTTGGTGATTTTTTTGTGGTATTGGTGATGTTCCGGGAATGAAATTATAGTTAATGTTAAAAAAATCTATTGAGAATCTGATTACATGGAAAGAAGATTTTCATAGCTGAAAATTTTTTATGCCCTTAGCTGAATTGGACCTAAAATGGAGCAGCTAGACTATTTTTCATGGAGGTTAGGAGGAACATTTCGATATCTTCGCATTCGTCAGATTGCTACTAGGATAGTGTGATGTTTTGCTCTTAACACAGGCGGTACTAGTGGATAATGATTACAGCCAGTCGAACTATGTACATGTGATATCTTCTAAATTTCACAAGGGCACCTTTGGAAGTGGATGTTAAATATCCGTCTTGAATGTTCAATCTTCGTGATTGGTGCGGGGATTGTTAAATTAACCAGTATTTTTTGTTATTAATGAGCACATTCATATGTACGCAAACTTCCGCCAACCAAATGGCTGAGCTTGGAAAAGGTCCCAAGATTCTCACTTTTTAAACCATATTTAGTACCCTCTAGTTTTTTTGCTAGAAAAGAGATGCGATACCGAAGAGACGTCCACCCAAAAAACTTATATATTTTCACAAAATCAAACTATATTAGTTACAAGGACCAAGTGGATCGGAGGCTTTTGGCATGTTCTGAAATATGACCCTATTCTTTGCGAGCCACAAGGACCAAATGATAGCTGCAATCCAAATCTTGGTAGGATCATTCTCAATGGACTCCAAAAATGCAACCCAGTCTACGGTGGAAGGTTTCCACTGAATCAATATGTGCCGCAGGCTAAATCTCCTTTGAAACTGCTGGCACAACCAAAGAAAAGATGCTCAACTTCCTCCCCAGACCCTATAAAACTGCTGGCACATATCCTCGGTGCCTGGGAAAAATATAGCTCTACGGTTGCCAATCATCAGCTAATCCCTCCTCAAAAGCCAAATGACCTGCAAAATGAAGGCCTGCAAATCTGGGCTTGCAGTGACACCTTCCACTGCCAAATATGCTTGGACTGATATGATGCAATTCCAGGATCAAAGACCTAATAGAATGTCCTGTATGCTTTTTTGCACCGTGAAATGTCCATCTACTTAGTTTCTTTAGTCTACAATGTTAGATAATTCCCCAGCCTCCAGCAAACCTCCAAAAGAAGTAAAATGCTAATCCATCAAAGAAATTCAAAAACAGAGAAGTCTTCCATCCTCCTCCTTGCAATCTCTCATAGTGCAATACACATCAAATGCCACATCCACCGGGGGGTGGGAGTGGGCCCTGACCCCTCTAGTTAGGACGTGGTCAATCAATTGGGGTTGTCTTCAATATGCACGCAGTGGTGCAACTACATATCCATGTATCACCCAATAAATTGACTTTTTACCCATGTTTGATATTTTTATCTCTTTGGAAATTCGGTATTGAATATTCATTT
Source organism: Ottelia alismoides (assembly GCA_037367405.1). Lineage (NCBI taxonomy): Eukaryota > Viridiplantae > Streptophyta > Magnoliopsida > Alismatales > Hydrocharitaceae > Ottelia > Ottelia alismoides. The sequence goes on from JAZKJV010000595.1 coordinate 774,101, forward strand.
AAAATGTAGTGGAAATCTGGTATTGAATATTTATTTGAAAGTTAGTGAACGTTGTGGTGCATGTGAGGTGGATGTTTAAGTCGTTATATTGTAGTAACTGATCTTTTTATTTGAGATGTTGGAGCAAACCTGGTGAGGGATGTATTTTTGGTACCGGAGCTAGCACAAACATGTATTGACTTGGTCATGTTATAGCTTAGAGAAGGCAAACATCAAATGATCATCCTATGAATTAAAAATAGGTAACACTATGCGTAACGAACATATTATCTACCAAAAGAATGCCTAACTTTTTTTCCTCATCAAATGGGCATGCCTTCTTATGTAGTTGAGAAAATTCAGGGTAGGGATAGAGGAGAGCATTGGCGCGATCAAGCTCGCTAGATGAGAGAGGAATGGAGATGAGAGGTGGAACCCTAGAAAAATAGAGGGGAGGGAGGATACTGGTTGAGGAGTAATCCAAAAACAATACTCAATTCATAGTTTTTTTCCAATAATAACCTACCGTTGAGTACTAAGATTCGGTTTTTTATTTAATGGAATTATCCACAAGTAAATTATGGTCGTCACAACCCAAAGAAGCGTCAAGCAAAAATTATTTGTATTTTTATTCACAGCTCAAGCCAACAAGCAATAAAAGAATGTAAGCACAAGAACTATGAGTGCTATTTATTTACTTGTATAGCGTACACGATCGAACTCAGAGAGGCTACAAAAATCCCGAGGGTTATTCAATTCAATGAAAAATCAATGAAAAGAAACAGGGAATTTAATGAACACTATTTATTGGTTTTTGTGCTTTTGATTTTTGTATTTTTATGGAATTTTAATTTTATAATTTTTTATTTGGTTTTTTTATTATATATTTTTTTATGATTTTAGTTTTGCAAATGTTTTTATTGTAAGATAATGAAACAATAAATAAAGAAAATGAATAAATACAACCAACCTCTCTTTTGTATTTTCCAAATATATAAAAAATATACAAAAAAATAAACAAAAAAATATTTTTTAGTTTCTGAACATTTTCTAATGTTTTTGGTATTTTTTTCAGAATTTGATAGAATTTTTTTAAGGTTTTTAAATAAATCAGAAATCGAGAAAAAGAGAAAAAGAAAGAAATACGGGTTGTTGAATTTTTAAAATAGCAAATAAAATAAAAAATAGATAAAAATATGTACATACAGAAAGATAAATTTGTACTCTTTCCGCTTTGTCTATGCTTTGTTATTGTCTATATCATCTTTATTGTTTACGAATAATGTTGAGCTTATTATGAGATATGTTAATAATTGCGCCCCTTTTGAATTTAGCTTTTAATCAAAGCATATTTCTTAATGCAAATGATCTCTCATGCTTGATTAAGCATGAAATTAGGTTAATTAGAGTACATTATTCTTGATGAGACGCGATCTCATCAATTTGTGACGATAACATTCAAAAGAAAGATTCATTTAAATACTTGAGATCTATTTTGCAACATGATGGGGAAATCGTTGGAGATGTTATTCATAGAATAAATGCATGTTAGCTAAAGTCGAGAGCATAGCCTTAAATGCCGGATTTCGATTTCATTTCGGTAAGCATGGAAAGAGAAATTCGGTGGAATTTCGGTAAAATGGATGGAAATTGGGGAAATTACTTGAAAACTCATTTTGTGAAATAAAGTTTTTTAATATTCTTTAACTCAATAAATGAAATAGAAAGTTTTTTGCTAACAGTAAGATATTAATATGATATAGGGATAATTACACCCATAACCCTGAGTAATCCCGCAATAACAATCATAACCCTGCATAATCGCGAATTACACGAGAAACCCCAAGTAATGCTTAACCTTTACATGACATAACCCTGTGTCAAGTGCCGTTTTAAATTACCGTTAATTTCGACGGAAAAAGTTAATTGTGGACAAATTTACCCTTCAAAATATTTTATATTTACAAAATGATTTTCCCTCCCCTTCCTCCAGCCTTCTCTCACACGATGGATTTCCCCCCTTTCCCCTTCCTCCAGCCCCCTGCCTCTTGAAACCACCTTCTTGACCTGCACTGGAAGCCATGCGGGCTGGGTCGGTACCTCGCCTCCTCACCTTCAAGCTTGCGTGCCTCCGCCGCCCCCCTCCTTCGAAGCTCCTGCTCGAAGCCCCGATGCCGATCTGCCCCGCCCCAAGTCGCCCCCCATTCTTTTATCTCTTGTTCTTCTTTCTTCCTTCTTCCCTCCTTTGACTTCTCTGCAAATCACCCGGCGATCTACCCTCATCCAAATCCAATCTTCTACCTCTGACCTCCGAATCCATTGCCATCTTCCTCCCTCTCCGTCTTATTTCTATCTCTCCAAGCCCTTCCATCGACTGCCTCTAGATCCTCCGCATCCAGAAGGAGAACCACCCTTCCATCTCCTGGCACTCTCTAGGTCGAGTCCTCTGGGACCGAGCCGTCATTCATTTGTCTGAACACCAACGACTTCCATCGTCAAGTAATCTACCCAAGAACAGAGCCGATCTTGAACGAAACTTCCACACCAGATCAATGGCGAGAACCTACTCTGTGTAGCCAGTCCTCCACGGTGACCCTACGTAGATGCAGTGGGCTCGCCCCTCCTCCCTGCGATTGGCCCCCTGCTCGCCCCTCCTCCCCGTGGCCCAACGCCCCCCGCCCCCCTGCTCGCCCCCCCCGCACCCTGCTCGCCCCTCCTCCCCGCGACCCAACGCCCCCCTGCTCGCCCCTCCTCCCCGCGGTTGGCCCCCTGCTCGCCCCTCCTCCCTGCGGCCCAACGCCCCCCGCCCCCTGCTCGCCCTTCCTCCCCGCGGCCCAACGCCCCCCGCCCCCCTGCTCGCCCTTCCTCCCCGCGGCCCAACGCACCCCCGCCCCCCTGCTCGCCCCTCATCCCCGCTGTTGCCCCCCCTGCTCGCCCCTCCTCCCCGCGGCCAAACGCCCCCCGCCCCCTGCTCGTCCCTCCTCCCTGCGGCCAAGCGCCCCCTGCCCCCCTACTCGCCCCTGTGCACCCACGAGCTCCGCGCCCCCGGTGCCGCCCCCTACAACCCCCGCCTGCACCCACCGCCCCCTGCAACCCCCACCTGCACCCACAGCCCTCCTGCAACCCCCGCCTGCACACACAGCCCCCGCATCATCCGGCATCATCCTCCAACAACGAAGCTGCCTTCTCGCGTCATCCCCCAGCAACAACGTTTCATTTTTTTTTCTTTTTGTATTTTTATTTTGAGTAATCCTAGCTGTTAGATCCTATATTGGTTAGATTAACCCACTCATATAGTTGAGTTAACATATTAAACTGACAGAGGGTTATGAGTGCGCGACGGAGTGAATATCAGGGGTTTCTCGTGTAATTCGCGATTATGCAGGGTTATAATTGTTATTGCAGGATTACTCAGGGTTATGGGTGTAATTATCCCTATGATATATTACATTAAATTTCCATCCAATCGTCCCAACAGTAAAAAAAATTGTATACTGCTCAGAACCATAACCAGATTTAGAACCATAATTAGAAGCCATTAGTTTCTCCTCTTGAACATGAAGAGAATGATGACATGTAAGAACCTCTTCAATAAGAATGACGTGACAAATATGATTACTACTAATTAAAACATATATATCAAAACAAAGAAAAAACAAAAAATATAAAAATTTTCAGTTAAAATTTTAATTTAACTCTTAATCTTGTGTCTTATTGATTTGGTTTGAATTTAGATAAAAACTATAGAAACTAATTAAAGAAACTTCTTTAAACAATGTAAATCACTCTAACAACTCAACTCATTAGCGAATAAAAAAGTGAAAATTCATTAATATATGCAAAATTCGATGAAAGTGAAGGGTAGATTCCCTTATTTTTGTTGTTTCGTGGAAACGACATGTAATTTCAATGAGATTTCGTTGACATTTCGGTGAAATTTCATTGAAATCTTGGAAAAAGAAATAATGGAGCGTTTCGATTTCGGCGACCTCAAGAAATGGAAATTTTGAAGAAGTTCGATGGAATTTCGTTGAAATTTGAGGCAATGGTCAAGAGGAGCCTCTGCTGTTCCATATTATAAGAAAATCCCTTTAAAAATCAAATGAAAGTTTTACAATGCAGCCGTGCGACCTGTTATACTCTATGGATCAGAATGTTGGCCTACGAACTATAGATATGTGCAGAGAATGACAATAGTAGAAATAAAATTGTTTAGGTGGATGTGCGATCATACATGTAAAGATCGGATTCAGAATGATGTGATCAAAAGGAAAGTTGGTGTAACTCCGATAGAGGATAATATGGGAGAAAATCGCTTAAGATTGTTTGGCCATTTGGAAAGGAGGTCGGCTGATACACCAGTTAGGAGATGCGAGTTTTGGGATATTAAGCCGGATAAGAGAGGGTGAGGAAGGCCCAAGAAATGTTAAAATGAGACTATTCGAAGGTATCTTAGTTTTTTGGATCATAGTATGAGAATGACCCTAGATAGATTTGAATAGAGGCAAAGAATCCATGTAGCCGACCCTACTTAATGTGGGAAGAGGCTTTGTTGTTGTTGTATGTGTGAGTTTATATATACATGCACATACATGCGTGTGCACGTGTATTTGTGAATATGTATATAACTTAAAATTTCAATCTAATAATATTCCTATATATTTGTGGGTGTATGCACATACGTGTATATAAATGTAAAAATGTTCATGCGTATATGTATACGCATGTTTATGTATTGTTGATGTGCCTTGAATCCTAATCATTTGCTCTACTGAACATAGTTGCAGAATCGTCTTCCACCCCTTCTCTTGTAGCACGGGGATCAAAAGTATATGTAATACTTAGAATACATAATGGAAGTGTGTGTAAATTACGTGAACACGTGTGTGTATGCATAACTATGTTTGTTAATGGTACTTAGAACTAATATATATCTGATATATATTACCTAAACATGGGGAGAAATCAGAAAAATAAACAAAAAGCCTTACTTTTGCCTAAAGTGCTTGCATTGAGCACCTTGAGCCTCAAGCCAGGCGCTCACCTGGGCAGCGCCTACGGAAAAACGTTTCGCCTGGAGGGAGGCAAGGTGCTAGGGCCTCGCCGGGGCGCCTAGGCGAGCACCCGGAGCACTTTTAACAACACTAGTCTGGGTAGCTGTGGCGATCCTTGACGTTGATTTCATGGGGCCGACCACCTCCAGTCGTGGTGTGGTGGTGTCGATCACGGGCTTCTCCCATATGAAGGGAGTTGGCTGCAACACAAGTGGGGATGAGGGTGACTATGTGGGCTTCTCATTTGTGTCCAAGAGTTCATTCTTCTTGATTTTTTTGTAATCAATATTCAGAAGAAATGTTGTAGAACCTGGAACGATGGATTTTTTCAGTGGCCAGGACAACAACTGCAGGAGGTTGTTCGGCATTGTCTTGTACGTATTTTACAATGAATATACCTTTTCTTGAGAACAACCCCTTCAGCTTCTTTTATGTGTATTTTAATGTTAGGAACTTAGGATCTTCCATTTGAATGAATATATCTTCATCGAATTTGCATTGTATGGGTGTTGCGGTCACCTTCCCACCTTAAGGCTTGATCGGAGATGACACTTCAATATTTTTTGTTGTGAATACAAATCATGGCCTAGGCAACTCAATTCGAACTTTCTACACCGAAATGTGATAGGATCGTCGAATTGTGAAAACAATTCAATTTTCACGCTCCGATACCACTAGATGCAGTCGAGAAAATGAAGGGTGAGAAGAGAGATGCTGAGAAAATAAGAAAACTTGTTTATTCCATCAGCCCTAGGCTCTCTTATATAGGAGAGCAGCCTATGGGTAAAATACATAAAGAGTCCAACAGAAAATAAAATTATAGGAAAAATACAGAAGTGAATAATATCTCTCTACCAAGGTTCAGGAAAGCGGTATGCGTATGCGTTCGGACAGGTCACTGAATAGCGCTTAAGCGGTATGCGGGGGCATATGCGGGGTATATGCGGTTCTACGCGGTTTCCTAATTTTTTATTTAAAAATAAATAAATATATACAAATTTGACTACAACTGAACTAAACTTATGAGTAATTGTGGTCCAACATAAGATATAAAAAAGATGACTTTCATTTATCCATCAAACAAATATCAATACTTCGATAGAGCAATTAGCAAACATAATAATTAACAACAACCACCAAAATATGTAACAATATGAAAGAAAACTGAAGTTCAAAACAAATAACATGAGCAAAAGTACTGACTAAGATAGCGTAAGAAAAGTGAAATGTTCAAACGATAATGAGGTACAAAGTACAAAGCAATTCTAATCTATTCATCATCAAATTCGACTGCGATATTATCTTCATCTTCATCTTCACTTTCTTCCTCGGATAGGAGTTCTTCCTCGTTCAAATTCGACAATGAGGTTGAACCAGTAGCATGTCTTTGGCTTCTTCTATGTTGCACGAGATCTTCTGCACCCGTTGCATCAGCCACTAAGTTCCACGTAAGCCCCGATCCTTGGAAAACTTCATCATATCCTTCATCTTCTTCACCAATCCAATCTCTCAAATGAGTTCTATCATTTGTGGTAAATGGATCATTTCGTTTTTTAAGATGACGATCTCTCAATTTGGCATTGAATCTGACATACACCAAGTCATTTAGTCGCTTGAATTCAAGTCTATTCCTTTTCTTCGTGTGGATCTACAAAATAATCATAAATATATCATCTACCACATCATTAATGAGAAACAACATATAACATGTGGCACCAATTTTTTAACTTTACCGCCTCAAAGGTGCTCCAATTCCTTTCACAACCCGAGGAAGAAGCTGTCAACTTCAAAACTTTCATTGCCATTTCCTTTAAATGTGGCGTTTCCATGCCATGCAATCCCCACCAACGGGCTATTTTCGAAAAAATAGTTAATAATCGTTAAACATATAATTCTATTAATTCTAATGAGAAATTATACCTGGATTGAAATCATCATCAATGATTGACCTCTGTCTGATAGCCAAAGGTTTGCCAAATGATCCCTCTGCCCTTTCATACAAAGGCAACTCCTTCCTGGTGATGATATCTTGGATGTCTAAATCAGGATAAAAAATATCCATACAATCCAAGAATCCCTTCAAAGCGAGACCTTCCCTTTGGATTTGAGCATTATCCCTATAAAAGAAATAGGGATTCAAAAAGTACGCAGCAAGGTGGAGGGGGCTATCCAGTCTTCCTTTTGACTTTGAGTCAATGGCATCAACAAAATGTTTGTAAGACGCTTCGACATCTTTGAAAATGCTCATGACCTCTTTTCTAGCATCTTGCAACTCACCATATATAAACCCCATAGCCGGCCTCCTATCTCCATCAACAATCCGCAGAACATGTACCAACGGAGAAAAGACCTTCAATGTCAAAGACACTTGAGTCCAAAATGAAGGACTCAAAACTATGGCGGAAGCCATTTCCCCTTTCTTGGTTTTATACCATTTACAAGCTCTCCATTCATCAGAAGAAAACATAAGTCTCAACTTATCTTTCTTCTCCATCACAGATTGCAAAGTGAGATATGTGGTGGCAAATCTTGTTGTTCCCGGCCTCACTATCTCGCCCTTTTGTGTAAATTGTCTCATTAAGCTCAATGTTTTGGCATGACTATAAATGAATACAGTCAATGTCCTTGCCTTTGTGATGGCAGTTTTCACCTTCGATTCTTTTCCAATCTCTTCTAGCATAAGGTCGATGCAATGTGCTGCACAAGAACTCCAGAATATCCGTGGGTACTTGGTTCTCAAGATTCTGCCTGCAGCCATATTGGCAGATGCATTGTCCGTCACCACTTGGACTACATTCTCGGGCCCAACTTCCTCAATGGACTTATCCACTAAGGAAGCAATGTACTCCGCGGTATGAGAATCTGCAGACGAGTCAATTGAATTCAGAAAACTAGTTCCCAGTTCACAGTTGATGCAAATATTCATTATGCTTCTTCCTCTCCTATCAGTCCATGCATCTGTCATAATGGAACATCCAGAAGTCTTCCATGTATCACGATGCGCTTGTAAGAAATCTGTTGTTTCCTTAACCTGTTCCTTCAAAAGAGTTTCTGAAAGCTCGTAATATGTTGGAGGCTTATATGACCTTCCATATTGCCCAATCGCTTCACACATTTGAAGAAAGGAGTCACTTTTGACAACATTGAAAGGAATGTCATTGTCATAGAAATACTTTGCCACGAAAGAATTCACACGTGCACGCTCCTCCTTGGCAAAGGTATCTTTGATGGTGGATTGGCGGAGATTCCCCGCAGGCACATCTTCTGCTGAAGTTCGGGGCCTTTTCCCATCCCTCTCTTCATCAACCAAGGGTTGATTCATCTTGATGCAGACTTCCCCTTGAATGTCTTTCATCCTTTGTGTCTTCTCGTTCCTTTTCACTTTAATTCCTTCCATGTTGTCCATAATTTCTTTTTTCACCTCAGGAGATACCTTGGGACAAGATGATGTATTGCCTTTAATGTGAGCCAAATGTTGCTTCATGCGATTGATCCCTCCTTTCACAACCTTCCGACACAATCGACAAGTGACCATGCTCGGGCTACTTGGATTCTCTAAAAAAGCATACTTCCATCCCGGATCATTAGAACCAGGAGGCACAAAAAACTCTGAAGTATCGCTTCTTTGAATAAGAGGCTCACTTCCAGTTCCAGGCGTAGGAGAAGAACCGTTGTCAGATGGTAGTCTAGATGCCATAGTTTCCTGGCATTCAATCATAATTATAAGATAAAAATATAAACAAAAACTTTAATATGCATATACAAATAAGATACACATGAAGGAATAAGGATGTAATATATCGACTACAAGAATAATGAGATTCTATAATTGTATCAACTAAAAGTTTGACCTGTGAATAATGAGATTAAAGAATAATGAGATTTTAGAGATTGTATCATTAGATTCTATAATTGTATCAACATTTGCAATTTATGCTGTAGAGATTGTATCATTAGATTCTATAATTGTATCAACTAAAAGTTTGACCTGTGACGTTTAAAGCACCGTACAAAATCCATTTCAAAAAATGTTGGATTAAAAAATGACCATTTTCACTTTCGTGGTTTACCGCCATCAAAGATGATAGTGTGGATAGCAACATCATCGACAAATTATGCATAAATAATTGCATAATCAAATTATGTATGCATATATCATTCACAAAAGTGTGAGTTGGGTGTGAAAACTGTCAATGTATGAAGTTGGCAAATTTAAGGAGGCAACTTTTAGTTATAATTTGTTATCTAAAATGCTAACTACAAAGGCTACTGTTTATTTATATGAACTATATACATAGATTCTAGACAACAAATTTTGCTTGTGCATTCATACATTTACTATCGTACATAAATGCAATTAGATTAAAATAAAAGCAAATAGCAATTGTACAAGCCAAATAGCAAATACAAAACTTCGCTAATCGTTAAACATTTTATACTTTCCAATGACAAAATAAGATACATAATGAGATTTTAGAGATTATATACAATTATCGAAGGCTGAGTTTAAAGAATAATGAGATTTTAGACTCACAAGAAGAGGAGTACCTGTGAGGAGGCGGAAGAGACGGGAGGAGGCGGAGGAGTCCGGTGGAGGCGTTGGCGCTCGCGAGCCGAGTGCTGGTTAGGGGCGAAGGAGGCGGAGGAGTCCGGTGGAGGCGCTGGAGCTCGCGATTCGAGGCTGGTTAGGGGCGGAGGAGGCGGAGGAGACCGGTGGAGGTGCTGGCGCTCGCGAGAGTGGAGGAGACCGGTGGAGGCGCTGGCGGAGGAGACCGGTGTGAGATTAGGGCTCTCGAGAACGGAGGAGTCGGGAGGTCTGATCGAGCCCTAATCCCTTCCTAAAAAGCGTAAAGCGGGTTTCGGATGAGGGAGTTACCCTTAATCGGACCTCCGAGATCCGACAAAGACCGAGCGGCCGAACGGACCGCATATGCGGCCGCATAGTCCGCATATGCGGTCCGCTCATGCGCTTGGGGCGCACAGTGGCCCGATTCACGTATGCGGCACGTCATTGGGCCCGCGCGCGCATATGCGGCCGCATATGCGGCCACTCAGGGCGCATTCGTGAACACTGCTCTCTACATTCCCCCTCAAGGTGGAGCATAGATATCAATCATGCTCAGCTTGGACGAACACTTCTGGAACGGCCCTCTAAGTAACACCTTGGTAAAAATGTCTACAGACTGATTCTCTGAGCTAACATGGGATGTAACAATAAACCCCTTCTGAATCATGTCACGTATGAAGTGACAATCGACCTCAATGTGCTTGGTCCGTTCATGAAACACTGGATTATTTGCAATGAATAGAGCCGCCTGATTGTCACATTCTAGAGCCATAGGAAGCCGGACTTTTATATATAGATCTGCAAGCACAACCTTTATCCACATCATTTCTGTACTGACTTGAGCCATAGCCCTATATTCAGACTCAACACTGGACCTTGCTACAACCGTTTGCTTCTTGCTTCTCCATGAGACTAGAGAATCTCCAACATACACTGCGAACCCAGTAGTGGACTTCCTATCCTTGGGGGACCCTGCACAATCTGCATATGCACAAACTGATATAGTAACCTCCTTGCCTTTCTTAAACATCAGACCCGCACCTGGAGATGACTTAAGATACCTGAGTATCATATGTATAGCATCCATGTGTACCTGACGTGGTTGCTCCATAAACTGGCTCACTCGACTCACAACAAAGGAGATATCGGGCCTGGTAATAGTAACATAGAGAAGTTTGCCCACCAGTTCTCTGTATCTTCTCTTGTCCACCTCATCAGTGTCATCATCATATAATTTCATACTAGGATCCATAGGTGTAGTGGCTGGTCGGCAACCAAGCATTCCTGTTTCACTCAACATGTCAGTGACATATTTCCTCTGGGTCATTACCAACCCATGAGGATTCCTGGAAAACTCTAGTCCTAGAAAATATCTAAGAACCCCAAGGTCCCTGGTGATGAATTCACGTCCCAGCATTTTTTTTCCCCCTGGATTCCCTGTTCATCATCACCTGTAATCAGAATATCGTTTACATACACCATAATAGCAATGATACTGTTGGGAAAAACCAATGACTTGTTCTATTCCATAAGCCCTAGGCTCTCTTATATAGGAGAGTAGCCTATGGGTAAATTAGATAAAGAGGACAACAGAAAAATAAAATAATGAAGAGGTACAGTTAATCTATATGCGTCAACACTCCCCCTCAAGATGGAGCATAGATATCAATCATGCTCAGCTTGGACGCACACTTCTGGAATGGGCCTCGAAGTAATGCCTTGGTGAAAATATCAGCAGTCTGATTCTCTGATGTGACGTGAGATGTAGCAATGAACCCCTTCTGAACCATGTCACGTATGTAGTGACAGTCAACCTCAATGTGCTTGGTCCTCTGAACAGGGAATGATCAGCATTAGAACGTCGGTACCCCTGTTTCTCAAATAGGTCTGAGAGCTTCTGGCAACAAAAATACCCATGACACACGAGAGAAGTCATCCACAATAACTATATAAAACCTGTGTCCCTGATGATCAGGAATACGACTAGGACCTTAGATATCGACATGAAATAACTCAAACTTGGAGGTACTACTCCGACACTGACGACTGGGAAAAATGGACCTGTGGTGTTTTTCCAACTGACAAGCCTCACATTGAATGGATGTGTGAGGTGAAACTTGAGGTAACACATGACGTAGCTTCTGAAGCGGTAGGTGACCAAAGCGCAGGTGCAACAGTAATGGGGAGATGGATCGAGCAGGTAGAGATGAGGTTCCAGCATAAGGAGTCCGACTAAGGCGATAGAGGTCGCCTTGCTCATAGCCACGCCCAATCACGTTGCCCATAAGGATGTCCTGAAAAAACAAGAGAGGATGGATCAAAAATTGCTCGACAATGTAAATCCTTTGTAAGTTGGCTAATGGACAACAAATTCATCGAAAAATCAGATGCATGTAACACGTTTTTGAGATGCATGGATGGTGTCAATCTAATCTCCCCCTGACCAGTAACCGGGGAATGTGTTCCATTAGTGTTGGGAAAAGAGTCTTCGATAATTATTCAGAACACCCTAGGCTCTCTTATACAGGGAGAGACCTTAAGGGTAAATTTCAGAGATGTCTATAAAAGATAAAGAAATAACGACAAGATACATAAAGAGATAATAATACTACGAACTATCTCTACACTCCCCCTCAAGGTGGAGCATACATGTCTATGATGCTCAGCTTGGATGAACATCTCTGAAAAGGTCCTCTGAGCAGTGGCTTGGTGAATATATCTGCAGTCTGATCTCCTGAGCTCACATGTGCAGTAGATATCAGTCCTCTCTGGATCAAGTCCCTAGTGTAATGGCAGTCAACTTCAATATGTTTGGTCCTTTCATGGAAAGCTGGATTGTTGGCAATGAACAATGCTGCATGATTGTCACACTGAAGCTTCATAGGTAGGGGCACATCTACATGTAGATCTTCTAGTACTGAACGAACCCACATCATTTCCGTGCTGGCTTGAGCCATGGCCCTATATTCGGATTCGGCACTGGACCTTGCCACAAAAGTTTGTTTCTTGCTTTTCCAAGAAATCAAAGAGCCTCCAACAAACATTGCAAACCCTGAGGTAGATTTTCGATCCTTAGGACATTCTGCATAATCTGCATCTGCACACACTGAGACGGATAAGTCTGTGCCCTTTCTGAATAGCAGCCCTGACCCTGGAGAAGACTTTAGATACCTCAGTATCATGTGTATAGCATCCATGTGAACATGTCTTGACTGCTCCATAAATTGACTCACCCTGCTAACTGCAAATGCAATGTATGGACGAGTTATGGTAATGTAGAGGAGTTTTCCCACCATTTCTCTATATCTCCTCTTATCTACTTCATCCGTATCACCATCATACAGATTCATGCTAGGGTCCATGGGAATACTTGATGGTTTGCACCCATCCATGCCAGTCTCAATCAGGAAGTCTGTAATATACTTCCGTTGTGTCATCACCAAGCCTTGTGCATTCCTTGCAAATTCCAACCCCAGAAAATATCTTAGGGTTCCAAGATCCTTTGTAACAAACTGACGGCCTAGGAATGCCTTCGCCCTCTCTATGCCCTGAACATCGTCTCCTGTAACAAGAATATCATCCACATAGACCATAATGACAACCGTACCTGCCGATGACTTCTGGACAAACAACGAGTGATCGGCATTTGACCTCTTGAATCCCTGTTTATCAATCAGGTTGGACAACTTCTGGAACCATGCTCTCGGACTCTGTTTGAGGCCATATATCGCCTTGTGAAGTCTACAGACCATCTGCTTCTCCCCCTCAGCAGTAAACCCAGGTGGCTGCTGCATGTAGACTTCCTCCTGTAAGTCCCCGTACAAAAAGGCATTCTTGACATCTAGTTGAGATATACTCCAATCACGGACCACAACAACAGATAAGAGAATACGAAGGGTAGAGTGTCTCTCCACTGGAGAGAATGTATCCATGTAATCCACACCGTAGGTTTGTGTAAACCCACGGGCGATCAAGCGTGCTTTGTACCTATCCAACGTGCCATCTGCATGATATTTGACTGTGAAGACCCATCTACAGCTCACAACGGATGCATCAGAAGGTGCAGGGACCAAAGACCATGTGCCACGTGACTGTAAGGCCCTCATCTCTTCTTCCATTGCTAATCTCCAGCAATCATTCTTCAAAGCTTCCTGATATGTCCGTGGTATATCCACGGAAGACAAGGCTGTGGCAAATCTCTGAAAATCACCAGTGAGACGGTGAAAAGAAACCTGTGAAGCAAATGGATAAGAGGCACATTGCCTCCTCTGCTTCCGAATAGCAATCGGAACATCAAGATCATCATCTGCTGTATTGGATGGGCTAGCGTCTGCCTGTACTGAAGGATCCTGCACATGTACCAAACCTGACCCGTCAGTAGTAATGCCATCTGAACATACATGAGGCGTGATGATTGGCTGCTGTGTAGTCTGAGCAGGACTTAACCGACGTGTATAGAATTTAGGTAACGGTGATATGATAGGCCGTGGAATGGGTGGAGGTGGAGGTGGTGGTGGTGGTGCTGGCGTGGAGACGGGCACAGGGGACGACTCAGGTGTACTCAATGTAGGTGGTGGAGGAACATAGATATCATCAGTGGTAGTGGATGGTACCATTCTGTCACCTGCAGGAGAGAAATACATGACAGACTCAAAGAAAGTGACATCAGCACTCACGAAGTACCTCTTAGTCGTAGGATCATAACACCGGTAGCCCTTTTGAGTCCTGGAATAACCAACAAAGACGCACTTGACTGCTCTAGGAGAGAGTTTGTCAAGTCCGGGAGATAGACGATGAACGAAAGCCACAGTACCAAAGATACGTGGAATCAGTGAAAATAAATCCTTGTCTTATAAAAATAAGAGAGATAGGTATCTTCTCACCAAGAACTGAGGATGGCATTCGGTTGACCAGATAACATGCAGTGAGAACAGCGTCGCCCCAGAATGAAATAGGAGCACAACTCTGAATCAACAATGTTCGAGTAATATCCAAGAGATGGCGATGCTTTCTTTCCGCCACACCATTTTGTTGTGAGGTATATGCACAAGTGGTTTGGTGAATAATACCCTTTGATGAAAGGAATTGAGAAAGTGAGCGTGTACAAAATTCAAGAGCATTATCCGTCCGAACATATTTGACTGAGGAAGAAAAAACATTGTGCACTTCATTAATCAAATTCTTGATCATATCTCCTGCTTCAGATTTATTTTTCAAAAGAAAGATCCATGACACACGAGAGAAATCATCCACTACCACAAGATAAAACCTGTGCCCCTGATGATCGGGAACACGACTTGGACCCCATATATCTATATGTAACAACTCAAAAGGGGAGCTACTGCTCCGACTCGGACGACTTGGGAAGCTCGACCTGTGATGCTTTCCCAACTGACACACTTCACATCGAAAGGACGAACTAGGAGAGATCTGGGGCAGAAGATGGCGCATTTTCTGAAGCGGAAGGTGACCAAACCGGAGATGCCAAATGTACGGAGAGACTGGCCCAGCAGAATGAGAGGAGACGCCAGCATAGGAATCCCGATCCAGTCGATATAAACCATTCTGCTCAGAGCTACAACCAATCACCTTGCCCGTGAGTATGTCCTGAAAAATGAGAGAAGACGGGTCAAATATAGCACGACAATTCAAATCCTTCGTAATCTGACTAATAGATAGCAAATTCATTGAGAACTCAGGAGCATGTAGGACGTTCTGTAGCTGCATAGTGGAGGATAGGAAGACCTCCCCCTGTCCAACAAGGGGCGAATGGGTACCATCTGCTATCTGCACTGAACGACCGGGAGGAATATCCCTGTAGGCCTGTAATCTACCTCTATCTCGGCAGAGATGATGCGTGGCTCCAGAATCTATAACCCAATCAGATATATCATGAGGTGTTGTGAATGCAGTAGATCTACCTGAGGTACTCGCAGCGGCGGATGAACTGACAGAGGCAGTGGCAACAATATCTGAAGAGCCACCAGACGAATCACCAGATGAATGTGGCATAATATCTCGGAGACGGGCCACATGTTCGTCAAATCGATTATCTGCAGTTGAGGGTAATGGAGACTGAGAGTGCTCTGCAACACGTGCCGATGTTGGGAATCCATGCTTAGAATAGCATGTCTCCTCTGAGTGTCCTGTGCGGTGACAATAGGAGCATGTCTGACTGAAGCGACCACCCCTTCCCTGGGGTCCACGGCCACGTCCACGACCACGACCAGAAGGCGGTCCACCTCTCCCACGCGAGACTGCCATCGTTGATGGGGGCGGAGTAGAAGAGCTGGAGGAAACTGGAATGCGACTGAGCCTTCTGTAAACATCCTCCACTGGAGGAATAACTGCGTCAGCTAGGATCTGGGATCGGGCGGCATCATACTCAGGATCAAGAGCCGCAAGTAGAACACCCACCATGGTGGCGTTCCGAAACGTCTTCTTAGTTGTTCAGGAGTAGCAGTGAGAGGAATGGTACTGTATAACTTCTCAAACATCCCTCTTAGGGATGTGTATAGGGAATGGAGAGGTCTGCCGCTCTGCTTCATTGTGAAAATGTCATGCTGAAGCTGCAACATCTTTATCTCATTTCGCACCTGCGAATATGTAGCGGCAAGAATGTCCCACATTGCCTTGGCAGTGGGCTGATGGAGGACGTCGTTAGCAATCTCCATCGTCAATGTACCAGACAACCAGGCCTTTGCGTAGGCATCGTCAACCTCCCATGAGGCATAGATCCCTGTCTTCTCTGCATGCTCATCCTCGGTAAGAATGTGTTTCTTACCATTAGACTTCATGAGGCTCATGAACTGCATAGCCCAGAGCTCATAGTTAGACCCGTCCATCTTCACTATTGGCGCAGGACCTTTGAATGCGCCGGTGGAGGGCATATCGGCTTTGGATTCTGACATACTGCCGCTTGGAGAAGAACAAGGGTATATAGACACGATGATGAATGTCTACACCAACTGCATCGGATTTGAGTGCGTATGTAGACGTTACGCGCTCAAACCCATATATCGGACGAAGAGAGGACTAGGGCACGCCTTAGAGAAGGCTTACAACCCTTGAAGCGGCTGGTTGGGTGCCGCCTGGGGGTCGCCTAGATGCTTGCGCGACTGGCTGGGACCACCTGGGACCTACGGCGGCATGCTGGGATCGCCTGGGAGGGGGCCCAAGGTGGTTGGCGGTGACCGCATGGGGGCCGCTGGCTGTGGCTGGGACCTACGGCGGTAGGCGGGGACCGCTAGCGGTGGCTGGGACCGCCGGGGAGCCGCTGGTGGTGGGCTGGAGGCCGCTGGCGGTGGGCTGGGCCTAGGGCACGACGTGGAAGCCCTGGAGAGAGATAGGCGACGGCGGAGAGAGAGAGGCGGCGGTGAGAGATGCGCCGAGGAGAGGGCGGCGGGTGGGAGGGGAGGGGGGGTCGACGGGTGGAGAGCCCTAGGGCGGCTCTGATACCATGTTGGGAAAAGAGTCTTCGATAATTATTCAGAAAACCCTAGGCTCTCTTATATAGGGAGAGACCTTAAGGGTAAATTACAGAGAGGTCTATAAAAGATAAAGAAATAACGACAATATACATAAAGAGATAATAATACTACGAACTATCTCTACAATTAGCAATAACCACTGTTCGGCCTGGGGAAACCTGTCTGTATCCTGTAAGTAGACCTTGATCACCACATAGATGATGTGTGGCACCAGAGTCCATAATCCACTCTAAAGTATCTGATCCACTACTGCAAGTGAATGCGTAGGTGCTACCTGATGTACTGGTGGAAGCAGATGCAGATGCAGATGCGGCAACGTCGGCATGACTCTCAGAAGTAGATGCTGATGTTGGGGGACCAGATGGAGGAATGATGCCCCTCAGACGGGCTACAAGATCATCAAAGCGTTGATCCATAGATGACGTGGCTGGGGGCTCGATCTGTTCAGCGACTCGTGCGGAAGCTGGAAAACCATGCTTAGAATAGCATGTGTCTTCGGTATGTCCAGAACGATGGCAAAAGGTACATGATGGCCG
Source organism: Ottelia alismoides (assembly GCA_037367405.1). NCBI lineage: Eukaryota > Viridiplantae > Streptophyta > Magnoliopsida > Alismatales > Hydrocharitaceae > Ottelia > Ottelia alismoides. Next base: position 791,727 of record JAZKJV010000595.1, read on the forward strand.
AACACGACCTCCTCTACCGCGAGGTCCACGCCCTCGGAACTGATGATGACCTCCTCAACCTTGATTTGTTGCCATGACTGAGGCTGTTGGATTCGTAGCAGACGAGGGAACAGTGATACGACTCAGCCTATGAAATGCCTCCTCCATAGGAGGAATAGTAGAATTCGCCAAGATCTGGGAACATGCTGCCTCGTACTCAGGATCAAGGGCAGCAAGAAAAAACACCCACTATAGTGGCATTCCGATAGGTCTTCTGTTTCTCTGGAGTGGCTGTGAGAGGCATGAAGCTATAAAGCTTCTCAAACATTCCACGTAAAGGCGTATACAACGAGTGTAGAGGCCGTCCATTCTGCTTGATAGTAAATATGTCATGTTGGAGTTGCAGAATCTTCGTCTCATTCTTTGACTGAGAATATGTAGCAGCCAGAATATCCTACATTGCTTTTGCAGTGGGCTGATGAAGAATATCATTGTCAATCTCAATTGCCAGGGTTCTAGATAGCCAAACCTTGGCATATACATCATCTGCCTCCCATGAGGCATTGACCCCAGTCTTCTCAGCAGACTCTTCTTCAGTAAGAATGTGTTTCTCACCGGTTGACTTCATCATACTCATGAACTGCATTGCCCACAGTTCATAATTTGAACCATCCATCTTCATAATCGGCGCTGGACCTCTGAAGGCGCCTATAGATGGGATGTCTGCCTTGCTCTCTGATATAGTGATAATAGAAGACTGGGGTAGTAAACTGAAGGTATGATCGTCTACACGGACATTAACGGGTTTAGTTGCATGTGTAGACTCAAGCAACCAAACCCATTACTTTGGAGAAACGCGCGCGGAACGAGTTCTGATGTTATGCACACGCGCTTGACTTAGGGTTTCGCGTGCACGGAAGTCGAGACCTTTAGAAGGTCACACACTTGACTGGGGTGGAGGCGCGAGATCGGAGACCCGGAGGGGGGGGGGTACGGAGGCACGAAGGAGACACGCGGAGGAGGCGCGTGATACAGGAAGGCGCGGAGGGCTCGAAGGTGGGGCTAGGGTTAGGGTTTGGCTCGAGAACTCCGGTCTAGGACCGTCGCTCTGATACCATGTTGGGAAAATAAGAAAACTTGTTTATTCCATCAGCCCTAGGCTCTCTTATATAGGTGAGCAGCCTATGGGTAAAATACATAAAGAGTCCAACAGAAAATTAAATTATAGGAAAAATACAAACGTGAATAATATCTCTCTACAAGAGAGAATTGGCGTGACGTGGCTCGCGGGATGAGAGAGGAACACATATGAGAGAAAGAACCCTGGAAAGTTAGATGGGAGATGGGGATAGTGGTCGAGGAGATTTCCAAAATCACTTATCAATTCATAATTTCATGACTTTTAAACAATAACCTATTAATCATTTATATAGAGGGGTGAATTACAAATACATAAGGAAACTAAAAATTAACAACATAACGGACTCTAATTGACTCCTAAAATATCTTTAACTAACATTGTCTGACCTAATTATTGTTCCTGAAAACTTTAATTTTCAGAAAAATCAAATTTTGTACTCATTTCCATGTATTTGACGACTCTGGCAACATTTTAGTTTTCATGACTGGCAAAACAGCACCACAATCGATATTTGAGGCCGAGAATATATCATCTAGAAAACAAATCAGTTTGTTCTATTATAATGATAGTATCGCTGGATTATAGTTAAAAGTTTCTCCCATAACTCTTGTTGCATGCTCACTTGCTTTGCCGTTTCTTTTTTACTTGAGGATGCTGAGATTTATTTAGACGGAAAACAGAATAAAGGGGATGTGGCTGCCATATAATACTCCAGCACATTCCCTTTCTACTGACTATATCTGATATCCGTGGATACAGCTCTGCTACAGGCCAAGTGTAATTGTCTACACAATTATTCTCAAAGTTTATGGTCAGGTTGGAAAGGTAAAACTTGCCGAGCAAACTTTTCTGGAGATGCTCGATGCTGGTTGTGAACCTGATGAAGTTGCTTGTGGTACCATGCTTTGTATATATGCTAGATGGGGACGTCACAAAGAGATGTTGACATTTTATGATGCTGTTATAAGGAGAGAAATCCTGCCTTCAGTTGGAGTTTTTAACTTTATGATTTCATCGTTACAAAAGCGGAAGTTGCATGCAGAGGTTATTAAACTGTGGAAACAGATGCTAGATGCTGGAGGCAGAGCCTAATCAGTTTACCTATACAATTGCTGTAAGCTCGTATATCAAGGAAGATTTATTAAATGAGGCTCTTCAGATTTTTTATAAAATGAGAAATTCCAAACTTATTCCTGAGGAGGCAACCTACAGTCTTTTGATTAGTTCAACATCCAAAAGTGGAAAATGGGACAAGGCACTTGGTCTGTATGAAGATATGAGATCACAAGGTATCATCCCAAGTAATTACACTTGTGCTTCTCTTCTAACTCTTTACTACAAAACCGGAGATTATCCGAGAGCTCTTTCACTATTATCAGAGATTGAAAAGAACAAAATTGCTCTTGATGAGGTTATTTATGGTATCCTTATTAGAATATATGGTAAACTTGGATTATATGAAGATGCAGAAAAAACTTTCCAAACTGCTGAGAGTTTGGACCTCTTCAAGGATGAGAAAACATACATGGCAATGGTACATGTTCACTTAAATGCCAGAAACCCCGACAAAGCTTTGGAAACATTTGATCTTATGAGACAGAGAAATGTTGAATTGACTACATTTTCTCAGCATGCTTTGCTTCGTTGTTATATTGCCAAAGAAGATGTAGGTTCTGCAGAAAAAACTTTTCAGACATTATTGAAAGCTGGCAAACTTGATGCTGTTTCGTGCAGTGAGATGCTAGCCTTGTATTTTAAGCTGAACCTTCTTGAGAAAGCAAAGGCACTGATTTCTCAGATTAGAAAAGATGTACAATTCGATGAAAACCTATACCGAACTGTTGTGCAGGTATATTGCAAAACTGGTATGAGTAATGAGGTCGAGGAGCTGGTACAGGAAATGGGAAATGCAGGAATGGTGTTGGACAAGTTCACGAAAACATCTCTGATGATAATGTATGGGGATGCTGGTATGATCCACAGTGTGGAAATGTTGTTTGAGACATTAGAAGTTCCTGATATGACTGCCCTTAGTGTGATGGTTTGTCTGTATATTAAAAATGGGGACATTGTTCGGTCCAAAGAAATTCTGAGATCTTTGTTAGAGACCAATGACGGCTTATCTCTTCTTAGTCAACTCATCATTAAATTTGTCAAGGAAGGCACGTACATTCTGTCACAGCTAAGCTTTAGAAATTATCTTTCTTTATATTTTCTGAATGGGGGCATGTTAGTTAAGTATAAATAAGAAAGGCACTCTTTCGGTAACGTTTGGTTATTCCTATTAAAAAGAGATCCTTAACAGGTTTTTCTGTTCCAGGGGACACAGTTAATGCCGAGGCTCTACACAGACAAATAATTGAGCTAGATTATATACCTAAGGATCCAGCTGTTGCTTCTCTTATTAGTTTGTATGCAAGGAGGCAACAGTTACATCAAGCTGAGGGAATTTTTGCAGTTATATCAAATTCCCCAGAAATATGGAGTCTTTCATACTGTTCAATGGTTGATGCCTATACAAAATGTGGTGAAGTTGAGAAAGCCTACCTTTTATTTAGGCACATCTTTCATCTTGATGTTTCTCTCAGTCCATTCACTATCAGCATGATCGTGAATGCATTAACTAAACATGGTACGGGAGACTTTTACTTTGCACTTTGGAATCTATAGACATAAGATTATATTTTCGTTCAATAAAAGCTTAGAAGATCTAGTCTCGCTCAGCATCATGATGCCAAATTCATATTAGATTCTTTAGGATGCTAAGTCTAGCGGCAAGCATTATGGTGCATTTTAATGCCTCCCAGAACTTCAGTAGTTAAATTTTACTTAAAAACCTCATAAATGAAAATCAAGTATCTGGGTCCATTTGTGGGCATATGCATCTTTACCACTCTTTAGACGTGTTTCTGTTTCATGTGATTTTGGCATTGTCTTGGCTGAGGATGCCAGAGCATTTCTTGAGATCTCTACTAGTCATCTGTTTTCAAGTCTATCAATTGACGATGCCATTTGTAATTGGCGTTTAAACTAGCTAGTCACATGTAGATGCATGTTGTTATCATTATCTTTATATTAATACATATATTACAACGCATGTTGTTCTTCCAATATTTTTTTGCACAATTCGATTCTAGGGCATATAATTTTTTTATAATTTTGAGGAGAAATATTGTATAGATATCCATCGTACATTCTCCTAAAGTAATTTTATTCTTAAATGATTGGAAACTTTTCCGATGTATTGTATTTTATTAGATCTTTGATTACATATTATGTCCTATTCTCACTAACTAATAGTACCCAAACTCCGCATGTACTCAGATTCCATTAAGATTTTCACTCTTAAATTATGTTTGATCATCTTCAGTTTTCCTTCACTTTTCTCTGCCAGGCAAGTTCGAAGAAGCTGAAAGCATCATTAATGACACTTTAAAGGCGGGTGTAGAGCTTGATACAGTTGCTTATAATACATATATCAAGGCAATGCTTGAAGCAGGTTTGTTGCTCCTCAGATCTCATACAAGTGGATGCATCTAATAGTAGCTCTGAAATGGATGGATTGGCATGGTTGTGCAGGTAAACTGCATTTAGCGTCAAGAATATATGATCAAATGGTATCTTCTGGAATTCCTCCATCTATCCAAACATACAATACAATGATTAGGTTTGTTCCAGAAACTCATGCTTAGTGAATAGTAGTGGTTCTTTGCTTAATCTGAATTTCTAATGTTCTGATTTTGCAGCGTGTATGGGCAAGGAGGAAAGTTGGATAACGCTGTTCAGATATTTAGTGCTGCTCGGAACATGGGAATATTATTTGATGAAAAAGCATATACCAACATGATTAGCTACTATGGAAAGTCTGGTAATGCGCAGTTTATCTGCTGTTCGAGAATTTCTTATAACATTTCTTCTTCCAGGCAGTGCATGCAATGTTCTGTTTAGAAGTGACAAATTAAGGGGAAGTGATAAAACGGAGTCAAACATGTGCATCTATGTTTAACTTCTGACAAATTAAGGGGAAGTGATAAAACGGAGTCAAACATGCGACTCTTGAGTGTAATTCTCAGTAACATATTATGGTCTTTATATGATCCTAACTTTGTAATTGAAATTTTGTCTCCATTTCAAAGATGCATACACACTGAACATCTCTGGTACCATTTTGTGTCAAAAGAAAACTAAGAGTATAATTGCGTAAAAATTTGGTATGTGGTGACAGGATAGGTATTTATTGGCTGCAAGGTGTTATAGAATGTGAGGCACCTCAAAACATCTCCAAGCATAGGCTTCAATTTTTTCAAGAAAATAATCAAAATTAAGCACAATCCTGTTAAGATGATGTCATGGAGATATTGATAATACAATGAACGTTTCAACCCCCCTAAAAGGTTTAAACCAAATATGCAATCACTGTATATATGAAAATTAATGAGTTTCTAACTAAAAGTCTAGCTTGTGCATCATTAGCAACTATTGACAAATAATTATGCAATCTGACAGTGTTTGATTGTGAAGGGGAGACCCGACAAGCATTGCTGGCACAAGGGAGCTCGAAGTTAGAGTGCCTTTCAATCGCTAAGGGCATGTTCGAGTAGAGGTACCCCCCATCCTTTGGGGGTGTTTCCCCCCATAGCCCATACTTTCTCTCTCATAACTCTCCCTCTCTTTTTTAATATATTAAATAAATCATTTCTCTTTCATCCATTCCATCAAAAAAATAATACATTATACCTCATATCATCTAAAAATTATAAAATACTCAACTTCTACTCACTTTTCCAAACTTCAATACAATCACATCACAATAACTACTCACTTTTCCAAACTTCAGTACGATCACATCACAACAAACCCTCTCAACCCAAACTCTCTATCCAAACACCAAAATATAAAAAACAGATTACTCTCCCCCCCAGGTAACCCCGGGTAACCCAGCAACTAAACACACCCTAAGGGCCTCTAGAGCGAGGCAATCTTAACCACAAGGCAAGATTCATGAAAGCGGTATGCATATGCATTCAGACATGTCACTGAATAGTGATTTAGCGGTATGCCCGGGGGTATATGCTGATCTACATGGTTTTCTAATTTTTAATTTAGAAATAAATAAATATCTACAAAAATATATAAATATTAAACAACAAATACACTTTATAATTTAACTAAAACTAGGAAGAGGATAACAAGTAAAAACCTTAGTAAAATGCTCTATGTTGGATAAATAAATTACAAGGAAATCCAAGTATTGTAAGATATGAAAATATGAGATTTGTAATCTTCTGAGATCGTGGATCACATTTTGTTACACCTTGAGCAGTTTCAATAGTAGACAAGAAAATATCTATAAAAAGAAATTTAAATGGTAAAGTAGAAAACTTAATGTTTATTAGCATCTTAACTGTATCAAAAAATAAAATTTCATTCTTAAGATTTATTAGCACCTTACCTGTATCACAAAATACATTTTGAAGCTGCATTCATATGCTAAAACAATTTAAGTTTACATAACAATAATGAGGAGGGGGAAAACCTGAGGCAGGAGAGCTGGCAGAGGAGGCAAGAGAGCTCGTGTCGGAGGAAGTGTCCAGCAGTTGGAGCAGCGGATTGCGAGAGAGCTAGAGGCGGAGAAGTTTCATGGAGAGAGCTGGAGGCATAGGAGGCGAGATAGTGAAGGAGCTTTGTTGGAGAGAGCTAGAGGTGGAGTTTCACGGAAGGGAGGTCTCGATGTAGGGTTTTCGGAGAGTCGAACTGTTGAAAGGTTCATCGGAGATAAGGTTTTTGGGAGAGACAAAGTCGACATGTTAAGCATATTTGGATCTTGAAGAGTCGGTTCCTAATAAACCTGATAGCATACCGGAATAGTTTAATAGCACATATGTGGCATGTGCGCAATGGATGCATATGGGAACGTTTATGGAAATCAGTACGCCAACCTGGCCGTATATGCATATGTGGTCGCACAGACTGCTTTACTAAATGTTGGCACGAGACACTCTGCTTGGAAGGGTTCAACGGTTCCAAGTGAGTCTGGTGACCTGGCTCGATGTTGGCAACTTGTGTTGTAATGGTGTGGTGGAGGGCCCTCTAATAAGTGTTATGTAGGGTATGGATGAAGGATGCAAGAGGGTGTTCTGGTCAGCGTGGGGCTTTATGGAGCAATAGGGGCGAGGAATGGGTGACATGGCTCGTATGGGAGGCCTACATCTAGAGAGGTAGAGGAATAAATCTTTTCTGGACATGTGCTACATGATGGTGTACTTGTCCAACAGACTGAGTGAGATAAGGGGTAGGAGGGGAGGGAGGTTTGATGAGGATTTGATGTGGGGGAAATGCATGAAGATATTGATGCCCTCGATTCTTAGATTGGGGAGTGGGCAAGTGTGAGGGAGTTTGGGGTGTTGCATTGGGGTGGGAAGGGCAAATGGAGCACCTCATAATGGTTAAAGAGGCGGGTGATGTAGTGGAATGCCGAAGGCGTTGTGGGCTCAAAAGAGGTTAGAGTGAGCATGCTTTGGAGGGCTCTCTAATGGGGGTTATGTAGGGTAGGCATGAATGTGATCGAGAGGGTGGCCTGGTCGACTTGGGGCTTTGCGAAAGCGATTAGAGGGGGGGGGGGGTTAAGAAAGTGGGTTGTTCGTTTGGGAGACCTACATCTGGAGAGGTTAGTGGAAATAGGTTTTTTCCTGCGCACGGGCTACACGATGGCGTACTTGGTGGGAGAGGGTGGTTGAGGTTGGTGGCTAATGGGGATTTGATGTGGGGGAAATGTGTGAAGTATCCTTGTCCTCATTTTATGGATTGGGGAGGGGGAAAGCATGAGCGAGTGTGAGGCATTGCATTGGGGTATGAAGGGTAAAGGGAGTACCTCACACCTGTTATGGAGGTGGGTGTAGTGGTTGGTTTCCGAAGTTTAGCAAGTTCAAAAATGGGTGGAGAGAGAGCATGCTTTGGGAGAGGTAGTCGTTGCATAAAGAAATGAAAGAATTTTTTATTCAAATGCCATTTGTCTCCTTTATATTGAAGAGGAATCGTCGAGGGAAAAATAATAAAAGGAAAATACATAAAAAGGAAATAACATCAGAAAAAAATGATAAATAATATTTCTTATAAGGGATTTTTACTCGACAGACCCTAGAAACTTTTTAAATTACCTCTACGACCTTTGAAACAACCTAATTCCCCCTCGACTTCGTAAACTTGCTCCGTCTTACCCCACATACCTTGTCGTTAGTTGTTCTTTTACTTGAATCAATAGTGTGGGTTAATCTAACCAGAGGTGAAAATTAACGATGGATCTTCCACCTCCTCTTCTTCCTCGCCACCTGCATCACCGCGTGCTTCACCATTTCCCTGAGGTTATGTTCCATGTGGCGCAGGTCCACCGCTTGGCACAACGCCACCATGTAAGTCGCGGCCATCAACTTGAGTATGTCCACGGCCTCGACGCTCCTCCTCCGTCCCCGTCGACTTCGCCCACGTCCTCTCCCTCTTCTCCACCATCGCCCGCCCAAACCTCTTCATGCTTAGCTCCATCCTCCGCGGCAAATCCCAACCCCACCTCACCGTCTCCCTCTTCAACTCCCTCCGCGCCCTCCTCCCCCCCCTCGACCCTTTCTCCCTCATCGCCACCCTCGACTCCTATTGCTGTGGCTGAGCTATCCACGCCCTCGGCCTTTCCTCCGGTCTCCTCTCCTTCCTCAGCCTCAGGAACACCCTCCTCTCCTTCTACTCTCGCTACGGCCTCGTAGGGGACGCATGCAAGCTGTTCGACGAAATGCCCCCCGTCAGAGATGAAGTCTCCTGGAGTGCCCTCATGCCCGGCTACTCCCGAGATCGCCTCTATGATGCCATTCTGGTCCTCTTTAGGCAGATGAGATATATCAGTTTCTGGATCACCCCTGTTGTGGCCGCAATCACCTTGTCTGCAGCCATCCGCATTAGTGTGGACTGTGGCGAATGCGAGTGTCCATGGCTACTTCTTTAAAGCATGCCTTCATTCAATACTGTAGAGATAGATATTATTATATGCTATGTACATGTTCGTCATTTTTATTTTCCTCTGGACTACTATGTATTTTACCCTTGAGGTCTCTCCCTATATAAGAGAGCCTGGGGTTCCCTTGAATAATAGATCACTTATTTTTCCCAACATGGTATCAGAGCCCAAGCCCTAGGGCTCCCTCCCTCTCCCCACCCGCCGCCCCCCTTCTCTTCGTCTCTCTCCACCGCCGCCACCCTCCCCGGGCCCCTCTCCGCCGCTCCTCTCGGCATCCTCCTCGGGCCCAACCCTCCCCCTCCCTCCCTCTTCGCCAGCCCTAGTTCTCTGCCGGTCCCAGGTCTCTGCCGCCGGCCCCAGTTCCGCCCACCCCAGTTCCCGCCGGCCCAGCACCGCCGGACCTCAGCCCAGCCGGCACCGATTCCGCCGGCCCCCAGCCCCGGTGTGTCCTAGCCCCGTCGCCAGCCCCGTCCCGTCGTCGGCCTTTTGCTTTAGCGGCACCACGAGGACGACTCCTCCTGACGCCTTGAGCGTAGCCGTCTCTTCCTCAAGATATATGGATTTGGGTGCGTAACGTCTACATACGCACTCGAATCCTATGCAGTTTATGTAGCATCTGTCACTTTGTCTACAAACCCTAGTTCTTCTCCAGCGGCGATATGTCAGAATCGAAGGTTGATATGCCCTCCATAGGCGCATTCAAAGGTCCTGCGCCAATAGTAAAGATGGATGGGTCGAATTATGAACTCTGGACGATGCAGTTCATGAGTCGAAGTCGAACGGTAAGAAGCACATTCTTACCGAGGATGAGCCAGCAAAGAAGATAGGGATATATGCCTCGTGGGAGGCTGATGATTCGTATGCCAAGGTCTGGTTGTCAGGTACACTGTCGATGGAGATTGCCAATGATGTCCCTCCATCAACCCACTGCCAAGGCAATGTGGGATATTCTAGCTGCTACGTATTCTCAAGTGCGAAATGAGACCAAGATGTTACAGCTTCAGCATGATATATTCACGATGAAGCAGAACGGCATACCTCTTCACTCCTTGTACACATCTCTGAGAGGGATGTTTGAGATGTTATACAGTACCATTCCACTCACATCGACTCCTGAACATCAGAAGACATTTCGGAATGCTACCATGGTGTGTGTTCTACTTGCAGCCCTAGATCCTGAGTATGAGGCCGCCCGCTCTCAGATTTTGGCCGATGCAGTTATTCCTCCAATGGAGGATGTTTACAGGAGGCTTAGTCGTATCTCAGTTTCTTCCATCTCATCTACTCCACCCCCATTCGGCGATGGCAGTATCGCGTGGGAGAGTGGTCAGTCTTCAGGTCGTGGACGTGGACCTCGGGGTAGGGGAGGTCACTTTCGTCAGCCGTGTTAATACTGTCACCGCACAGGCCACTCGGAGGAGACATGCTACTCTAAGCATGGGTTTCCAGCATCGGCACGTGTAGCAGAGCATTCTCAGCCCCAATTGGCATCTACTGCAGACAATCGTTTCGAGGAACTTGTGGCACGTCTACGTGATATTATGCCACAATCATCTGGTGATTCTTCTGGTGGACCTTCAGATGTTGCTGCTATAGCATCTGCCAGTTCCTCTGTTGCTGCTAGTACCTCAGGTAGTGCTATTGCATTTACATCTTCTCATGATATCTCTGATTGGATTATAGATTCTGGTGCCACATCTCATCATTGTCGAGATCGAGAGAGACTTGAGTCCTACAGGGACATTCCCCATGACCGCTCAGTATAGATTGCAGATGGTACTCATTCCCCCCTTGTTGGACAGGGGGAGGTCTTCCTATCTTCTACTATGCATCTACAGAATGTCTTACATGCTCCTGAGTTCTCGATGAATCTGTTGTCTATTAGTCATATTACGAAGGATTTGCACTGTCGTGCTATATTTGACCCGTCTTCTCTTATTTTTCAGGACATACTAACGGGCAGGGTGATTGGTTGTGGCTCTGAGCAGAGTGGTCTATATCGACTGGTCCGGAATTCTTATGCCGGCGTCTCTTCTCATTCTGCCGGACCAGTTTCTCCGTACATCTGGCATCTCCGTTTTGGTCATCTCCTGCTCCAGAAAATGCGACATCTTCTGCCTCAGATCTCTCCCAGTTCTTCCTTTCGCTGTGAAGCGTGTCAGTTGGGAAAGCATCATCGGTCGAGCTTTCCGAGTTGTCAGAGTCGGAGCAGTAGCTCCCCGTTTGAGTTGTTTCACATAGATATATGGGGTCCAAGTCGTGTACCCGATCATCAGGGACAGATTTTATCTAGTGGTAGTGGATGATTTTTCTCGTGTATCTTGGGTCTTCCTTTTAAAGAATAAATCTGAAGCAGGCGATGTGATTAAGAATTTGATTAATGAAGTGCAAAATGTGTTTTCTTCTACTGTCAAATATGTTCGTACATATAATGCTCTAGAATTCTGCACATGGTCCCTCTCTCAGTTTCTTTCGTCAAAGGGCATTATTTACTAAACTACTTGTGATTACACATCTCAGCAGAATGGTGTGGCAGAAAGAAAGCATCGCCACCTTGACATTATTCGAACCCTACTGATTCAGAGTTGTGCTCCTATTTCTTTCTGGGGGGATGTTGTTCTTACCGCTTGCTACCTGGTCAATCGTATGTCATCTTCTGTTCTTAGTGAGAAAATTCCTCTCTCTATCATTTTTCCTGACAATGAATTATTCCCACTTACTCCTCATGTCTTTGGTACTGTGGCATTTGTTCATCTTCTGACTCCTGGACGTGACAAACTCTCTCCTAGAGCTGTCAAGTGTGTCTTTGTCGGTTACTCTCGGACTCAGAAGGGCTATCGGTGTTATGATCCCATAAACAAGAAATACTTTGTTAGTGCTAATGTCACGTTCTTTGAGTCTGTTATGTATTTTTTCCCTACAGGTGACAGACTGGTACCATCCACTACCAACGATGATGTCTATGTCCCTCCACCTCCTACTTGGAGTTCACCTGAGTCCACTCCTGTTCATGTCTCTACGTCATCTTCACCACCACCACCTCCACCTCCACCACTTCTACGACCTCCTATTCCACCTTTACCAAAATTCTATACGCATCGGTCAGGTCCTGCTCAGGCTACACGTCAGACATCCATTACGCCTCAGATGTGTTCAGATGACATTACTACTGACGGGTCAGATATGGTACATGTGCAGGATTCTTCATTGCAGGAGGAGACTACACCATCCAGTACAACGGAAGATGATCTTGATATTCCTATTGCTATCCAGAAGCAGAAGCGAACGTGTGCATCGTATCCCTTTACTTCACAGGTGTCTTTTCATCGCCTCACATGCGACTTTCAGAGATTTGTTGCGGCTTTGTCTTCTGTGGACATACCACGGACCTACCAGGAAGCTATGAAGATTGATTGCTGGAGAATGGCTATGGAAGATGAGATGTGTGCATTACAGTCTCGTGGCACATGGACCTTGGTTATTGCTCCTCCTGATGCATCTATTGTGAGCTATACGTGGGTATTCACAGTTAAATACCACGCTGATGGCAGTCTAGATCGGTACAAAGCACGGCTGGTCGCGTGAGGTTTTACACAAACCTATGGCGTGGACTATATGGATACATTTTCTCTAGTGGCTCGTCATTCTACTCTTCGCATTCTCTTATCAGTTGCTGTGGTACGTGACTGGAGTATATCTCAACTGGATGTCAAGAATGCCTTCTTGTATGGAGATCTGCAGGAGGAAGTCTACATGCAGCAGCCACCAGGATTTACTGCTGAGGGGGAGAAGCATATGGTGTGTAGACTTCACAAGGCAATTTATGACCTCAAAAAGAGTCCAAGAGCGTGGTTCCAGAAGCTTTCCAATCTGATTGAACGACAGGGATTCAAGAGGTCGAATGCATTCCACTCGTTGTTTGTTCAGAAGTCATCGGCATGTACGATTGTTATCATGGTCTATGTCGATGATATTCTGGTTACAGGAGATGATATTCAGGGCATAGAAAGGGCGAAGGCATTCCTAGGCCGTCAGTTCGTCACGAAGGATCTTGGAACCCTAAGATACTTTCTAAGGTTGGAATTTGCAAGGAATGCACAGGGTCTGGTGATGACCCAAAGGAAGTACATTACAGATTTCTTGACTGAAACAGGCATGGTTGGATGCAAACAATCAAGTATTCCCATGGATCCAAGCATGAAGTTGTATGATGATGACACTGCTGAAGTGGACAAGAGGAGATATAGAGAAATGGTGGGTAAGCTCCTTTATATTACCATAACTCGACCCGATATTGCCTTTGCAGTAAGCATGGTGAGTCAATTTATGGAGTAGCCAAGACAAGTTCATATGGATGCCATATACATGATACTGAGGTATCTGAAGTCTTCTCCAGGTTCAGGGTTGCTGTTTCGAAAGGGCACAGATTTGTCTATCTCAGCATGTGCAGATGCCGATTATGCAGGATGCCCTAAGGATCGAAAATCAACCTCAGGATTTGCAGTTTTTGTTGGGAGTTCTCTGGTTTCTTGGAAAAGCAAGAAACAAACTGTTGTGGCAAGGTCTAGTGCTGAATCCGAATATAGGGCCATGGCGCAAGCAAGCATGGAGATGATGTGGGTTCGATCTGTACTAGAGGATCTACATGTAGCCGTACCTCTACCCATGCAGCTTCAGTGTGACAATCAGCAGCCTTATTTATTGCCAACAATCCAGCTTTTCATGAATAAACAAAGCATATTGAAGTTGACTGCTACTACACTAGAGACTTAATCCAGAGAGGATTGATATCTACAGCTCACGTGAGCTCAGGGGATCAGACTGCTGACGTACTCACCAAGCCGTTGCTCAGAGGAGCTTTTCAGAGATGTTCTTCCAAGCTGAGCATGATAGACATTTATGCTCCACCTTGAGGGGGAGTGTAGAAATAGATATTATTATATGCTATGTACCTGTTCATCATTTTTATTTTTCTCTGGACTACTATGTATTTTACCCTTGAGGTCTCTCCCTATATAAGAGAGCCTAGGGCTCCCTTGAATAATAGATCACTTATTTTTCCCAATAAATACAAAGATAGCAAGCTCCATGATCACCACTTATTCCGGGTGTGACTTGGTATAGTCGGCACAGAATTTTTGACATGGTCCCAGAGAAAGACCTTGTTGTGTGGAATACATGGTGGATGGGTATGCAAGAACCAGCTGCTACTAGGAAGCTTTCCAATTGTTGGAGCGGACGCCATGCGAGGGATTTCAATCGAACGAATCGGTTGTTTCTGCTCGGCTTTCAGCATGTGTATCCTAGGGGAATTTGCTTATCGGTCAAAAGATCCATGAGTACGTCGAGACTGAGAAAATGGGCGTCGTCGTTGTCACTACACTTGTAGATATGTACTCTAGCTATGGATGGGTAGACAAAGGCATGTTTTTCTGAAGGAAAGGGCATGTTTTTTTAGGGATTTTTTACACGACAGACCCTAATGTAAAAGCACATAACGGAATTCGGCTAATTTTAACGGGTAAATGGATGGGAGTTAACCATAGGGTCTGTAGGGTAAGGGTTAGCAAGTTTACGAGGTCGAGGGGGGAATTAGGTTGTTTCAAAGGCCGTAGAGGTAATTTGAAAAGTTTATAGATCTTGTCGGGTAAAAATCCCTTCTTATAATGCTTTCCCCCAAGCTGGAGCTTAGATACATGTCATTCTCTGCTTAAAAAAACACTTCTAGAACGACTCCCTGGCTAGAGGTTTAGTGAATATATCTACAATTTGTCCTGTTGAGCTGGCATGAGATGTAGAAATAATGTAGCATCCCAACATAGTCCCTCATAAAGTGTGCGAGAGTGAATTATAAGTGGTGGAGATTACTATTTAACAACTTGCACTTAAGCATTTTTTGTGATTGCCAACAGATCCAATTGAGACCGAACCCAACAAGTTGTCAGGGTCAATTTTCCTTGAAAATGAATCGGAGACCTAAGTTTGGGATGTTACAAAATGGTTTCAGAGTGGATTCCCTCTCATAGTGGAAAGGACCGCCCGAGAGGTGGAGTCACCCCTAGAAAGAGATTGGAGGAAAAAGCTACCCAAAGTGTACATCCGTCACTGTCACTAGGAATAAGTGATGGGCCATGTCATAATGAAGACATTGCAAATATAAGTAGGGGAGGTTGTAACACCCAAAATAGTCCCCTATCGGAAACTTACGAAATGTGAGAGTGGGCTATAAGTGATGGGGATTACTACTTGACAACTTGGACTTAAGTATTTCGGGTGGTTGTCAATGGGTCCCATTGACCCTGTACCCAAGAAGTTGTCAGGGTCAGTTTTCCTCGATAACGGATCAGGAACTTAAGCCCGTGATGCTACAAATGAAGTCCTTTTGTATCATGTCTCTAATATAGTGACAATCCACATCCATATGTTTGGCCCTCTCATGAAATGAATGCTGGCAATAAATAATGTAACCTAATTGTCACATAGAAGTTGCATAGTAAGATGTGCTCAATGCCCTAGTCAGTCAGAACGGGCCTGACCCACATCATTTTAATGCCACCTTGTGCCATGGCTCTATATTCAGATTTAGCAGGTGACCCAACAACAATGGTTTGTTTCTTCCTTTTCCATGATGAGATCAGTGCGCTTTTAATAAACAATGCAAATTCAGATGCTGACTTTATGTCTTTAAGGCATCATGCATAATCAACACCTACACAAGTTGTGATCTCAATGGGCGTCCCTCTGCTGAAGAGGAAACCTGTACTTGGTAAAGACTACACTTTAGGACCATGGAGACTGCATTCATATGTGCCAAACGTGGTTGTTCCATAAATTGACTGACAAACTTAGCTCGCAACAAAGGAGGTGTTTGGTCTGGTTATAGTTACATATAGGATCTTCCCAATGAGCTCCATGTATCTCCTCTCGAAGGATATACCTGTGGTGGGTGGCCCGATGCTAGGATGTGGTTTGGTTAAGATTTGTTGCCCCGCTTTCTAACGAGAGGACTTCTAAATTCACGTTGCTTGTTGTGCTACTAGATAGGGTAATTTTGATAGACATTGAGCATGGTTCTAGGTAATGGTTCAAAGAATATTTATGTGCTTCCACGATGTATGAGGCTTTAGGGAGCGTTTCGTGATTGACTATCAGGAGCTTTTGGTGGATTGTAGACTCTTTTGAAAGGCCAAGATGCTTCTGAAGGTGAAGTTGCATGGGTGCTTGGTAAGATGAGGGATGTCTATTACCGTGGTACATCGGAGCAATTGGGGCATGGGTTCGGATGCCACGTGCCCGATGGTAGTATGGAGGAAGATGCAGAGCATTTGTTCTTCACATGCTTGGGCATAACTAAAATTTGGGCCGAGTTGGGAACCCCATGGCAGATATTTGGGGGGATGGGGGTGGGGGATGTTTCTTGGGGGAGCTTTGGATCCAGAAGAGAGAGAGCTGATCACTTTCGAATCTTTGGACTGAGAAAGAACTTAGGGGGTGTCCTTCTATTTGGAATCATTTTCAAGAGTGGGAGGTACCATGTAGAAAATGTAGTGCATAGCACAAAAAAGTTGTATGCGTCGTGGATGTCTTTGCTTGCTTAGAGGTTGTAAGCATGTTTCTTTTTATTAATGAAAGTTTGGATGTGATCCCAGACTGGATGCTCGTCCTCTGGCTTTTCAAGATAACTAGATATATGCAGAATAGCAAATATTAGAACTAAGTGACTTGAAGGTTGCCGAATCAGTCGTACATGCACATGTAACGATTACAAATAACTACAAAAGGATATATTCACAAGTACAGAACTAACTATTACACATGATAGCAGGATGCCCTCCACTTTTGCATGTAGTGAAGGTCGGAGAGTGCACATGAAGATCGTAATCCAGAGCTCTAAACTGATTATTTAGGGCGGAAAAAAGGAGGGGATTTGAAGGTCACATCACAAATCAATCTAAATTGAGTCAGGGTAGAGGGGCCTGGTTTCGACAGTAGGCATGGAGGAATCAGTCGAGCAGCAAATGGAAGTAGATAAAGGCAGAGATGCAGAGGGCCGAAGCAGGTGGACCAGCTGGATAGATGCAAAAGCTGGTAGGGAAAGGTTGGAGTTTTTTCAGTTGGGTTATCAGGGAGAAAGACCAACACAAGTTGAGACTGGCACCTCAGCTCTGCCTCGTTAAGCCGAGGTTCATGTCTCGCTGCTCAAGCTTGACTTGAGGAGTATATAGTCAATGCCTTGAGGTGCTGTTATATAATACCTGACTTGAGGAGTATATAGTCAATGCCTCGAGGCGATGTTGTATAATAACATGGTTGTCTTTACCTCCAACTGGTAAGATGTGTACTTCCATTTCTCAAGAAAAAATGGAAAGTAAATTTTTTTGAAAAGGGGAAGGGTGGAGTCCCCAGATGGGACCCACTGCAAAAGTGTGTATATATATAAATCTATAACAAATAATAACACATTACACTCTCCAGATAAACATAATGCTCTGCTTACTGTGTTCAATTACATTCTCAGTATAACATGCTTACCACCCAAAGATGACACCACCTCGCGCACCAGATTGCCCAAGCGAGCACAAAAGGATAAGCATCGTCCTTGTGTCCATAGCCACAAACCGATCTAATGCCCCTCCAAAAATTGGGACAATCATGACCCTCAAACCACGAGATGTTGGCCATGTTCCACACCTGAGTTGAAGAGGGACCTGAGAAGAACAAGTGGTCAACATCTTCCGCTGCCAGCCCGCATCTGACACACACATCAACCTCCACCCCCAACAGCTGCCCCCCGTGAACGTGCATGAGAATCCTACCAAGCCGTAGAAGCCAAAGGAATGCCTTGATTCGGTTTGGCACCCTGCTCCAAATCATCCTTATATCAACAACCTCGTCCACCTCCTCTCCGTCCCCCACCAGAAAATTACAAGCCTTCTTCACTGTGAACTTCCCATCACTCTATTCAAAGTGATCCCTGCCAATCATCAGACCCTTCATCTGCGCCAAAACTGACTGCAATGCCAAGAACTCCTCAATCCTCTATCCCGATAAGGCCGAAGAGAAAACAGTAGACCACGAAAATGGGAAGTAAAATGAAAATGGCCGAGTTTTTATTTTTACGTTACTTAAAAATTCACATTAATTATATGGAACTCTCATTTAGCAGTGTTCGATCTTGTTGTCTTGATTCTTGACATGATTAGCCCTATATTCAACTGTTGCAGGCATGGCTAAAGACGCCGCTCTTTTATTTCACAGAATGCAGGAGGAAGGGATAAGACCGGGAAAGGTACATTTATTGGACCTTTACATTACCTTCTTGTAAAATCTCAGGATTTAGATGCTTTTTATTTCTTTAACATTTTATCAATATTCAAGGATCCTGTTAACTACACTTCAAGTTAAATCTTCTGAATGAAGCTTTAAACACGATTCTGATTACATATTTTTTTATCATCGTTTGATTGCTAACTAAGAAGCGAGTTGCTCATCAAAAAATAATTGTCGCTGATCTCATCTTTTCCTATTTATTTAATCGAGAGCTTCTATGTCTATGTTGAAATAATATGCCTTGACATAGATAAGAGAAGTGTGTCAAATTCATCTGATGTTTAATTATTGCAGGCCAAATTTAATTCATAATTTATTTGACCGATAAGTCCTTTTAAATTAAGGGTCATTGCAGAACTAGCTAATGCCACTTACTTGGGATTCAAATTGTACTGAGCTGGGGAAGATAAGTCCTTTTTAAGTTAAGGGCCATTGCAGAACCATCTAATGCACTGGCTTGGGATTCAAATTGTTCTGAGCTGTGGATGATGAAACTTCTATTCATCATTAATAATTAAATACCAGGTACAAATGTGTCGCAACAGATATCTAGCAGTCACTCACGTATAGCCGCACATAACATAAATTTGTAAAATCTGTCATTTACAACATTTTAAATCGGTTGGTAGATTTAGGTCCCAGCTGCCAATCCGCCTTCCTTCCTCATAATCAAAATATAGAAGCTGCTGCAATGAGTACAGAACCATTGTGTATGCTGTGACTCAATTTTGATGCAGTGGTGCTATAACAAATGGCAAACATTTCGTGAAATATTTCATATAATTATTTTGGAGCAGTCTAAAAGTCGTCCATGATTTCTTGGGAATGAACAACATCCACTGGACTATGAGTACCATGAAGTAGAAGTTTCTCTAAATAAACCCCAACACCTAGGAGTGGGTAACTTGAATGAAAATACCCCACCAGATCTGTGACGTGTGCAATCCGTTCTAGTAGAGAGTAAGAGATGTAAGAAATAGAAAAGAAGCATGGGATGGGGGGATGAATTAATGAGAGGAGGAAGAAGGAAAGGTGGAGATCGTTTTAAAACCGAACCGATCGACCTGGTTTCATGTCCGGTCTGGTTTTTCAAACCAGAAAATAGTGGATTAGGGTTTTCGAAATCAAGACTCAGGTTCTACCCATCTCATATACACTATTGCTTTTTTTTGAAGGCCAAGAAAGGGGAAACACGCTTAGGTGCCCGTCCCAATATATTAATTAATTAAAAAGAAACAAAATTAATTACAAAATCCAGGAATCAAGCAGTTGCTTGTAGTGATAACAAACATTCTCCCAGTAAAAACACATTCCAGAGAAGAGCAAAGCATTGCGAGCAAGCCAGATGGCCCATAGAACCGCAACCGGAGTCAGTGTCTCTTTTTTTCTTTACATATATAGAGCACTGAGTTTTACATGAGACCGTCGAACAGGAAAGAATGGAAAATACAAGTGACCCGTAAATTTAAAATAAAAGGAGTGAATATAAAGTGACACTAGTCACTAATTAAAAAATAACTCAACTAAGACATTCGGCTCAAAAGGAAAACAATTAACTTCTCACATCCTAAAAAAACATTAGAACTTGATCAACCAGACTGAAAATCCGGAAATCAGTGCTAATAGAGTAACTATAGAACAATTGATAGAGAAATGTGATGGAAAGGAAAAATCAAATATTGGAAAATCCCATCTTCTCTGTTTACTTTAATTTTTGCTTGTGATGTGAAGAACGCTATAGCATAAACCATGTAAAAAACCCAAGGTTTGGTGTGGGGTGACGATGATGGTAAATGTAGGCTAAGGTTGCATTGTGTCCCGATGTTAAGGTCTTGGCGTGGCTGTAATGCAAGTGGTCAAGTGGATGTAATGTCTACGTTGGTATTGAGTTAATCAACTTAAAATAATGTTGCACTTGTGATGTATTGCGGAGATTTTTTTGGAGCAAAGCAGGCTAGGAAAGCACGGCTGCTAACCTAGTTGATTGTGATACTGTCACACTTCCTTTGGGAGAGGGAGGCCTTGAAATCTCTCGTTTGGAAACCATGAATAGAGCTCTTCTTTTAAAATGGATTGCGCAGATCTGGGGCGGAGAGGAAGATCTATATTGTAGACTCGTCCACATAATCTTTGATATTCATGCGCAGGGCCATTTGGAGCTTCGCCCTTCTTTTGCTACTTCGACTTTTTGGAAGGGTATATGCTCGCAAATACCACGGTTCCTCAAAATTTTCCAGCCGGTTCTTGGGGACGGTTGTGCTTTCTCCTTCTTGATGCCTTGTGTGTTGGCCCAAGGCCTCGGTGGTAGATTGCTAGGAGAATGGAACTCAGATGCCGTTCATTTCCGACCAATCCTCTCTGATCAACGGATAAACAGACTTTTAGAGCTTATTGGGACACTTCAACATATGGGCTGTCCAATGGAAGGCAGAGATTTCGAGATATGAAGTGAGGGGGGTTTCTCTGTGAGGTGAACATGTAAAGTTGTGGGCAAACCATCAACACCAGCTCCTGAACAACTTGTTCATGATTGCAAACTGATTTGGGAACTTAAGGTACCTTCATGCATCAGTGTCTTCCTTTGGCTAATGCACAGGGGACGTATCATGACGAGAGTCATTGGTCTACGCTTGTGTTGGAGGAATTGATAGTTGTCCACTTTGCGATGGTGTTGTCGAGATTATAGACCATCTTTTCTTACCTGTGAGAAGGTTAAACTTATTTGAAAGGAGCTTGAGATGGATAGAGTGAACCCTGGCAGTATCGAGATTTTTTGGGAGTAGGTTTACAATGCTAGGTTGCACCCACCTAATGAGGTCCTTCCTTATCAGCCATTTGGGCGATCTGGTTAGTTAGAATGGTGTTATCTTTGTTGTAGATTGCATTTATATGAAGATGTTTTGTTCCACGTCAAGACTCTCGTTGACTCATGGCTCCTGTAGGCAACTCTCTATATCTCCTTTAATTTAATATATTTGGAGCGAACATCATAGTGTTTTCCCCTTTTTTGTCTCAAAAAATGTTTCACCTGTGACATATTACCTTTTTTAATGATCAGAGGGAGAGGTTGATCCCTGATCATTGGAGTGGAAGCTCACTGCTTCTACCACTAGACCATTAAGTGGGTTCTGTGACATATTGCTTGCCTACATTGGTTTCACATTCAGGAATCAGTTTTTACAACAACAAACTTTATTTTCTGAAAAAAGAATGGATTATCTAAAGGTACCCTCCTGGCTCCAATGGCATCCGTGCAATGCGTGCAGTCTTTATTTGCAATCAATTATGCTGACAATGTCAAATTTCTAACTAAATGCAGATTAGCTACAACGTCATGCTCAATGCCTACGCCACAGCTGCTCTCCACAAAGATGCAGAAGGTCTTGTAAAGTTGATGCGTCAGGCTGGCCATACTCCGGATGGTGCAACCTACCTTGCTCTCCTTCGGGCCTATGTCAACTGTGAGGAATATGTCCAAGGAGAGGAAATTATTCATAGGATGCGAGAAGATGGATTATTTCCTTCATGTGCACACTTCAATCAACTCATTTTGGCGCACATAAAGAATGGATCCGTCAGAGACGCAGAAAGAGTATGCAGTGAAATGCAGCAGTTTGATCTGTCTCCTGATCTTACATGTTGCAGAAGCATGCTTAGGGCATATATGGACCATGGGTTCGTAGACGAGGGTATTTCCTTCTACCAGAGCATCAAGGGGACTGTCAAACCTGATGGATTTATTTTAAGTGCTGCGGTTCATCTTTTCATGTCTAAGGGCAAGGTTTCGGAAGCCAGAGAGGTAACTGATTTCATGAACAGTCGGGGGATAGTATTTATACGGAGTTTAAGAATTGGATTGAAGGGAAATGTTACTGCCAATATTCCATAATGGCACTAAATGGTTACGTGGAAATAAACATTACCCCTACAGAGTAAATCAGGAATCATTCGCCGTGGTGAAGATATGAAACCAACATGCTGCATGCCTTGTGTAAATCCTGTTTATCATACAATATACACTCTGAGGATCCTGCACCTGTTGCATGCTAAAACTTGTGTCAACCAACAGATATTGTCTTCATTCTTTTCCTTCATAAAAGATGCAATCGTCATGAACATGCTGGACATGGATAATGCTGCAACATGCAAACCAGAAACCTTTGAGCTACAACAGAGATAGTACTTGATGTGTCGCACAAAGCCACTTGTTCAATGAAGCAAGATGCAAAATCGGGTCTCGAAATATGAAGATGATTTGCCATTTGTATTGACCTTTTTTTTTCCGTGCTTCTCGAAATATGAAGATGATTTGCCATTTGTATTGACCTTTTTTTTCCACGCGCTTTCCTATCGATATTTCTACTTGTATAGAAGATGAAAAGTTGGTTCTGATGTTTCCATGTTTTGTACTGAGCAATGTAAATCATTCATTAATGGAAAGTAGACATGCGTATGGAAATGTTCTTCCAACTTAATGAAAACTAGTATTTAGTATGGAAACATGTGGTCCATTGCCACCCGGTCTCGAACATCCTGACAAGCTGAGACGACGGTCAGATTAAATCAAAACATTTATCCAATGAGTGGCAAAATTGGCGCCCTTCAAGCAATTGTACGTCGGCCGTGCCATCAACATGTGCAAAATGGATCATTCCCCTTTTTGGCCGCCCTGTTATTCCACCAAACCTTCCGTCTTCGCTAAGCTCCGAACCTCAGGTGTTGCAGCTTGGTGATGACAGGAGCGCCGCACTTGATGGATGAAGGTAGGATGGCAGTATATGGGCTTCTGTTATCCTGGAAGAAACATCACCGGGACGAGATGATGGAGGTGTTGTAGGCTGTTGATATTTACAACCCTTGGAAACAGGGATCAAAATGGATATAGGTATATCCATATCTGATCTGCTAATCTTTATGTTTTATACAGACTTCGATTTCATGTGAATATCACTTTCATATCACGAATATTCATATCTACGTTTATAAATTGATGTTAGTATCTAAATATTGTTGTACATTTATATATAGTTATATGTAATAAAATTTTGTGGCTTTTTAAACCATATTTGATATGTTTGTTATGGAATTACTACATTTAGCATATTTATTATATGTGGAAACAATGTTATGCATGTTTAAGTTTATTTACAAAGTATTTTGCAAATATTTATATCCATCTCCTTTTAAAAAATGGATTTTACACCCCATCAACCTTAGAATCTTTGTAAATTACCTTCTCAATCTTGTAAATATTGTTATTATCCCCTTGATCCCGTAAACTTGTTAATTCTTAACACTGTATGAAAAAACACGCCTCGAGGGGGTTGAAGCGGTCCTTTAGCCTCGAGGCATGTGCCTCGGTCCAGTCCAGTGAGGCGTGTGCCTCAGGAGGCTAAGGCGTAGCCTCGAGGTCCGCCTCGAGGCGGTCGAGGCATTTTGCGAGGCATTTTTGCTTTTTTGAGGTATTTTTCTTATGATTTTAATGGTTTACTTAGTAGTTTGAGAAGCTTGTAACTATATGCTTCGTTAGGATTATGATTATACAAGAAAATGTCTAAATCTGGTGTTTCTTTCGTACCCATAACTTCACATTTACTATTAGTTGTGTCCAACTATTTCGCAAACTTTTACTATTTTTTTCTTTTAATGAATGAATTCGTAAATATCAATTCCAACAATAATCGTAAACTTAATGAGTTTTGTAATATATCATGCATAATGAAATAGATAGGGTTCACGATATATCATGTTACCATATATTATATGTTTGACATAAATACAAATCTCTTTGATGTATATTTAATCGTACTTTTAGTTACAATAATATTTCAAAGGTTTGCTCGAAATTGATAGGATTCATTGTCTCTCGTGTGGTCATATATTAGACAAACAATATAAATTTCTTTGACGTATATTTAATCATACTTTTAATTACAATAATATTTCAAAAATAGATATGTGTTGTTTAATTCTTCCACAACATTTATTGACAATGGATTTCTCTTTGATTGGATGAAAATGCATAGAAAAGGATATGATGTTGTTCTATCTTCTATTCCGGTGTTCTTCTCTCTATTATTTCATCATATTTTATAGTGCTAAGTATTATATATTGGGCAAAGAATATATAATTACATTGTCATGCATATAATTATAGTTTTCTGCATATTTTTCTCTATAAACTAGGGCTTATACCCCGACCGCCTCAAAGCTACGTCTCGCCTCAATTCCGAGGAAAATGCATCGTTCCTCCTTTTCATTTTTTTCAGACCTTGATTCTTATACCAAGACCTTGTTTGTAACTCTCATCCATTTACCCGTTAAATTTAATCGGATTCCATTAAAAAAAATATGGATATTACCCTCTTTGTTTAGTAAATTCACAACATCGCCCCCACCATCCTCACATCCCCTTCCCATCTACCTTCGTCAGTCGTCCCTAGCACTAATTGCCCCATCTCATCGAACATCCTTCCGAGTAGCGTCACGATGCCGTAGATCTTCCAGAGGCCACGACATGCGAGAAGAGGAGGTTGAACTGCTTATTTGTTGGGGAGTGCAGAGGTAGAGCATGAGGCTGAGGAGGAAGTCGATGGAACATGAGAGGAAGGGGGAGCAGAGGAGGGAGAGGGTGGGGGAGTTGAAGGAGGAGTAGGAGGGCGGAATCCCTTCTGGCAGGAGGTCAAGGGGAAGAGTGGGGAGGAGAGACAAAGAGGGAGAGGAAGCAAAGGAGTTCAGAGAGG
Organism: Ottelia alismoides; assembly: GCA_037367405.1. Taxonomy (NCBI): domain Eukaryota; kingdom Viridiplantae; phylum Streptophyta; class Magnoliopsida; order Alismatales; family Hydrocharitaceae; genus Ottelia; species Ottelia alismoides. Next base: position 816,922 of record JAZKJV010000595.1, read on the forward strand.
AGGGAGGGGGGACGCATTGATAAGTTGATATTTGGCTATGTTAATATTGTATCGTTGTGATACGAGCCTAAAGTGATTGATTAGAACCACACTTAAGGTGTCTCTGTGAGGAGAGTGTGGCTTAAATTTATACCTGGATAAGGCCATGTTCGAACACAAAGACACAAGTGATTAAATTATCTAATTTATAGTATATATATAAGTTATTTACTTTGATGATATCTAAGACAATGTAAATGAATGCATGTTGTTTTTTTTCTCGTGATGCAATATGTAATGCTACAAGATGAATTGAATGCATTACAAAACAAGCACAAATCAAATACACAAAAGAGATCTGAATTACTTGCTCGAGGACTTGAATTGGTCTACAAAAGTTCACTCTACAATTAATGCACAATTAAGATGCTTAACTAAGTGATGAATCAAGTTAATCAAGAAGCACCTAAGTTCCTAACAAGTGATTACTCATTCCTATTTAAATAGAGCTAAAAAAATCCTTCCTATAGTTTAAAACTCAATTAAACATGGAGTGAGAACATCAACGAATTAATTTACCTATTTTTGTATTAATTTTAGAGCCAAATAATTTGATGGTAAATTAAAACATACAAAACAATAAAGGACTTTGTTCTCTAACGTAATGATCAAGTATACATCTAATCAGAATATACATGGCTTTAGTAGAAGAGCATAAAAGTGCAAATCAAATGAGACCAATTTCACTTAATTTGGATTTAAAATACACAAGTTATTAAATAAAAAATCTAGAGGTATATTTGCAAGGAAAACTTAATTAAAATTATTTAAAACATTACAAAATGGTCCAAATAGGGCTAAATAGCACTTACCCAAAATTGTAGGGGTTTATCTATAATAGTCAAGGTGCACATGAACTATTTTGCACATACGAGAAGTTGGCGGAACTAGACTGCAAATATCCAGACAGACACATGAAGACTAGGAGAAGGTTGGTTCGGCTCGAGGATCGGGGTCTCCAGGTGGCTTGAGCCACGTCGATCTCTACATGTGCTTTGGAGGAGTTACGGGTCTAACGGAGCTCTGAGGTTCGGGGCTTGGTTCTAAGTGAATCCTGATCGTAGGATCGAACCAAGAAGGTTTGGGGCTTGGCTCTAAGTGAATCCGGTTGTAGCATCTCCCTGTGGGGCTCCTCCTTGTGCGACGGAAGCCCACCGAAGTTTCGATGAAAGCTTTAATGCTTTTCCATTGTCCCTTGGCTCAACTGAAGGTCAGAGAAACTTCGTGGTATGCTGGCGAAGATAGAGGAGGTTCGATGAAACGAAGGCGGTGATTGGAGTGGTAGTTCGAAAAGGGTGCACTAGAAGTGGAGCACTTGATCGGAGAAGCTTAGAAACTTTCGATCATTGAAGAATCCATGTACATCTAGGGATTAGTAGTATAGTTGAAGCAAAGGGATTCAAAATGAGGGGGAAATGAGGTGAGTTGGAGGTCTGATCAGGGCGGACGGAGGATGGAGCCATATTGTATCTTCTTCCTTGCTGGAAGAAGATTGGATCGACGTGGAGAGAGGTCTGGAGATGGATGAGGTGCAATCAAAGTGGTGTGCGAAGATGTCAGAGATGCGGCGAAGGTGTGGAGTTGATCAAATCAGAATGAGGGTGCTTGTGTGTGTTGAATTAAAAGGAAGAAACTTGAAGGGGGTTGATAATCATAGAATTACATGGAGAATGGAGGAGAAGGTCGAGGTTGAACTGGAGCGTCTGGACTGGACTCTTGAAGACTCTTGGGTCTTCGCTCGACGTGCATGACAACGTCGGAGCTCGAGCAACACCTTAAGCAGATGCGCGACACGGTTGTCAGAACCAGGGATCTCGTTGGAGTCACACTCGATCTTTGCTCGATGTCTCTCTCTCTTTCTCTCTTTTTCACTGGAGGGAGGGCAGAGCTCAAAGGGCACTCACACAGAGGGAGGATAGGGGCAACTGGCAACCTCCGATGGCTTTTGTTCACGGTAACAATTGGGTGGAGGTGGTGGTTACAAGCACCGCAGAGAAGTTGTGTTGATGTGGAAGACAATAATTGAGAGATTAGCGAAGCAGGGGGTGGCTAGGGCTATCAAAAGGCACCAGAATTGAGGCATGAAGACACACGGAGGGGAGAAGATAAATCGATGAAGATTCGTCGATAGAGTGATTGATGTTGGGAGGAGGAACTGAATGTAGGTTGACGATATGCAGGGGACGTTGGATCTGGGGATCCAGCGGCCCTAATGTGGTCACGATGGAGAGGCATAGGGCTGTCTGATCAAATGATCTGATGGCTGGGAATGGATGTGGTAAGGGATAGAGAGTTGGGTCAAGTGGCGCATCCATAGGCAACCACATGGCCCAATGAAAAATTAGAAAATATAGAAAAAATAGTAAATGGAGTTGAAATAAAAATGTTCAACATGAAAGTTGTAAAACTTCTCAAGATCTACAACTTTCATGTAGAACTCAAAATCAAAATACATTATATATATACATAATAAGATTTTTTTGTAAGTATTTTTAAAGATATAAGAATGCCCATTTTAATCTGTTTTGTATTTTTTGAATATGAATTAAAATACAATATTTTTTACAATATTACTCTAATTTTATGGGATTTTAAATATATAGGAAATACAGAAAATAAAGAGAACAAATAGATACATATGTACAATAAATTAAAACTTTATTTATTTACAAGAGTTAACACTAATTATCTACAAAGTATTTAGTGTTTATTATATCTAGTTAATTGTTTAATTAATTATTTAAGATAAGATAGAGCGTTAAAAACTCAATATAATATTGATGAATCCGAGATTCATCACGCGTCCACAGTTCGGATCCCCTTCCACCGTGCCGTCCAAACTTCCCCACTCCTTGTCGCGTGTTGTCCAAAGCTCGGATCCCCTCCACCCATGCCACCCAAAGCTCTGCCCTCCTCGCCGCATGTTGTCCAGAGCTCGATCCCCTCCCCCTGTGTCGTTGAAAGCTCTACCCCTTCCCCGCACACTGTCCAGAGATAGGATCCCTCCTCCTGCTCTTCCCCTCCCCTACGCCGCTCGACTATCGTTGCTGCCCCTGGATCAGAGATGCAAGTGGGTTGCATGGAAGGGAAAGGAAGATGAAGAATGGTGGTAGAAGAAGGAAGGATGGAGAGAGAGAGAGAGAGGAAGAAATCCAACCATGTGATTTACTGCGATTTGATTAACTCAACTTCAACCCAAGCAAGTTAAATCAAGTGTGTTAAATTCTTGGCAGGGTTTGTGGTATAAGATAGAGCAACTTTACGGGGTCAAGAGTATAATAACGATGTTTACAAGATCGAGAAGGTAATTTACAATGATTCTAGAATCTGTGAGGTAAAAATCCCTTCAAATAAATATTCATATCTAATCTGTATTCATTTTACATCGTGCCCATTTTTAAAGATATGAGAATATATTTTTTTATATCTATCAAAGATCCATATTCGTATTTATATTTTGAAGTGGATAAGGAGAAAATGTAAAAAGCGGGGTTTTATGATATTATTTGAAGTGCTAGCGTATTAACCTAATTAGCATTTCCTTGGATTTATTGCAAGTGTTATTGGATTAACAGAACTCGAACGGTTTTTGGGATAACTTTGAGCTTCAACTTCAATCTCATATATAGTTGTTGTGGCTCATTTTCCTGGTTTGAATCTCATCTATTAACAATTTGTAAACTTACACTGCTTGGAAGAACTAGAATCGATATATCATATAAAATAATCACTAGAAAGACTCACCTTGTGTTTGACAAATTCGCGTCAAATTCCTAATGCGTTAGTATTAGTTTAAGACAGTCAAATCTTCTAAACATTTTATATAGCATAGATAAAAGAAGCCGATTAGTATATTTGAAGATGCGAAACAGAATGACAAGATAGTGAAATTAGGATTTATTTTAGGCAAACAACCAAATCTGTGGTTGGATGAAAAACAAAGGGTAATCTTTGCTTCAAGTGGAGGAACAATGGAAAATGGTTATTCTATCCTTTGAAAGCTCTACCAAGCTCTAATTTGGCAGGAGAATTGCCTCGCACTTTATTATACCATGTAGTTTTCATTTTCCCTGATCGATGCAACATGATCGCACACACATTTATTGGAAATATTTCTTACATTTATATATAATTTCCTTCCAATAGAGAAACCTAATCTCGATTTGTTCTAAGCAAGAGACTTATCATAATCGGGAAGACTCTAAATAATTGGGGTTTCCCGATGATCGCTTGTAATAATATATGTCTTTGAATTTTCTATATAATGAAAATTTACCAATTACTTGAAATGAAAATTGGCTCTCCATCCGATCTCTGTCACCCTAATAAGTGACTTCATCCCCGTGATGTTCACTCTACTTATAGTGACACGTAGAATTGCAAATGGATATGGATATGTGTGTATGTTTTCGATCTTTTAACATATATGTATAACACACATTTTGATATATGTATACATATTCATGCTCACATACAAATATCTTTAACATATAAATATAATTTTAGATTTATTTATAACTGTATATAATCTGGCTAATATTTGATATTTTTTTATGGAACAATGTATTTTAGATGCAAGTCATCTAATACTTGTATATTTAGGTCAATTTAAGATATCTTTACTGTTTTTTTGCATTTGTTCCATTTTTAAAGATATAGTAATATTATCTAAAGATCTAGTTATATCCGATCATTTGCATTAAGGAGTAGTTTACTTCTAGCACAAGTCTCTTTATCCCAAGATAAAAGAGTTCATTTGAGAATAAGAAATCTCAGAGATAAAATAATCACATTATTATCGCATCATCCACCACATTAAGGGACAAATTACAAAAAAAGTCCAACAAGCATCAACTTCCAATTATAGGTTTTTTTTCAAATGTAATAAAGGAGTATGATGCTATTTTTCAAGCTTCCATGTGCTTTCACATTCCTTTTATGTTGATGTTAAATCTTAAAGTTGAACATTCAATTCATTCTCTATTGTCTTTTAGAAACGAGATATGTATTTGAGAACCGTGAAGTTATTTCTAAATTTACCCTCATTTGAACCAACCAAGGTTTTTAAAATCGAACCGGGTATCAAACCATGAAGGTGTTGGTTTTGAGTTTTTACGGTTGGACAAATGAGATCGAAGGATCGAACTGGTGATGGCGGCAACCGTTCATATAAATCGAAAAAAAACAAAATCATTGTGTTGTTGGTTTGGTTTGTGTGGTCCAACCAGATTGAACCATGTGTCATTTCTAAGTTTTTTCAATAACTCTTAATTTATATCCCTATTTTTTATAATTATATATGTACCCCTACATTTTTACAAAATTTATAGTAGTGACATTTTTATTAGTATATTTGTGCTCATATATTATTCCAACATAAGGACTATTATTAATTTTTTTAACAATACTGGGACACAAGTGTAATTACTAGAAAGTGAAGGATGTAAATGTTTTTTAGAAAAACTCGAAAGGGCACAGTAAATTTATTCCATCAAATTCATATAAATACATAATTGTGAGGTACATAATTAATAATTTTAATACTATTCATACTTCAATTGATGATACAAGTTAATTTACTACTTCTCATAATATGACCATGACACCTTCATTACATGGGGACATTACTATTCATACTTCAATTGATGATACATGTTATTTTACTACTTCTCATAGTATGACCATGATACTTTCTTTACATGGGGACATCGTTTGTTGCTATTGGAATGAGACAACCCCATACACAATATTGTAAGAGAAAGGCAATGCTCGTAAAGCACGAAGCATTATTGAGCCATTGACACATATAGAATGAGAAGAGATAGAGGAGTGTCATGTAATATGTTAGAATGAAATTAGATTATGAATAGTTTCTAAAAAATGCATTTTATTAAATAAATATGATTTTTTTTGTAAAAAATAGATGATTGAACTAATAATTTGATTCAATTGATTTAATCGTATTAATATGCTCCAGTTGAATTTTGATTGATTTTTTTTGATAAAAAATGGGATGGGTGAACTATTTTTCTTTCCGTTCTTGATTTGACCTATTATGTTTGATTTGACCTATTATGTTTTAAACCCTTGGAACCAACCAAACAAAATAGTTCATTGTGGAGCAAACCACGTTCGATGGCGACCAACCTCAAACGGGGCTGGAAAAGTTGGTGTGATTTGGTGGTGTGATTTGGCGGACGCGCGTCTACTGCGCTAATAAAGGCCCATCACATCACTATCAGCTGTACTCTCTCTCTACTCTCACACCTTTCCCCACCTCGATAAAGTTCGTTAGCTCCTTCCCGAAGCCCTCGCGGCGTTCTTTTCGGAGGAGAGAGAGAGAAAGGATCCGCCGCGATGCATCGCCTCCACGACCCCAATCCCTTCGATGAAGACGAAGTTAATCCCTACTCGGTAAATCCCAACCACATCGTCGTAATCCCCCGAATCTCTCGTCATATCTTCCATTAATAGATTTTTGGATTTGGTTTGGTCTCGATCTAACTAGCATGTTAGACACGCGGAATGCGGTGAAGACGTCTTGTTTAGTGGCGGAGAGTTTTTGTTTATAAGTTTAGATCTGTGGAGATTCGTTGTTTTTATGATAGCGTGTGCGGGATCTGAAGGGTGACCACGGAGGTTTTCTCCAGTTGGATGAAGATTCTTTGTTGTTTGTTTCGTGCCATCAAGTGCTGTTTGTATAGAATAGATCGAATTCATCGTGTTTATTATATTACATTGAGCACGCACAGCAATTATCTGCGGAGAAGGACGCTGGATTTATGTAGATCACCCCTTAAGAAAGGGGAGGATGTACTCATTCGTCGCATGTCACGGTCGGAAATGATGAGATCCATTGTGGTGAGAAGTGATATATCAACACTGAAGGAGGCACCGTTTTTCCACGAATCTAAAAACACTCACTATAATAAGAGGACTCTTCTCTGTTACACGCATACAACAAACATAAAACAAGATCTTCTGTAATAATCAAGACTCAAACAAGTTAAGTAAGTTACACGCATACAACAAACATAAAACAAGATCTTATAATCAAGACTCAAACAGGTTAAGTATAATCCATTTGGGAATCTAAAAGTTTTAAATTAAATTCAATTTGGCAGATTCGAATCAGACCAAATCCTGCAACTCCAACCGTATTTGGATTCAATCCTTTGCTGTACCTTGTTGTAAATCTCCCTTTTTTGTCCCCACCAAGAGCATCGTACCTCTTGTGAACACGATCTTGATGTCATGCCTGAGCTTTGTGAACATGGTTCAACCTTTCTCATTCAAGAGAGGCTGTGATATTTAGTTTGTTCCACGGTTAACATTCACTTGGCTACCATAGCATGCACGTAAACTGCTAGTTATCTAAATGAACTCCACACTTCTCTAAATACCAGTCATGGAGATTCTTTTTGATACTGTGTCTCTAGTTTATAATGTAACCCTCATCATGATTGTATCACTATATACTTCACTTCACCATGGGAGGTCCCTTCTTGGTGTTCATAAGGAAATTCATACGTTCAATGCATTTTCTACCATTATCAAGAGCTAGTATCATCTTTGTCAGCATTTCCTTTGATTTCCATATGTACCACCTGACACCAAGGGGTATAACTTCATGCGGAAAATAATAGGTCTTAGTTAGATGCATGTTGTAGACGGGGAAAGGAGTCACACATTCACATAACGTCATGTCTATTTTCATTTATGCTATTGGAGGGATCAAGGAGGCCAATTCTAATGTTGCCTTGTGGTAAAAACAAGATGTGATGGTATATAGGCGAGTCGTGAAACCAACTTTGAGTTCCCTAGGGGATCCGATTGTGTGGCATGCATGAGCAGTATTGCATAAGTCAGTATTCGGTATTTAGTCGGATGGGTCACTGAATAAAGAATATTCGGTATTCGAGAAAATATTCAGAATTATTTGATTATGCATTTTTTAATTATTTCAAAAAATTATGTCTAATATATTCGTATATATTTATACATATATGGTCACCAATCAATAAAAGTCCAAGATAAAAGTACGAATTAACAAGTTACATGTATGAAGCTTTGACATTTGTGGTGATAATTGGATAAACGGGAACCTTTAAAAAAAATAAAAAAGCAACAATTTGTTGCAATAGTTGATCGAAAATTCGGCCGAATACCTGAATATTTGAGAATATTCGAGTTGGACTGAATATTGATCGAATATCAATATTCTATTTGGTCACCTCACAGAATGAATATTCGGTTGTTATTCGGTCCATTCGGCTGAATATTGCAACAATGTGTGTGAGCCTAGGAGAAGGTGTACATGTGAAGTGGTTGACACACCTATATATAGGAGAAGGAGGTGTACCTGTGAAGTGGTTGACACACCTATATATACCTCTCAAGAGGGAGGGGATGAAGCATAACACTGGAAGCCTCCATTATAGGAACCCTCTTCCTTACCTAATCACACTCTTGTCCTTTCATGTATTATACCTACCTTCATTTGTTACTGTGATCGTCGCCTTTTTTTCACATGATTATCTCTACATTGCATCATATATCACTGGGTCATAAATGCTTGCTAGTTATCATGACGTGGACATCCTAGCAAATGAATACCTCTCTTATCAGGAATTGGATAGAATCTTCTTTTATCCTTACACACTTGATGATGCAAACTATGCGTGCATTACCCTAAATGACGAAATAAGTAACGGAGCTATTGAAACAAAAATGACGAACGAGAGAAAGGTGCAGGACAAACCAAAATCAGCAACAATGATTGGTAGGTTATTCGCGATTTAGCACCGATTACTATCCACAAGTTTAGGCAATCAAGTAGACAAAGGTTACAGGAATTAAATAGCGATGTTACAGCCTAGGAATCTTAATAAATCACCAAACCAAACAAGCAATATCACAGGCCACAATGCTATCTTGATATGGGGGAATAACGGTGGAAAATACGCTCATACCACAACCGGCAGGGGTCCGTTGATTGCGCTTCAGATCTGGTCGAACAGGGAAACGATTGAGACAGGGGTTCCGAGCAACTTCAAGACTGTCGATGGTGGCGGCTTCCTCGGGGGTCAGACAGATTCCAAGTTGAGCAGGTCGGCGTCGGACCGCGGTCCCAGTCACAGTAGTGCAGTAGCGTGCGGCAGAGTCCAGCGGTATGAGTAACGCGAAGATGGGGGAGGGGTTTTGCGGTGGAAGTGATTGCGGTGGGAGGGATTGAGAAGGGGAGGAAGGCGGTGCAGGAGAAGAGAAGAGATGGCGCAGGGGAAGGGGAAGAGGCGGCGCGGGTGAACTGGGCTAGCAGCGTGAAGAGGGGAAGGAAAAGAAGGGGGCGGCGGAGAGGAGAGGGAGGGGCGGCACGGTAGAGAGGACGGGGTGGAGAGGTAGGCGGCGCAGGAGAAGAAGAAGGCGGCACGGTAGAGAGGAAAGGGGAGAAGAGGGGCGAGTTCGGCGCTGGGGGGGGGGGGGTACAGCGGCGCTGGAGGAAGAGGTTGTGGGGAGGGGGGAGAGAGAGTAGGATGCTGGAAGAGGGAAGGAGGGGCGCGGGACCGAGAGGAGTGGGGAGGAGGAGTTGCGGGATCGGCAGGGGAGAAGAGGAAGGGGAGAGGGGGAGGGCGGCGTGGAGAAAGGAGGGGAGGAAGAAGAGGCGGCGGGTTGGGAGTAGGGTTACGGGAGAGAGGGGTGTCGGGGAGAGAGGGAACGCGGGTCGAGAGAGAGAGAGAGAGAGAGAGAGAGGAAGAAAATTAGGGATGGGGGAAAAAGTACTATTAATTCAACTTAACTTCCCAAACTAATACAAAGGGAGCCCTTTTATAGAGGCTACTCCCCCACAAAAGGAGCAACAAATCCCTAAAATTAGGGAAGAAGAAATCAAAGGAAAAATTATAAAAGAGGCCTTTTATATTGAGCCTTTTACATGGGAAATAAATAAAACAAATAAATACTAATTGGACCAAATAAATGTCTACTAAAATTAAGTTGCTATCATGCTGCATCAACTCCCCTGATGCAGCGTGACCCCAAATTATGGGGCCACATTTATCCAATTAAATAATTATCATTTTTATTTACGTTTTTAGCGGTCGTAGTGGTCCAATTTAATAATTGAGATCGCCTGTGATCTCAACGTTGATTTCGTAGAGTTTAATTATAATTGTTGGTCAATTAAATAATTAGAGTCCAATTAAGTTAGTTAGAGGTCAATTAGGATCAAATTAGTTGTAATTTGATTATTTACTAGTTTTGTAAACCCTCTCTCCTATATAAAGAGAGGGTAGTCCATCAGTTGTAGAGAGTCAGTTATGAATTGAAATTTGAGTTGATCTCATTTTATCCCCTCTCCTTCTCTCTCTCCCTCCACGCGATCTCCGCGGTCTTCCCCTCAACCCCGCGCATTCCGGCGTGTTCTTCCTCTCAACCCCTCTACTTTCTCTCCTCAATCCCTCTCTTTCTTCCACCAAATATCCACCGCACAAATTATTTATTTTTCGACGACGCGCCGAACCCGTTTCGCATCAATTGGTATCAGAGCATGGCCTTTAGATCGTCCTCACGATCTAACGATCCGCCCCGGCGTCCGCATCGACACCATCGTTCGTCCGAACAAACACGACGAGCCATCTCCACCATCGACGCCACCTTCAAAGAAACGGGAGACATGATACGTGATTTGCAGGCCAACCTCCAATCCATGTTTCGGGACTTCACGGCCAACCTTGAGGCCTACCGCGATGCCCAATCGAAGCCGCTAACCGCCGAAGCCGACACCGCGAGTTTTAACGACGAAGAACTCGCCGTGGGAGCCGATCAAGCCGCTGTCCAGATCATTTTTGAGGGAAAAATTAACGATCAAGCCGCTGTCCAGATTATTTTAGAAGAAAAACATGCCGATATGATTGCTGCCCCGGTGATTTCAGGCCTGAAACTCCCTCCGAAGTCGACCCCGGCACCACCCGCGGCTCCTTCACTGGACACCTCCGCCCCGACACCCGTTGAGGTACAGTCCCTGCCGCCCTCGACGCCACCCCCTCCCTCTCTCGCCACCTTCCCAGCCTCTTTCTCCCCTTATTCCCTTCGAGCCCTCCCTCTCTCCCGATACCCCTTCTCTTCCCGAGTTCCCCCCACACCCTCCGAGTCTACCCGCCGCCCCTTCTCCCCCACACACCCCGCCGCCCCCTCTCTTCTCCCCGCACACCTGCCAGCGACCCCGCGCCGCCACCTACCAGCGACCGGCGCCGCCACCTGCGCCCTTGCCGCACTCCCTCCCTCACTCCAAAGCCCAGCGACACCCCCCCTTCCCCACACCGCGCGTCGCGCGCACCAAACCCTCGCCCCGAGGACGCGCACACCGCCTTCCCACTATCGCGCGCCCCCACGAGCACGGCGCTCGCTCTGCCCAGGCCGAACCCTTGCCGCCGCGCCGCCCGTGCAACCGCCAGGTCCCCAACACCGCGCGCATATAACTCGAAGGAGAATCCGTGCCCTAACAGTCCATCCGAGTTCAGGGGAACCCAAATCCCTGGAAAAAGGGGATTGGGATTTTAGTGGGAAAATTTGCAGAAGTTTTTTTCCCAAATCCTCTATTTACAAAAAGATCCAGAGCCATATGGGAAGAGAAGAGGCCAAAGGGGTACGAAATTTGCATCCCTACCCGTGGTGGCGAAAATTTTTAAAGAAGAGGGCTGAAAATCAGGATTATGGGGATTTTCCTAATCCAAATAGGACTAGGGCATTGATTTTTCCCTATATAAGGACCCCATGGCTCCAATTTGTAGACACATCTCCCCTTCTCCTCTCTTTGTGCCATTGCTTCATCATGGATTATTCAAGTGCCATATTCTCCATGCCGCATCAATTCTTTGAGCACCACGGGGAGAAGACGACGATCGAGCCGACGCCACCGTACGCCCCGCATATGTTCTTCAACCACGGTGGCCACGCCTCTCCCGCCCACACATGGACTCCACCGTACGCGCCCCACATGTTCTTCCAGAAAACCATTGACGCCGCCGAATCATCCGCCAAGCTTGCAGTTCACGCAATTCGTCAGGAGCCGAATTTTTGAAAGCGGTGGAGAGTTGATGCAGCGTGACCCCAAATTATGGGGCCACATTTATCCAATTAAATAATTATCATTTTTATTTACGTTTTTAGCGGTCGTAGTGGTCCAATTTAATAATTGAGGTCGCCTGTGATCTCAACGTTGATTTCGTAGAGTTTAATTATAATTGTTGGTCAATTAAATAATTAGAGTCCAATTAAGTTAGTTAGAGGTCAATTAGGATCAAATTAGTTGTAATTTGATTATTTACTATTTTTGTAAACCCTCTCTCCTATATAAAGAGAGGGTAGTCCATCAGTTGTAGAGAGTCAGTTATGAATTGAAATTTGAGTTGATCTCATTTTATCCCCTCTCCTTCTCTCTCTCCCTCCACGCGATCTCCGCGGTCTTCCCCTCAACCCCGCGCATTCCGGCGTGTTCTTCCTCTCAACCCCTCTACTTTCTCTCCTCAATCCCTCTCTTTCTTCCACCAAATATCCACCGCACAAATTATTTATTTTTCGACGACGCGCCGAACCCGTTTCGCATCATCCCCCCTGCTGAAAAGAATCTCGCTCCGTCGAGATGGCATCATGGAAGTTCTGAAGTATATCGGGGCGGAGTTGTTGGAGTTCGTCTTCGTCGATCCAGGTGCAATCGGTAAGAGGTCGTCCCTTCCATTTGACTAGATATCGTCGGAAGAGACCACGTCTAGTCGTAATATCGCGGATATCTGCAATATCTTCAATCTGATCGGCATCGGTGGCGGCTGGCGGGTGGCGCGTGTCATCATCCGGAATTGCTGGAGTAGTGGCATCCGTCTGTTCATCTCCATGATACAAAAAGAGATCTGATACGTTGAATACTGGCGATGTCTGGACGTCTGGCGGTAGGTCGAGTAGATAAGCATTGGTCCCAATCCTCTTGAGGACTCGGAATGGACCAATCTTTCGTTCGCTCAATTTTTGGTGGACTCTCAGAGGAAATCTCTCTTTTTTCAGGTGGACCATCACTAACTCTCCAACTCTGAACTCGCTCTCTCTCCGGTGTAGGTTGGCTTGGGTCTGGTATTTCTGGGTCATAGATTGGAGTTTGGCTCGGATTTCAGTATGGATGTGGGTTAGATGTTCGACCAGATCCTCAGCAGCTGCACTACTTCTCCCTTGCACAGTTGTGGGTTTTAGGTCAAGGAATTGAGTAAGTGGAAAGCCGTACACACTCTCAAAGGGAGATTTTCCGGTGGACCTATTGGTGGAACTGTTATATGCAAATTCAGCTTGGGGAAGAATTAGATCCCACTTGGACGGAGAGTCCCCTGCAAGACATCGCAACAAATTTCCTAATGACCTGTTAACTACTTCAGTTTGCCCATCTGTTTGTGGATGATAAGCGGTGCTATACTGCAAACGAGTACCAAGACGGGACCAAAGAGTGCGTCAAAAATGACTCAAAAACCGAGTATCGCGATCCGAGGTAAAAGAACGTGGGACACCATGCAAACGGACGACATCACGAAAAAACAAATCGGCGACATGAGATGCATCTGAAGTTTTCCTACATGCAATGAAATGAGCCATTTTGGAAAATCGATCCACCACCACAAAAATAGAGTCAACTTTTCGCACAGTGAGGGGTAATCCTAGCACAAAATCCATGGTGATGTCTTCCCAGGGTCGCAGAGGAATGGGCAGGGGTGTGTATAGTCCAGTGTTCTGTCGGTGGCCTTTGAATCTTTGACATGTTTGGCATTTCTGTACAAATTTCGTCACATCCTTGCGCAGTTGCGGCCAATAAAAACGCTCTTGGAGTAGAGTCAGTTTTGTCTCGTCCAAAATGTCCAGCTAAACCTCCGTTGTGTAGTTCTGAAATTAAGCTCTCACGAAGGGACGTGGCAGGAATGCACAGTTGGTGGCCTTTGAATAGGAAATCCTCATAAAGAACAAAAGTGGCTGTTGGGTCCTGCCCCGTACCAACACAGTTGGAATGAATTTGACCGAAATCAGGATCAGTGGGATAGAGGTCCTTGAGAGTTTCAAATCCGGTCGTGTTAATAGTCATTGTGGTCAGGGCATGCGCTCGCCGGCTCAACGCGTCGGCCACACGGTTCAGGGTTCCAGCTTTGTGTTTGAGGTGGAAGGTGTACTCTTGGAGGAAATTAACCCACTTGGCATGACGCTTATTAAGCGTTTTCTGGGAATTCAAATATCTCAGGGCTTCATGATCAGAGTTAAGGATGAATTCTTGCTGGATCAGGTAATGTCTCCAATGCTTGAGGGCTTGGACCACAACATAAAATTCAACGTCATAAGTGGAGTACCGTGATCTGGCATCGTTCAATTTCTCGCTGTAAAAGGCGACAGGTCGTCCTTCTTGGCTTAGGACAGCGCCAATCCCGACATGTGAGGCGTCGCAATCGACCACGAAAATCTTGGTGAAGTCGGGGAGTGCTAAAACAGGAGCATGCGTCAATTGATGTTTCAGATTTTGAAAGCTCGTTTCGGCTTCAAGAGTCCAGGCGGGTGCGCCTTGCCGCGTACAATCTACCAACGGAGCTGCACAAGTGCTGAAGTTCCGTATGAAACGTCGGTAGAAAGAGGCTAATCCCAGAAAGCTGCGAATTTCCGTGAGTGTTTTGGGTACGGGCCAGCTTTGAATGGCCTGGATCTTGGAGGGATCAGCCTTAAGTCCATCAGCTGTGACAATGTATCCTAGGAAGAGGACCGTGTCAGACATGAAGGAGCATTTCTTGAGGTGGACGTACAGTTTTTGGTCTCTCAGGGTTTCTAGGACTTGTCGCAAGTGAGATAGGTGGTCTTCTTTGGTCAAACTGTAGATCAGGATATCATCGAAGTACACGACCACAAATTTGCCAATAAAGGGTCGCAAAACATGATTCATTGTCCGCATGAAGGTGCTTGGGGCATTCGACAAACCGAAGGGCATGACCGTCCATTCGTACAGACCCTCTTTGGTTTTAAAAGCTGTCTTCCACTCGTCTCCTGGTCGGAGGCGAATCTGATGGTAACCGCTGCGGAGATCCATTTTGGAGAACAGTTTGGCACCTGATAACATATCCAGCATATCATCAAGGCGTGGAATGGGAAAACGATACTTAATCGTTATCTTGTTGATAGCTCGACTGTCCACGCACATTCTCCATGTGCCGTCTTTCTTCGGGGTCAGCAGAGCAGGAACCGCCACGGGGCTCATACTCTCTCGAACGTACCCACGTCGCAGCAGGTCGGTAACCTGTCGGTTCATCTCTTCATGTTCACTGGGGCTCATTCGGTAATGGGGTAGGTGAGGTAAGCTGGCTCCAGGGACTAGATCATTGTGATGTTGAATGTCTCGCAACGGGGGCAGTCCTTCAGGCAACTCTTCAGGCATGATGTCAGAGAACTCTTGAATTATAGGCTTTATCTCAGGCGGGACTTCAGGTGTAGTGGCCTCTTGGTTGTCCACTTCACGTCCCATTAACGCATAGATGGTGGAGTTCTCTTGAATTTCACGCTGGAATGCTTGGGCTTCCATCAACAACACGGAGCTCGTGGTCGCAGGCTTGTCTGATCGGGTTTTGTTACCAACTTGGGTGGTCGCAGCTCGGAGTGTAGCTACCTGACGAGGGCTAAGGGCTTCACGCTGGGGCCTGAGGGTGACACGAACTTTGTCAATGAGAAAGGTATAAGTGTTCAGTTTTCCTCGGTGTTCAGTGTCTCTGTCAAATTGCCACGGTCTCCCTAGAAGTATATGACAGACATCCATAGGGGCGACATGGCACCACACCTCGTCCTTATATGTGGGACCAATGGAGAAGCTAACGAGGCTTTGACGGTGGATCGGGATTTGGGTACCACCTCGAAACCATGCCACGCTGTACGGTTTTTTGAGTGGTTGTGTTGACAGACCCAGCTTATCCACCATTTCTTGGGAAACGAAGTTCTCAACGCTTCCTCTGTCAATGATTAGAGAGCAGCGTCGTCCTCCTGAGGTGCAGGTGGTTCGGAAGATGCTGCGTCGCAACCAGCTATCAGCATCGGAGGCAGCGGGTGTGAGCAGAATGTTGGTGGGCGCGCTGTCAGGAGCGATGAAGTTCTCGTGTTCAATTACCAGGAACGGACCGGAGTCGTCTCCATCCACTCCTAGAAGCTCGTAGTCGTCGGCTCCCATGGTGTTGGCAGTCAGCGCAGTCGGATCCTCTCCAGGGGGTTCCTGTTGGTCAAGGTCGGGGTCTTCAGGTTCGTCGGTGGTGCATAGATGGACGGGTCTAGCCTTAGGGTTTGGGCACTCTGCTGCCCGATGGCCCTTTTGATAGCATCGAAAGCAAGTATCAAGTCCTACAATGGGTCGGCTTCCCAAGATGCCTTGGCCGGGGTTTCCAGGGGGTGGTCGGGTGACGGCAGGAGTTGATGGTTTGGCTGAAGTTTTACCCGTCACAACTGATGAGGAGCCCATCGGTTTGGAGTAGATCATCGGGGTACTGGTACGAGGAGCGGAGTTCACAGAAAAAGGTATCTTCCTCGTCTGGGTTTTAGCAAGCTTGATCTCAGCTCGCTCAGCCTGCTTGTAGGCTTCGTCGACATCACGGCAGGGGTGGAGGTAGAGTTCATCCTGGATGGCTTGACGGAGGCCTTGCATGTAGCGGGTGACTTCCTGAACAGGAGTCTCCTGCAAACGGTTGCGGTGGACTAGGGATTGGAACCCTTCGGTGTATTCCCTCACGCTCATGGTTCCTTGTCTCCAGGCTTGCAGTCGCGCGTACAGATCGCGTTTGTAATCTTCAGGCACGAATTTGGTCTTCAGCTTAGCTTTCATTTTGCTCCAACTGCGGATTTTGCTTTTCCCTTTTCGTTTGCGTTCAGATTGCAAACGGTCCCACCATAGCAGCGCATGTCCTTTTAATTTTATAGTGACGAATTGGACCTTACGTTCGCTAGGCATGGACTTCCACACAAAGAAGTGCTCGACGGCTTGGAGCCAGACCAAAAAAACGTCAGGATCTCGTCCTCCGTCAAATTCTGGGACATCGAGACGGATACCTCGATCCCATCCATCGTCGGACTTGGGTCCATTTCGGGGTTGGAATTGATGTTCACCATTAGTTTGTGGGGTATAGCCATAGGTGTATTGATCTGGAGTTTTGGGGAGGAAAGGGGTGTATTCTCTGGGTTCTTCTTCTCCACTTTCTGGTGACTGATCATCGCTCACATGCCCGTCGGAGGTGGATGAACTAGAGTCACGGGAAGTGCTATTCCGGGATCGTGATTTCCGGCCAGTGCGTCGACCTTTGTTGGGATTTTCATTACTAATGTCAGGTCCTAGCACGCGGCTATTCAATGTAGCAATTTGTTCATGGGCGACGGTGCATCTACGATCTAGTCCGGCGATTTGGGTACTCAGTTGAGTGTTCATGAGTTGTAATTGGGCAAACAAAGCCTCTAAGGTTAATTCAGGGTGTGTGGTGTAGGGGGGTTTAGAGCCACTAGGTTTGTCGGCCATGGATATCCTAGGGTTTTGTTCTGTGGTCTTTTTTTTTTTTTTAATACTATTTTTTTTTGTGGTTTTGTGTTGTGGGGTTTTTTTTTGTCTTTTTTTTATGCAACAAATAAATGGGATGCAGACGAAATGCAGAATCGTGAGGCTCTGATACCAAATTGATGCAAACTATGCGTGCATTACCCTAAATGACGAAATAAGTAACGGAGCTATTGAAACAAAAATGACGAACGAGAGAAAGGTGCAGGACAAACCAAAATCAGCAACAATGATTGGTAGGTTATTCGCGATTTAGCACCGATTACTATCCACAAGTTTAGGCAATCAAGTAGACAAAGGTTACAGGAATTAAATAGCGATGTTACAGCCTAGGAATCTTAATAAATCACCAAACCAAACAAGCAATATCACAGGCCACAATGCTATCTTGATATGGGGGAATAACGGTGGAAAATACGCTCATACCACAACCGGCAGGGGTCCGTTGATTGCGCTTCAGATCTGGTCGAACAGGGAAACGATTGAGACAGGGGTTCCGAGCAACTTCAAGACTGTCGATGGTGGCGGCTTCCTCGGGGGTCAGACAGATTCCAAGTTGAGCAGGTCGGCGTCGGACCGCGGTCCCAGTCACAGTAGTGCAGTAGCGTGCGGCAGAGTCCAGCGGTATGATTAACGCGAAGATGGGGGAGGGGTTTTGCGGTGGAAGTGATTGCGGTGGGAGGGATTGAGAAGGGGAGGAAGGCGGTGCAGGAGAAGAGAAGAGATGGCGCAGGGGAAGGGGAAGAGGCGGCGCGGGTGAACTGGGCTAGCAGCGTGAAGAGGGGAAGGAAAAGAAGGGGGCGGCGGAGAGGAGAGGGAGGGGCGGCACGGTAGAGAGGACGGGGTGGAGAGGTAGGCGGCGCAGGAGAAGAAGAAGGCGTCACGGTAGAGAGGAAAGGGGAGAAGAGGGGCGAGTTCGGCGCTGGGGGGGGTACAGCGGCGCTGGAGGAAGAGGTTGTGGGGAGGGGGGAGAGAGAGTAGGATGCTGGAAGAGGGAAGGAGGGGCGCGGGACCGAGAGGAGTGGGGAGGAGGAGTTGCGGGATCGGCAGGGGAGAAGAGGAAGGGGAGAGGGGGAGGGCGGCGTGGAGAAAGGAGGGGAGGAAGAAGAGGCGGCGGGTTGGGAGTAGGGTTACGGGAGAGAGGGGTGTCGGGGAGAGAGGGAACGCGGGTCGAGAGAGAGAGAGAGAGAGAGGAAGAAAATTAGGGATGGGGGAAAAAGTACTATTAATTCAACTTAACTTCCCAAACTAATACAAAGGGAGCCCTTTTATAGAGGCTACTCCCCCACAAAAGGAGCAACAAATCCCTAAAATTAGGGAAGAAGAAATCAAAGGAAAAATTATAAAAGAGGCCTTTTATATTGAGCCTTTTACATGGGAAATAAATAAAACAAATAAATACTAATTGGACCAAATAAATGTCTACTAAAATTAAGTTGCTATCATGCTGCATCACTTGACAAACTCAGTCTTTTGTTATGCTTCGTCACTCTTCCTCGGTTTTCCTCCCTCTTCTTCTTCTTTATGAAAGGGTTCCATAAATTACTTTTCCAGTAGGTGTTGTTGCTACCCATTGGGGTCGTAAGCTATCGTAGTTGCACTTTGTGTGGCGTTCTCACATGAATGATATTTTCCTCTACTTATAGCCGCTCCGAACTCACATGTAGTGGAACATACTGATTGTAGCTCATCGTTGTTGCAATTTTTTTGGTCATGACCTCTAGTTGTGCCTCACTCAAAGTGGCGTGTTGTTTCGTGTTAGTTGAGATTGATGCATTGCATGTAACATATGTGTATTGTTGTCTTTTCCTCACTTTGATCCATGTCGTCTTGAATATTGTGTAAACAAACCATGCTCCAATATCATATGTTGCATTGAGAATTACCTTAGATGCATAATCACACATAGATCACGAAACAAACACTTAAACCCATCTACATCAAGCAAAAACATACTTTGATCACCATCGTATTTATGTAGAAATTTTCTTCAAAGTGGAAAAGCATAATAAGATGTATCCATCGTCTTTTGGATAATTCATTTAGCAAAGTCACTCAAAAAAATCATTTAGCAAAGGAAGCTATATTTACTCCTTATAAGAGGGTCGTTAGTTTCCGATTAAGAGTCTTCATTGATCTTCTTTAAGTTATGCTTCTTTTTCTCTCTTTCTCTCTAGACTTTTCGATCCAAAACCCTTTTGAACTATTTCTATTACGTGCAGCGGAAGTAGAAAACATATTAAACCAACATGCAAGAATGAAATATCCACGGACCACGGCAGATTTATGACATTCACCTTTAATTAGAATACATCATCAACGACCAGAGTAGATCCCTCTCGATATGGTGGTAGAACATTTGTACAGAGGATAAGTATTAGTCCTAATCCTAAAGAAGTTTATAATGGAAATGTCCGGAAATGCGGTCCATGCGGCTGCATATGCATATTCGGTCACTTAACTGAAGCGCATATGACATATGCAGCAATATGCGGTCAAAACGCATATGCGGTCCGAATATGCGGCATATGCGGCCGCATATGCGACTGCATATATGATAGGATTCATGTTAATCCATGACATGTTGATTACACATTAACTCGATTTTTTTCTGAGCAACTCTTATATCATCATTTACATTGATGCATATTTTTATTTTTCTCGTATATGTTACATTGGGGAATATAATCTAGGGTATTTTTTTCTCATATCCATTTTTCCATTGTTCTCAACACTTGTTAATGAACTGTTTGCTACTTTTTTTTTTTGAATTTTCTATTTAATGAATCATTCTAATTCTTCAAATAAAACATGTAATAATTGATTAACAGTTTGACACTATACATTTTTGTGTTTCTAATAAATTTTATATGCAAATACAATTTTCCCCTATATTTGTGTCAACAAGTTTTGTCCATTGGAAATACAGATGTGTATAATTTTGAGTGTATGATTTGTATACTATGATTATTCTTTAGCTTTTGCTATCTATGGGATCTATATATACATTAAAGGTTTTCTGATAGAATTCATGTGTTCCCTGTTGAATCCAAATTTGTATATGTATATATATGTATTAAATTCAAAATACACACTGAAAAACAATCAATTTATAATACCATGCTTATACCTCGTTGATTATATTGTCTTATTTGAATTTTTTGATTTTTGTTTTTGTTAGATCATTAACTTTTTTATATAATCACATTTTATTGTTGTATTTCATAATATTTTAAATTAAAATATTAGAAAACAGCATATACTTCTGTATACTCCTCCGCGTATCCGCTTACTTACTTTAGACCGCATGATCGAACGAATACCGCATACCGCATTTTTGAACCTTGATGGACTCCCGCATTAGTGGATTCACTAAAAGGGTGGGTTCACCAAGCCCGATACAAATAGGATTTGAATTTGAATGTTGTTTTTCCTTTAAAAAATGAATATTGTTTTGAGGCCACATTTCTCTTCTGTGTCATATCCATAGCATATTGAAGACCTACCCCAATGTGCTTACCTCTCTCATAGAAAATAGGAATGTCGGCGATAAACAATGTTTCTGATTTTCATATGTCAATTGTATCAAGAGAGACACCTCCACAATAAGATCAATTGTAATTGAGTAGGACCAAATGACCTCAGTAATGGACTTATCCATGGCGATGTGCTCTGATTTCATACTGGATCTAGCTATAAGTTAACTATTTGCTTTTTACATAGCCATCTAACCTAATATCCTCAAATGAATATAAAGAACCTAGTAGTCCATATTCTGTCATTAGGAAAACCATCACAGTCGGCATTTGCATACATAGTGATGTCAAGGGATTTTTTATTGAGGAAGAGAAACCCCTTTCCTCGTGTAGCCTTAACATAGTTGTATATCATCGTTTTAGCATTCTATTGCACCTTCTTAGGCTTATTGTCGTTGAATTTGGCAATTTGCTCACTGCAAGGGTGGTGTCCTAAAAAGAGACTTTTTAAAACCCATGACTGCTTGACCTGGAGCCCCCTATTGGGGGATTCACAAGGTGGCATCATGTTGTTATATTTTCCACTTTGAAGCCAAAAAATTATTATTCATCGACTTATAGATATGGAATCCACTCATCAAAATCTTCAAATTGAACTCTTTGTTGGGGTTTCTTTCAAAGATCTTGTGTGGCATCGTTCTAGGAGTTTTTGGGAACTCGCTGTTGGAGTTTTGTTTAGTGGTGGAGCTGTCAACGAGGAGAATTGTTGTGCTGCATTAAGCTCGGCCGGTTGATATGGTCTTCAACCCATTAGGAGTGCCCTCACAATGAATGTGGGGCAGATATTTGAATGGGTTAACGGGGGAATATCACCTTTTGATGAGAGATACGAACAAGAAGCTTCAAGAAAACTAGTGTTTTATTAATTATATGAGGCTAGTAAGCAAACAAATGCTTAGAAGAGGGTATTTGAACCCGATGGGAAAAAGCAGAATATTTGATGGAAAAACATGAGATCCCCCCTTATCAATAGTCAACCTATTATAATATGAAAGTCTTATATCCTCAAATTAGTTCATCAACTTGATGATCAAAGACAGGCGTTCCAGTGGACATTACGCCCGTGTTACACAATAAACCGAGGAAGGGGCAAGCAAGGGACGCAACAAGTGGGAGAAATGGAAGTTTGGGCTTTAGAGGGATTTGGTGCTGCTCATATTTGACAAGAGATGCTTACTTATAATATGATAATATTAGAGCTCGCCAAGAAGTACTTGGTAGTTGGTACTACCCATGGCCTCAAATTTCGGTCAAATTTCTGTCGAATATCGATATCCTGTCGAAATCGAAATTCGTCCGAAATAGCCGAAATGACCGAAATATGAGGGCCCTAGTACAAAAAATGACCGAAATGACCGAAATTTCGGTCGAATTTCGACCGAAATTCCGTTTCGGTCGGCCACCGAAATGGTGACCGAAACCGACATTTAAGGCCTTGGTACTACCATTGTTGGAGGAACAATACTTCCAAGGATGCTCCAGAATCTTTTCGTTCGAGAACTGATCTTTAGCTCTGGAACTAAACCATGATCTACTCCATATATATAGCTCTGAGAAGAACTTCCAGATAGAGGAGCTTGTGCGGAAGCATGCTCTACTGCTTGAGAAGCAAGGAAACTGTGAAGCTGAAGCTGCATACAATCACCCAACGTCCATGATTATTACTGTGTGAAGGAGCCTTGGCTGTTGAGGAATCTGGTCGTGGAGGAACTTGAAAGGGGGAGCTTGTGGTAGATCAGGGTGAGATTGATGGGGTACCTCTAGTGGAGGAGACGGCTTCTTGTATGCTTGAAGAGAGGCTGCAAGTTCGAAGGTCCTTTGGGACAACGGATCTGTTTTATGGAGTTGCATTGAGTTAAAGCTGGTTTGTCTTTGCCTGCTTGGTGCTGAGTCTTCGTCAAAACTGTTGGGGATTGGAGCTGCTATTGGAGCAATCAGGAGCTGGATCTTCTTGAGGCCAATTCCCTGGTTGCTAGGTGAGCAAACTATGGTGTGGGTTGCATAGGTGGGGTTGCTGTGTTAGGAGGTGTTTGAGTAATTGCCTTCTGGAAACACAAAAGGTGTAGAAAAGGTGTTTGAATTTTATGTACAAGGGATGCTCGATGAAAAGTCAGAGAGAGAGATGATAGTGATACTGGATTGAATAAGAAGAATGATGGTGCTTTTCACAATGAAGATAAATTCCCTTCTCCATCTCCTTAGTATTTGTGAAGGAAGCGGAATTGAAAAAACAAGCAGTTGGAAGGATGGTTTGAATGATGGGTCGAGTATTAAGCCAGAAGTTGTTTCTTATGTGGCTATTATGAGGAGTACTCATTTTTCTTTTCCTTTTGGGGACCCAATCCCTGTAAGGGAACCTAAATTGACAAGGGAATTCCCCATTATTGAATTCTCTAAAGAAGTGGTAGAAAGCTTCCAGAAGCCTTTAAAGGCTAGCTTGTTAGGCTGATTTCAGGTTTCTAGGGCTGACTTGCCAGGGGTTCATAGGTTCTTGAAGGGAAGGATGCATCATTGTGGGGAATTCTCTCTAAGTGCCTTGTATGCAAGACATATTTTGATCTGATTTGCTGAAAGAATGATTTTGTTTGTGTATATGCCTTCTGTGATTTCAAGCTCTTTGCTGAATGGATCATTATCATTTGTTAGTCTCCCTATTGCAGACCTGACTTGAGGACTTCTCAGTTTGCTTATTGGATTGGACTGCTGGGACTGAATATTCATTTTTGTAATCCAGGTGCCATCAAATCTATTACTCAAGTAATTAGGAAGTATGTTTGTGTTGACAAGGAAGTTATGGAAATCACAAGGCTGAGTTACTTGAGAACATGTGGAATTGATCTCTTTAAGCCAAGGATCAATCATGTTATGATTCGAAATGGGAGTCAATTGATTAAACCAAAAAATGTTTATGAGAAGCTCCCAGAATTTGGTACTGATTGTTGGGTTATTGGGTAAAATTTGGAGTGTAGGACAAATCAAGGAGTGAAAATGTTGAGAAGAATAATGAAAAGATTGTCTATGTCCCCAAAGGAGAGAAATCTCCTTCCAAAAAAGGAGAAAAATCACTTTGCTCTAGAAGGGGAACTCGCTGCCTGATCAGTGGGTCTGGGCTCGGCAAAACAAAATCTATTAACATATCCTAATTGTATTCTGATCAAGGTTCGACAAAAACGAAAGGCGGAACGAGACGTTTTCCCTGGAAGTTAGGCGAGGCGTAGCCTCGAGGCGTAGCCTCGAGGCGGTCGAGGCGTAAGCCTCAATTTGTATAGAAAAATAATTATAAAATATATAATAAATATATTTATTGGTGAAATAATATAATATGACAAACATATAGTATATAACAATGTAATATATGATGATATTATGAAGATAAGAACATGAAAAAAGGATATGTCAATGACTCAATGCCATAAACTTTTCTACTAAATTTCTACCCAATCAAAAGGAAATCATTGGCTATAACTATCACTAAAATTTTTATCTAAAAGGGATTGGCTATAGTTGTCATTATATATATCCAAGTTGTTGATATGAATCATATGATTTGAATCCTAACTATATGTTCTACTATACCTAGATGAAGAACGGTCTAATGTCCTCCCTGTGGCTGTGCCACCATCCCCTACCAGTACGGGGGTCTTGCTGCCCGATCAACGAGCCTGGGGGGGCTAGAGGGGGCCCAGGTTGCCCCCCCCCCCCTTGCGGGGGTGCAGGGGGCAGCGCCTCCATCCCAAATTTTTTTCTTATATGAGTATTCGAATTCATACACTTTTTTATATGTTTAAGGATGTAATAGTAAGAGTTCATTGAAATAATTTGACATGTTAATGGTAAATATGAATATGAAAAAGGTCAAATTTAAGATATGATTATGAAAGAAGTCAAATTTAAGCATTCATCTTGCATAAATTAATAGTTAGACATAATTAACAGTAAATATGAAGCAGTTTGCTGAAATAGTTACACATAATTAATAGTAAATATGGAGTTATGGAGACGAAAGAAACATCAGATTTAGGCATTTAACTTGTATAATCATTATCCTAAACAAGTATATATTTATAACCTTCTCAAACCACCATGTAAACTATTAAAATCATAAAAAATCCTTCAAAAAAATAAAAACGCCTCGGAAATCGCCTCGACCGCCTCGAGGCTACGCTTCAGCCACTTGAGGCGCACGCCTCATTGGACATTGCCGAGGCGCACGCCTCGAGGCTAAAAAGGCCCGCCTCGCCTCGAGGCGTACGCCTCGACCGCCTCGAGGCGCGTTTTTTAATACCATGATTCTGATTAGGAAAAAATCATCCCGTGAGGGTTTTTAGTTTATTAAAAATTGATGCTGCAAATATGGAGTTGAAAAATGGTTGAAACTTTGCTCTTCTTTAGAATTGACAGGAGGATGGAGCGTTGGTGGAGAGTGAAGGCGAAACATGGGGAGTCGTCCGGAAACTCGGGCTTGGGTGGCGCTGCTCCTTCGGGTGGGGATGACGCGAAGGGGAAGGGGGTGAACTACGGGGTCGCTGTTGGGTCTCGGAGTGGGAAGGTGGCGACGAGCGGCGGGTCGCGGAGGACGCCTGGGTGAAAGTCTCGCATAAGAAGGCTGGGAAGCGGTGTTTCCGATGCGGCGATCGTGGTCACGTTGCTTCTTTCTGTTCTCATCCTGCTCGTTGTTATGCTTGCGGGAAGCCGGGTCATCTCCAAGCTTCATGTTGGCTCCTTCTTGGTCGTGGCCCTCCTCAGTCCGGGTTGCTCTCTTCTTGGGGCTTCCGCGGAGCATGTCGGCTGCTCGTTCGACGTCCTCCGGCCCTGCTGCCTGGAGGGAGGCGCGCTCTTTCGCTCAGGTGGTGGCGCCTCGATGCTTTTCTTCGGGCGATGGTCCTCTTGGTGTGGTTGCTGAGGGGGGTGGTGATGTAGCCCCGGTTGTGGTGGGCGGTGATGGTGATTCGTATCTACTCGCTCTGCATGGTGCGGGTGCTGAGGTGGGTGGCGATGGTGCCGAGGTGATTGGGCTGGTGGGAGTGGGGGATGCTTCATCGGCGGGGGAAGCCATGCAACGCGAGTACGTGTTTGGGAAGGCGATGCATGGGAAGGTGGTGCATGGGGTGGGGGTGCATGACGAGGACAGACGTGTCGAGGCTGTGGGGGTAGCTCGTCGGCGCAACGTGGCATGGGATGTTGTCAGGTCTCATCTTCTTGGCTTCCTGGGTCCCCTCTTCCGTGGGGATTTTCTAGTTTTGGACTCTTCTCGTTGCTGTGTGCATGGCCTGTCCCTGGATCAACGGGATAGGCTTCTGCAAAATGGGTCTACCGAAGATATCGTTTGGAGATTGGTTCGAGTTGCGGATGGTGCTTACTCTGACACTGATGTGTGTGTGGCGGAGCTTCGTGGTGTTCCCTTCCTCTCTAGGAATGTCCCTTGCCTCGGTAAGGCATTCCGACGATGGGGGGAGATTTTGGCGGTCGTGGATGATGGTCTTGCGCCGGAGGCGGATTGGAAGGTCACTCGGGGGTCCTCTTGGAGTGCAGAAAGGGTTTTATCCGTGGTGCGACTGGCAAGATTTTCTTTGGTTCTCTAGAGGTTGGCCGGTGGCGGTTCAAGATGGAGTTGGCTGATTCTGATCGGGTGGCCTTGCTGGCCGGTTCGCTTGGCTCGGGGGCAGGGAACGACGCTTCACCTTAGGGTTGCCAGATGGCACGTTTCGGGGATTTTTCCGAAGCATCGCACCCCTTGAATGACTATGCTGCTCCCTTCGACGTGCCTCTTCGGTTTTCGTGCATGTCGTCTGCAAGTCCCGGCTTTTCCGAGTTGAGGGCGTCCGAGGTGGATTCCTTTAATCATTCTCGTCCGATTTTGTCGGCTGCTGCGTGGCATATTCGTTCTCGGGTCCTCTGGCGGGTCGTGGTCCTTTGGCCGCTGGCGGGTCTCTCTCTTTCGGATCTGGGCCTCGGGGCTTGCTTCCGACTTCCCCGATTTTATTTCCCGATTCTGATGCGGTTATGCTCCGGGTCCACATCGAGGAGTTGCGGGGATCTTTCAGACTTGACGGGGAATCAATCGGCGATGGCTTCTTTTGCTTCCCCCTTGGGGCCTCTTCGGCGATGGCTTCTTTTACTTCCCCCTTGGGGGGCTCTTCGGCTGTGGCTGATGCCTCCCCCTCGGGGGCCTCTTTGGACGTGGCTGATGCTTCCGACGGGGGGGCCTATCTGACAGGCGCTCGGGAAAGAGGTACAGGAGGCGTAAAAGCTCCAGGCAGGGCTCTTTGGTGAGGCATTCCTGTGCGACTCTGCGGGAAGCTGTGGCGGAAGCTGCTGGTCTCAATGGCCTTGGGGGATCTTCTGATGGTTTTTAATGAAGATTATATCTTGGAATGTTAGGGGCCTTGGGGAGGCCGACAAGCGTCGTTCTTTGGGCACACGTTTGTCCGAGTGGTGCTGTGATATTGCTCTTATCCAAGAAACGAAATTGAGAGGTGTCGATGATACCCTCTGGCGCTCTTTTGGTGCGGGTGCTTTGGACGATTTCCAAGCGGTGGATGCGGTGGGCTCGGCGGGTGGTTTCTTGATTGCTTGGCGTTCTGCGGTGTTCTCTTTCAACTCGGTTCTGGCAGGGAGACATATGATCTCGGTTGTATTGACTCGGGTTGAATCTCTTTTGCCTTTGGTGGTTTCGTGTATTTATGTCCCAACTTGTCATATCCTGAGGAAGGAATTGTGGGATGACCTTCGCGCGACAGCTTCTATGTTCGGGGGCTCCCTTGGCTCTTGGGGGGCGATTTCAATGTCACGCTCCACTCTTCCGATCGACCCCGGGGCAGGGGTGGCCAGGATCCGGGGTCGCTTGATTTTATTGAGATTTTGAACGAGCTCGCATTGGAGGGCTTGGTCCCTCATGACATCTCTTACACTTGGAGGAATAATTCTACTCGATCTAGAATCGATCGATTTTTGGTCTCTGGGAAACTTTTGGAGGCTTTCCCTCTTTGCGCGGTGTCTTCTCGCCCCCGCTCTTTCTCCGATCATTCTCCCATTATGTGGGAGTCTGGCGAGGGTCATCGGCCGCGGGGTCTTTTCCGTTACGAGAAATGCTGGCTGTTGGAGCCTAACTTCAAGGAGGTGGTGGAGGAGCATTGGGTTCATGCCTCGGTTATGGGGTCTGCGGCTCATAGACTTGGCCAGAAGCTTGCGTCGTTGCGCACTGTGCTGGCGGGCTTCAAGAAGGAATCCAGGTTGGGCGTATTGCTATACGGGCGGCGGCGGAGGAGGTCATCACGCGCCATGATCAGACGGAGAACGAGCGGGACCTTTTGCCTGAGGAGCTTCACGATCGGCTCTCTGCTCAGATTCAGGTTGCGGCGGAGGACAAGAAAAGAAATATTGAGTGGCGGCAGCGGTCACGCTTGAAATGGCTCAAAGAGGGTGACGCAAATACGGCCTTCTTCCACCATGTGGCTAGTGGCAGAAGGCGTGCTAATTTGATGCGGGGTATATCTTTTAATGGTGTTCAGGTATGCGGGGAGAGGGAGATGGGGATTGCCATTGTGGATCATTTCAAACGCTTCTCGTCGACTTGCTCCCCGCGTAGGTGGCGCTGGCGGGGGTCTTGGGGCGCCTGCTCTGTCGGCCTCCGACTCTGGGCTCTTAACTTGACCTATCCCTTTGGCGGAGGTTAAGGACGCTGTGTGGGACTTAAATGGTGATTCTTCCCCGGGTCCCGATGGCTTCTCGGTTGCGTTTTATTGTGATTTCTGGGAGCTGGTGGCTGGTGATGTAATGGAGGTGGTGTCCGAATTTTGTACGGGTAACTCTGGCTTTGATCGGATTAATAGGGCCAACATTGTTTTGATCCCTAAATCCTCGGTGCCGCAGCGTATTGAGGATTACCGGCCTATATCCTTCTCTAATGGCATTTACCTTATTGTTGCTAAAGTTTTAGCCAGACGATTGGCGCGTGTTTTGGACTCTCTTGTCTCTCCGGCCCAGGCCGCCTTTATTAAGGGCCGGCAAATTGCGGACTGCATTGCGGTTGCCTCGGAGTTGGGTCGCTGAATGGAAGAACGATCATAAGAAGGGGGTTCTTTGGAAGGTCGATTTTGCTAAGGCATACGACTGCTTGGAGTGGCGGTTTTTATGGTCTGTTCTGAGAAGGCGCGGCTTCCCGGAGATGTGGATTTCGTGGATGCGTAGGTGCGTCTCCACTGTCTCCCTCTCGGTGCTGATCAATGGCCGAGCGGTCGGTGGCTTCTTCCAGCCAAGAAGGGGGGTGCGCCAGGGGTGTCCCCTCGCTCCCCTCCCTTTTGTGTTGGCCTCGGATGTTCTTGCGCGTATGGTGGATCGCGTTATTGAGGCTGGGTTGACTAACAGATTCTGTAAGGGCAATCTCTATGTGCCCTTGATCCAATTTGCGGACGATACAATTTGCTTTATTGAGGGTGGTGCGGCTGAGGTCTCCGGTATGGCGACCACTCTTGCCCTGTTCAGCGAATTGTCGGGATTGACGATTAATGGTTCTAAATCCAAGGTGGTTCCTTTCGGCTTGTCGCACGAGGAGGCGGCGGAGTTCGGTCGGTTGCTGGGATATCCTCCGGTTGAGCTTCCTATTGATTATCTTGGCTTACCTTTGGTGGTGGGTCTGGTCAGGATCCGGGATTGGCGCTTGATTGTTGAGCACGTGGAAACGCGTCTTGCTGGTTGGCGTGCAGCTTTGCTCTCTAGAGGGGGGCGTCTTATTCTTCTTAAGTCTGTGCTCTCCTCTATACCGATATATTTCCTCTCTGTTCGTCGTATGCCGGCGGGGATTCGTTTGAGGATTGAACGTTGTATGTGTCGCTTTCTCTGGGGGAGGAACAGGGAGGAGGGTAGGGGTCTTCACCTTGTCGCTTGGGATGAGGTTACTAAATCTAAGCGGAATGGTGGGGTGGGTGTGCGAAGGCTGGAGGTGGTGAATGATGCTCTGTTACTCAAGTGGGTGAATAGAATTTGGGGGAAGGGTGATAACTTCTTTATCTCTGTTCTCAGGGAGGGTCTTGGGCAATGATAGGCTGGGGTTGGCGCGGGGGGCCCACAACGTCCATCATTCTCCGTTTTGGCGTAATGTGCTGGATGCCTTTGCGAGGAATGCTTCGCTGTTTATTCTGGTGCTGGGGAAGGGGGATTCTTTCAAGTTTTGGCTTGATGATTGGTCGGGAAGAGGTCCTTTGCAGGTGCGCTTCCCGCGCTTGTTTGCCTTAGCGACTCTTAAAGATGCGTCGGTTGCTGATTGCTGGTTGGATGATTGCTGGTGCCCGCGCTTTCTCGCGAACTTCTCGGATCAGCGGTTTGACGATTTTGTTTCTCTGTTGGATGTCCTTCGTGACGTTGCTAGGCCGAACGAGGGTATGGATCACTGGAGTTGGAAGGACGGGCCCTTCTCCACGCGCAAGGCTTATCAGGCACTGGCTACTCCTCTTCCTCCAGATGATGCTCTCCTTGTGCGCGATTGTGGGTTCTTGTGGGGTCTGCAGCTGCCGAAGCGCATTGGTTTCTTCCTTGGCTTCTTCGCAGACGGAGGTTGATGACGCGGGATCGCTGTGCTCGTTTATTCGTTAACATCAATGCCAACTGTATTCTCTGTAATTTGGAGGTGGAAACTATTGATCACCTTTTTTTCGAGTGCCACTTGGTTCGTGGGATCTGGGAGGATTTGCCTTGGGCGCACTCGGACAACATTTCTGCTTTCAGCAAGATCCTTTGGAACAACAGGAACATGGCTAGGAGGGATTTCTTGACCCCCATTGCAAGGCTGTGGTGCATTTGGCTGGGTAGGAACGATGCTCTCTTCTCCGGACAACGGTTCTACCGGGAAAATATTCTTATCCTTTGCTCGCGCTTTCTCGATGACTGGTGTTCTGTGTAGGCTTTGGGTCTTGTTTTGGCGGGCTGGCGTTGTTCGGCTGCTATTTCTTTTCCTCTTTTGGTTTTTCTCCATCTTTTTCCCTCCTTCTCCCCTTCGTTGTAATTACCTCTTCTTATTTTCTTTTATATATTTTTGGGGCGAACACCAATGAGTGTCTCCCCCTTTTTTGAGCTTAAAAAAACAGAAAAATGGTTAGACAGCATCGATCTATCAATTATTTTATTGACAGTGAAGCTATTGATAGATATATTGCTGCAACATTTGTGAATTCTGGAATACATGGAACTCGTAGTCATATGCTACTTCCAAATATTTGTGTAATATTTCGTGTTCTTTGAAGTATTTGTTGAATGAACTTAATATCCTTCTTAACAGAATGGTACGAGACCTGGTCCACATGTCCTGCCAGTGGCTTCTGATCCTCTAGGTTTCAACAGAAAAGATGATGCAACGGTTGAAATATCACTAGACTCAACAAATGTAAATATCACTAGACTCAACAAATGTAAGTATCGTTATTCGATAAGTGAACTTTTGGTGCAAGTGGACTGAAGTTCCTTAAAATGACTGCACACAGGATTCCAAGAAAAAGGAGAGAGAAATTGCAGCTTGGGAATCTGATCTGAAAAGAAGGGAAAAGGTATCTACTTGCTCAAGACTTGGTTATGTGGAATTCTTAGCAAACATTTGTATATGCAAATCGATTCTTTTTCTTGTAATTTCTTTGTTCCTTCAGGAAATCAAAAGGCGGGAGGACGCATTATCACAAGGTGAAGTAAATTGAGTCTCAATCAGAGGCCTTAGATATAATTATTTGGGCTTTTGTATCTTGACCATTTGTCTATGTATTTCTGTACCCGTTTTCAATGCAGCTGGTGTATCTACCGAGGAGAAAAATTGGCCTCCGTTTTTTCCTATCATCCATCATGATATAGCAAAAGAAATACCCGTTCATGCACAAAAATTGCAGTATTTAGCATTTGCAAGTTGGCTAGGTATGAAGTGAAAAAAGTGTTTTACCCGTCTTGCATAGAGTTTATTTTGAATGGCGTTGGTCCCTTGTAGCATGATACACAGTTTTTTTTACCATATCTCTTTCTTAGACTTCAATATTAAAAGTTCCTATGGTGAAGCCTTCTCCACTTCAAGTAGGGTTGGGGTTACATGGATTCTTGCTTAAATCCATGTTGAAAGATCCGATTATTTTTTACATCTGTTGCCGGCTATCTAATACAACCCCCAGAAGGAGGGATTTGAACCTTGAACTTTTGGGTAGTGGTAGGCACACTGCACTATCACGAGACTATTGAAGTGGGTATTAAAGTAAACAAAAATTAACCGTACAGGAAATTTCTAGAAAATGGGGAGGATAATAAGTATGGTAAAAGGAATAAAGGAATTATTTACAAGATTTGCCTTGTAAGCTTCGATGCATTAAGATGGTTGCAGTCTAAAAGTAACTGAGATTCGTCCATGACTCTTGCTGTTCACAGTACTTTGCAGAACAAGAAACTTAAAACCATTGCTGAGTTTATTTGTCCTGAGTTACATAATCCGATGCTTACAAATTATATGTCACCATCTTGTTATAGAAATACTCTGAGAAAATAAAATACATGTTGCTCAACCTTTATTTACAAGTTTTTTGTGACGTCCGCGGATCCAGATTATCCGTTTATATAGCATTAACAATATTGTACTCTATCGGTCGCATTAGGTTACTGAAATAAGGAAAAATTTTCGTGTTTCGAATGACAATCACAATAATGTAAACAACCACATAACTAACAAGTGTCACCAATTCATATTGCATTAATTTTCGTATACAGTTACATGTAACAAAAGAAACCGCATTATCTACATGCATCCCAAAATGTATTATAAGAGAATGAAAAACATTTACATTATCTTATACAAAAGTTGTATGTGTACCATAATAGAAACGACATGAGCTCAACGTCCAGTTATCAGTCTACTGTATTGCAGGCGCCTTGCCTGCCATACATACTGGGGACAAGAGAAATGTCAACAAAGGTTGAGTACAATAAATTTAGTAAAATATAAAATAGGTATTTCAATTATTTAAAAAAGAAGCAAGTAGATAAGTATTGTCATATAAAATTTAACAAGCTACATGCATGGTAGTTTTCAAGTTGTTCTGTTATGTGAATCCCTTTATCACTCATCACCATTTAACTTTTCATATATAACATTTTCATTTATTGATTATATGATTCATATATAGATTATCATCTATTTATCACATGTAACTCAGTTGATGGATCTTTGGATTGTAGATGATGAATCTTTGATCTGATCTTTGTCTATATCAATTTCTCAAGTCTAGTGGATAGTCTATGGTCTTGGTTTGTGTATGACTCTAGGTTGTAAAAACACCTTAGGTTTGGGATGCCTCCGTAGGCATGCGATGGAGTATAATGCATCATAATCTAAGTTCCCAACACGTTCACTAACATTCGAAGTAATAGTCCTAAATATTCTGATTAAATGTCGATTATTGATGATGATTGATGATTTCTGTCTCATGATCTTTTCATCACCAGACCTAATGGCGGAACAGTAAACAACTTCAAGAAACAATAGCAAACTCAACAGTAGCGAAACTCAACTGTAATCAACTCAGTTGTAACCAAACTCAACTGTAGCCAGATTCAACTATAACCAAGTCAGTTGTAACCAAACTCAATTGTAGCCTAGCAGTTATTCATGGGTCTGGATCTAAATTCAAATCAATGGAAAATCTCCAACTTCTCTTATTTAACTCATGAGATTAAGAGCTACTTCATTAGATCTGCATTTTTGACACAAATGCATGCAAGATCCCAAAAATTTCCTATCTTTAAAAAAAATTCAAGAACATGAGTTCTAAATTTTGATATAAAATTAATTTTAAAATGTGCAAATCAGGAGATTTTTTGAAGTAGAATATTCATGCAAAATCCCTAAATTTTTATCTTTAAAATTCCAATCATGACAGCAGGTGTTACTAATAAATTAATAGGACTTATACTATAGTAAGGATTACCGGGAAATCTTTAAATTGTGAAGTTTTCAAGAAGATCAGGAGCAAGATCGAACTGCTACTATATATTTGAGCAAAATTCCTGCTACTATATATTTGAGCAAAATTCGCTCTATGATCATTCAAAGACTAGAAAGGAGAATGAGTTGCATTATCATACCAATAAACAACAACAAACTTGGCTGCGTTGTGTTCTAAAGGTCGACAATACCTATTTTAGGTGACCAATGTAAGCTAGATTTTATAATATGTGTCATACCCATATATTAGTGAAATGAGTTCTAAGAACATAGAAGCAGAGTTGTCAATGCAAGGCATCTCACCAATAGAAATTGTACCATGTAGAGCCTGTGCTCTGAATAGGAAACTCAAAGCCTTAATTGTAAGCTCCGATAAATATATAAAGAAATAAGATAAAGAAAGTGCATGTCTAGATTCCGGGAGTCTCTGTGAAGACATTTTCATTGATTCCATAATAAAACATCATATTAAAGACAACTGGATAAGTAGTGGATTCGAGTGAAACCCCACTAATTCAAAACAATAACAAAGCTAAATGTTCAATGTGTGCATCTGAATAGATATCCAAGCCAGTTAAGCATATAAAAGAATGAACAGGTAGACATGATGAACAGATAAATAGATTACAATACCGTGACAATAATATAGTACCGCTCATTTGAGAGAGAAATTGATAATGGGATGAATATTGCAGAATCCTAATACCCCCATTCCAGAATTTTAGTTTGAATCCCACACCAACTACCTCCCAATATCTCACACTAGAAAGAGGCATCAATCATATGATCAAAATGTGTCAACATTGACATGCAAGACAATAAGAGAAAGAGGAAATTGTACATTGGATCTCCAAGGTTTGGAGATGGAATTTGCATGCAGCAAGGAAGGTCTTCCAACAGCTTTGTCTTGTTTGGAAGCACCTCCAATAGTTGGAATAGCTGCTGGACAATAGCTTTTTTTTTTTTGGGGGGGGGGGGGGGGGGGAGGAGACTCCAACTACAGCAGGGGGCTGCAGTGCTGAATTAACAACAGGAGCTGTAGCTCCTAGAATGGCTGAGAGCAGTAGCTCCAGGAATGGAGGAGAATGGCTCATTCGTTGGAGAAGATAGAGAGGAAGAGAGAGAAAAATGAGGGAAATAAGAAGGGGCTTGATGGTAAATGGAGGAGAATGGCTCATTCGTTGGAGAAGATAGAGAGGAAGAGAGAGAAAAATGAGGGAAATAAGAAGGGGCTTGATGGTATTAATAAGTGAAGCGGTGGGGGCTTTAAATGACAAGTGAAGGGAGAAGGAGAGCCAAGTGGAATGGAGAGAAAAGCCAAATGGCTGTAGATTTGGAATTCTGATTTTTTTATTTTTTTAAGCCATTCTTTCTCTTATTTGAATACCAAAGTCCTCCGTATTTGCACCTCATATTTTTATTTTGATGTACAATATCTCGTTTTGATCGGCTATGAATGATGATCAAAAGATATTAATTTCATACTTTTCTGATCCAAGTAGATACAGAAATCGGCGAAATACGATCTTGATTTTTGATCAATTTTTTCGATTTTAAATTATCAGACGACCTCCGATCGACGAACGATCGATTTCGTTGGTCTTATTTTGTCGAATTGGATTTTATGATGGTCTCGATTTGTTTTGCGGTTTCCAATTTGCATCGCGGCTTTTCTGATGGTACACATTACAATGCAATCTGAACAAATTTTGATTTATGATCTATTGCTCGATTTAGATCATTTAATATTGATCGATAGTTTTATCGGATCATATAGACCTTAATCGGGTCGATTCTGGTTTATACGGACCCGGATGTCACATTTTTACTGCAATTTAGAAATTTAAACACACATCATTATACAAACCTTCTAAAAAGATAGGCAAGTTTCGAAATTTTTAACAAAGGCCGTATGGATGGCTACCGGAGGCTAATAGTCATCAAAATTCATTAAACGATGCAAAATAAGCAAAATTTCAAGGATGTTCGTTGCAAAAAAAATTAGTTATAGCACATGTTTTTTTCTTGGTAATACCATGTTAAATCTATAAAATTTGTTCGTGCAGTTTGTTTGGCTTGGTCAAATACCCACTTTGCTAAGTTGTCTTCGCCAACTGTCAACGTAATTTAAGTGTGTCCGATTTTGTTTATCAAGCCTACTTTAGAGACTTGGTTGGAACATGCGAAGTTAAACCAACAGAGTGCTATCGGCTTTACATGGGGAGATAAACTCTATCATTTTTCAATGCAGGTATAGTTTTGTGCCTTGCATGGAATGTCATTGCTGTGACTGTATGTTGGATCAAAGGAGGAGGTACTTGAGCAGCTGGGTTTTAAATATTTAAAGTTGAATAAGATTGTTCTCTCGAACATTTTTGAAAAGCTGATTTTCTTGAACATCTTAACTGAGAAGTGCTGAAATTATTATTGTTATTGTTACAGGAGTTATAATCTTTTTACTCGCCACCATCTATGCTATGATTGGATGTCCCCTTTCTTATCTTTTGTGGTACAGGCCCCTTTATAGGGCTATGAGGTGCGCCTTCTCTTTATCACACAGATTTCCATAATGTCTGAATTAAACATGTGATCCCGATCAAAAAAATTAAACATGTGATGTCTTTTACTTGATCCCCCCCCCCGTACTTTCTTACTCCGGGTTTAACATCTCTGAGATAAAACGTTTCCCGGACAATCCCCTTTCAATTGCTTGACACTTGTATATTTGGGTTTGTGGAGATGAGAGAATGAATTGCATTACTGAGTGGCTTAGGGTTCTCTTATATAGGAGAAAATATGTTGGGCAAATTACAAGAAGACAAAGAAAATAGAAAATACATGCGTAATATAAAAGGTAACAAATATCTCAACACCTCCCCTCAAGCTGGAGCGTAGATATTGAGCAGGCTCAGCTTGGAAAAACATCTCTGGTATGGCCCTCTGGCTAGGGCCTTAATAAGTATATATGTTGTCTGGTCTCCAAAGCTGACGCAAGTAGTGGCGATAAGACCCTCATGTATCATGGCACAAGTTTAGTGACATCTCACCTCTATGTGATTGGTCATCTCATGGAAGGCAGGGTTGTTTGCAATAAAAAGAGCAGTCTGGTTGTCGCATTGGAGGTGCATGGGAAGATGCGCCTCGATAGTCATGTCAGTAACAACAGATCAGACCCACATCATCTTTGTGCTAGCTTGCGTCATGACTATGTATTCTGACTCGACACTAGATCTGGCAACCACAATCTGCTTCTTTGGTCTTTCATGATACAAGAGAATTCCCTATGAACACTACGAAGCTTGAAGTTGACTTCCTATCCTTGGGACACCTAGCATAATCTGCATCTGCACATGCTGTAACTGAAAAGGATGTCCCTATGCTGAAAAAAAGTCCCATGCCAATCATATGGACTGCATCCATATGTGCCTATCTAGGCTGCCCCATAAACTGACTCACTTTGCTCATGGTAAAAGATATATCTGGCCTGGTAATAGTCATATACAAGAGCTTGCCAACTAGCTCTCTGTATCTCCTCTTGTCGACCTCCTCAGTGCATCATCATATAGCTTCATGCTCGAGTCCATAGGAGTAGTGGCAGGTCTACAATTTGCCATGCTTGTCTCAGAAAGGAGATCTGTAACGTATTTCCTCTGGGACATTATAACTTATAAGATCTCATTGGTTCCGGACAAACTCCAATCCAAGGAAGTAGCATAAACTACAAAGGTCCTTGGTCATAAACTGTTGACCTAGGAAATCCTTGGCAACCTGAATGCCTTGCTCGTCATCCCATGTAACAATAATATCATCAATATAGACAAGAATAACGACTATACCTCTCTGAGTCATATGTACAAATAACGAGTTATCGACAGTCGATCACACAAACCCTTGTTGCTCTATCAAGTATGAGAACTTCTGGAATCATGCTTTTGGACTCTACTTAAGGCTATAAATAGACTTGTGTAGCCTGCAAACCTTCTGACACTCCCCCTCAGCAGCGAACCCAGGTGGTTGCTGCATGTAGACCTCCTCATGTAGATCACCATATAGGAAGGCATTCTTCACGTCAAGCTAGAAAAGAGTCCAATCTCGTGTCACATCAACAAATGGGAGAATACACAGAGTAGATTGTCTGGCAACTAGAGAGGGTATCCTGATAGTCCACCCCATTGTTTGGGTGAACCCACACGTCACAAGCCTTGCCTCATATCGATCTACATTGCCATCTACATGGTGCTTCATAGTAAATATCCACTTGCTCCCTACAACAAATTCGCCAACTGGAGCTGAAATAAAGCTCCAAGTACCACTCGACTGTAGTGCGGCCATCTCCTCCCTCATGACTAGACGCCACTTATTGTCTGGAATAGCCTCTCGGTATGTCCGTTATCTCCATGGTTGGTAGTGCCAAGGTAAACCTCCTAAAGTCATCTGACAGTTTGCCCAAGGAAACATGGGCTACCAGAGGGTATGTAACACATACACATCTCTGCTTTGCAGAGCAATCGACACATCAAGGTCATTTGTCGTGTCCTGAACATGTAAGCTTCCCTTCTTAAGAGGGTACCTACTCATCCTGTAGAGAATCACGTTGCACGGACAACTCAGTAGTGCCATTAGTAGAAAAGTTGTGCTCATTACATACCTAAGGCGCGTTGGATGATTGAGAAGGCTTATGAACATGGGGAATAGAGCGAGATCTGCGAGTAAACACTCGTGGCAAAAACTCAGCCAAGGTAGGTGGTGGTCCAGGAGTAGACACAAGAGCAGGTGGTGATGGAGGTAGTGGTGGTGCTGGTGGTGGTAGAGCAAGAGTAGGTGTATGTGGTAGTATGACAGTAGGAGGTGGAGGCATGTAGATCTCCTCATCAGAGTCTGATGGAGCTAGTTTGTCACCTGTAGGAGAAAAATGCATCACAGACTCAAAGAGAGTAACGTCAACACTGACAAAATATTTTTGTCGAAGCAGATCAAAGCAACGATACCCCTTTGGGTACGAGAGTAGCCAACAAAAATGCACTTGACAACTTTGGGGGAGAGCTTGTCACGACCTGGTGAGAAATCATGAACAAAAGCAATCAAACTAAACACACGCGGTGTAAGGGAGAGCAAATCCTTCTCGGGAAATGCATTCAAGAAAGGGATCTTCTCTCCCAACACACAAGATGGCATGTAGTTCACTAGATAGCGGGCAGTGAGGGCCGCATCGCCCCAGTAAGCATGAGGAGCACGACTTTGAATCGATAAGGTTCTGGTCACGCCAAGTTAGTGGCAGTTTTTGCACTCGACAATGACGTTCTAGTGGAATGTAGAAGCACATGAGGTCTGGTGAATGATGCCAAGAGATCTAAGAAACTCAGAAAGCTGTAAGGTGCAGAACTCTAAGGCATTATCAGAATGCATATATTTGACATTTGCAGAAAAATATTCTTTATCTCATTAATGAAATATTGGATAACAGACCCAACCTCAGACTTATTCTTCAATAAGAAAACCTAAAAAAGTATAGAAAATCATCAATGACGGCCAGATAAAAACAGTGTCCCTGGTGATCGGGGACATGACTCGGACCCCAAATATCTAAATGGAGGAGCTCAAACAAGTAAGAACTGCTCTGACTCTGACAAGATAGAAAGGAGGAGCATTGGTGCTTCTCAAGCTTGCATGCCTCGCACTGGAAGGAAGATTATGTGGAAATTTGCGGGAGGACATGACACAACTTCTGCAGAGGAAGATGGCCAAACCGAAGGTGCCACAGATACGGTGAGATTGGTCCATTAGGAATAGTGTAGACACCAACATGAGAAGGCTGGACCAATTTATAGAGCCCTTGCTGCTCACGACCACATCCAATCACCTTGCCCGTGAGTATGTCCTGAAACAGAAGAGACAAAGGGTCAAAAATAGCATGACAATGAAGATCTTTGGTAATCTAACTAATGGAAAGTAAGTTCATTTGGAAATCAGGGGCATATAAAACATTCTGAAGGCGCATGGATGATGTCAGATGCATTCCCCCCCCCTCCCGCGGTCTTGTGATGGGTAAGTGGGCTCCGTTAGCAATAAGAACCCATCTACCATGAGGTATAGTCCTGTAGGACTTCAACTGGGCTTTGTCACCACATAGATGGCGGGATGCATCGGAGTCCATGATCCGCTATGTTATATCTACACCGCTACTAACAGAAAAAACATAAGCAATACATGAGGAGCTCGAAGAGGCTCTGGCTGCAGTAGCGGTATCTGTAGATCATGTAGTGATGGTGCCTGTAACTAGAGACATAATCTCTCATATACGAGAGACAATGTCATCCATACGTGTATCAACATGAGAATCATGAATCTCTGAAGGCTCAATCTGTTTTGCCACATAAGCAGAAGTATGATACCCATGCTTCTAGTAGCATGTGTCATCTGAGTGCCCTAACCGACGACAGTAGGTACAAAGACCACGTTGACGGCCACCGCCTCTGCCACGGGGGTACGCCCTCTGAACTGAGTGGATCCTCCTTTGACGCGAGAAGTGGCCATCGCTAAAGAGGACTGTGGAGTGGCAACATGAGGAATAAGAAGCCTGTTGAGACGGCTATAGGCCTCCTCCATGGGAGGTATGGTTGCCCCAGTGAAGAGCTGTGCATGTGCAGCATCATACTCTAGACCGAGTGCATTCAAGAAAACCCCAACCATCATGGAGTTCTTGTAAGTCAATTGTTGCTCTGTAGATGTCATAATAGGCATGAAGCTATAAAGCTTCTCGAACATGCCACAGAGCGAGGCGTAGAACATGTGCAAGGGACGACCATTCTGCTTGGCTTTGTAAATGTCGAATTGAAGTTGGAGAATCTTGGCATGATTCTTCGCTTGGGCATAGGTGGATGCCAAAATATCACACATCGCCTTGGCGATGGGTTGATTCACAATATCATTGGCTATCTCCGTGGTGAAAGTCTCGGAGAGCCAAATACGTGCATGCGTCATCTTGCTTCCATGAATCATTGTCCCCAGTCTTATCCGTTAGCTCTGGCTTCGTCAGAATGCACTTCTTATTGTTGCACTGCATAAGGGTAAGAAATTGCATGGACCACAACTCATAGTTGGTCCCATCCATCTTTACGATGGGAGCTGGGCCTTGAAGGCACCAAACGAAGAAAAAGTATCACCCTTGTTCTCTAACATGATGGAAGAACGACCGAAAATAGAACTCGGTTGGGGAAGTAGATCGATATGAGCGAGTCTACACGATCATACGGAGGATTGGTTGTACGTGTAGACTCATACGACCATCCTCATCAATCCTCGTTACATGCTAGGGTCGGAAAACATGATTTATAGATCTGAAATCACGTTTTCAGGTCAAATCAGATCGTTTTCGGATTAAATAAGACTGCAGGTCGATACACAACGAAGATATGGTTTGTTGCAGCGACAAGGAAGACAACTACAACGATGCAGCAATGCAACATGTGTCTCATGTACGATCCACGTGCGGTGGTGCAGGGTGTCGGTGCAGCAGTTGGAGAAACCGATGACGGGAGAGATCTGACGGCTGCGACGGCGGGAGAGAGATCTGGCGTGGAGGGCTGGCGGTGGGGTGTGGTTTAGGTCAGTGTTCCGGTCTAGGACCTTCGCTATGATCAAGGTTCAGGAAAGCAGTATGCGTATGCGTTCGGACAAGTCACTGAATAACGATTAAGCAGTATGTGGGGGCATATGCGGGGTATATGCGATTCTACGTGGTTTCCTATTATATATATAAATACAACTGAAATAAATTTATGTATAATTGTGACCCACTAGACGATCTAAGAAAAATGACTTTCACGTAAAGCTCAAAATGTCTAACATTCAGTCATAGGACATCATCAACAAAGTACTACTACTATATGATCTAAACTAATATCTATAATCAAAATAATACAACTAAATCTTAATTAGCAAGGAAAGTCACAGAACTACATACTTGAATTCTTACTGAACAATAGTAGTAAATTCATACTAAATTCACATAACTTAGACATTTTTTGAGAGAAGGTACACGGGTGGATTCCCAGAATGGGAACCACCACGAATAGTATCATATAAATATATTAAAAAAATACAAAATAAATACAACTCGTTACATGTTCTAGACAACGCCCTACAGTGATCAATCACATTCTCAGAATAAAAATCGCCCCCGCCAAATATAATAGCATTTTACGCACACCAAATCGCCCAGGGCATCGCGAATGGAAGCATACAATCCTCGTGTCCGTAACCGCAGATCGACCTGATATCCCTCCAGAAACTCCTGCAATCACGAGGGCTAAGCCACGAGATGTTAGCTTTGTCCCACAAGTCAGTCAAGGACGGGCACATGAAGACCAAGTGGTTCGCATTCTCCACCCCGGCCCCACATCTACCGCAAAGAGTGTCGTCCACTCCCAGCAACCAATCCTGACGTGCCTTCGTGAGAATCCTTCTAAGCTTGAACAACCACAGGAAAACCTTTATGCGAGTAGGCACCGATGCAATCATTCCCAAATTGACATGGCGACTTGAATTGAAGAAAATTGCCTATTGGGGGATTTTTAAAATGAGGGATTTTCACCCCTAATTAGTTATTTTAAATTAGTTGCATATTCTAGTTAAATAAATTGAGATTGTATTCTCAACATTTTTTGTAGATAAAATTAGTTAGGAGTCAATTAGAATCAGTTGGAGTCAATTAGAATTTTATTTGAATTTGAACGTCTTTCTAATTTTGTAGTTTCTCTATATAAAGGGAATGGTAGTCTATTGTAAGGGACAGTTTAGTTCATATTATATAAAGTTTGAGTTTATCTCTCTTTCTCTCTTTATATCTCTCAACACGATCTTCACAATTCGTCTCCTAAACCTCGTGCAACCGTCGCGTTATTCTTTTCTCCCACCCTCTAATTTCTTCTCCACCGATATTTCCACCATCAAAATTAATATTTCCACTGTTTGCCAATTTTTCGTCTGCATCATTTGGTATCAGAGCATGGAAGTTGAATCGTTACTATGATTCGACGATCCTGTCGAGTATTGGCATTTGCAATTCGATTTAAGTCTTCTCAGAAAAGGCTCGCATTCGCGATCAAAGAAGTTCAAGCATCGACTTATATCAAGCGTCAAGGTACAAGCATGGTTGGACACCATAATCTGGGACGAAACATTCATCAACAAAAAAATTCAGATCACTGCACTTCCAATACAATCTGATTTTGACGACGCGATCCAAGAAAACGAAGATGTTTTTATTTTTGATGAAGATTTCAGTGTTACAACATCAATACAACAAGAAGACGATGAAGCGGGACCGATATACGACGAAAGCATTGCGGAGGAGCTTGTTAATCTCCTAATCGAGGTTCCCTCCGTTGTTGTTCATGATACCCTTGCCTCACTGCTGCCACGGCCGGTGGTGCTAAACTCGATTACAACCTCTCCACCAGTCACGCAACCTCTTCTCACGCATCGGCCATATGCCTCCTCCCCAACGGCATCTCCAACTCGATGTTGCGAGCCTCATTGCCGCAATACCCGATGGTGGCCTCCTATCCTGGGCCGACGTCGCCCCCACCATCCGCGATGCCGCCTCTACGGTAGTTGCCGCCGCCGACATCGTTGTTCTCGAACTACGAGGCACACACGACTTCTCCACTGCCCATGCACCAGTACCCTCAGGTTGTTGCTATTGTTGCCATACTAGTAGCCTTCGACCCAGCTACCACCATCACGCTGCTGCCATTGTCGAGGTTCTCTCCCACATCGTCGCTACTGAAACCCTAAATCTAGGGTTCGACGTCGCCAAAGGTGTCACTACCACCTTCCACGGAAGAGGCAACGCCACCATCTGCTCCCAAGTTGTCGTCATTGTTTGAGAAGGGGAGAAGAAAC
The DNA here is from genome assembly GCA_037367405.1 of Ottelia alismoides. Classification (NCBI taxonomy): domain Eukaryota; kingdom Viridiplantae; phylum Streptophyta; class Magnoliopsida; order Alismatales; family Hydrocharitaceae; genus Ottelia; species Ottelia alismoides. The sequence continues at coordinate 860,951 of JAZKJV010000595.1, forward strand.
CCTAAGCACGATTTGGTGCTTCTCTTTCATGGGATCGGAATCCCACAAAATTGAGAATGAGAGATTGATTTGGAAAATTTGCAGTGAAGTTCCTCCTCACAAAAATGCTTATTTAAAGGGCAAATGGGAGGAGAACCTACGTTATAGATATTGTTTGGTTGAAGGGGCATGTAAATTGCAGTTCAAACCCTCCCCTTCTAGAAATTATAAAAAAATATTGAGGATGGAAAAGGAGGCAACACATTTATGTGAAAGGATCAAACATCAATCAATTAATTCTGTTTTGCAATTAAAGATCAAGCAATTCGCCAGGAGACGGATTTTTCAAGTGGAGGAGAATTGATGCAATCATTCCCAAATTGACATGGCGGCTTTAATTGAAGAAAATTGCTTATTTGGGGATTTTTAAAATTAGGGATTTCCGTCCTTAATTAGTTATTTTAAATTAGTTGCCTATTCTAGTTAAATAAATTGAGATTGTAATCTCAACATTTTTCGTAGATAGAATTAGTTAGGAGTCAATTAGAATCGGTTAGAGTCAATTAAGATCAATTAAGATTTTATTTGAATTTGAATGTCTTTTTAATTTTGCAGTTTCTCCCCTCCTATATAATGGGGATGACAGTCTATTGTAAGGGACAATTCATTTCAGATTATATAAAATTTGAGTTTATCTCTCTTTTTCTCTTTCTATCTCTCAACGCAATTTTCGCAATTCGTCTCTGATGCCCTGCGCAACCGGCGCGTTATTCTCTTCTCCTGCGCTTTAATTTCTTCTCCACCGATATTTCCACCATTAAACTTAATATTTCCACTATTTGCACATTTCCGTCTGCATCATTTGGTATCAGAGTATGGAAACTGAATCGTTACTACGATTCGACGATCATGTCGAATTTGGCATTTGCAATTCGATTTAAGTCATCTCGGAAAAGGTTCACGTTCGCGATCAAGGAATTTCAAGCAACAACTTATATCAAGTGTCAAGGTACAAGCATGGTTGGACACCATAATGGGGGAAGAAACATCCGTCAACAAAAAAATTCAGATCGTTGCACTTCCAATGCAATCTGATTTTGACGACGCGATCCAAGAAAATGAAGATGTTTTTATTCCCGATGAAGATTTCAGTGTTACAACATAAATACAACAAGAAGACGATGAAGCGGGACTGATTTGCAGAGGAGCTTGTTAATCTCCTAACTGAGGTTCCCTCCATTGTCGTTCAGGATACCCTTGCCTCACTGCTGCCACGACCGGTAGTGCTAAACTCGATTGCAACCTCTCCACGGTCGTGCAACCTCTCCTCCCGCATCGACCATACGCCTCCTCCCCAACGACGTCTCCAACTCGACGTTGCGAGCCTCGCTACTGCAATACCCGATGGTGGCCTCCCTTCCCTGGCCAACGCCGCCCCCACCATCCTTGATGCGGCCTCTACGATAGTTGTCGTTGCCTACATCGTTGTTCTCGAACTATGAGGCATGCACGGCTTCTCCACAGCCCATGCACTATCCTCTCAAGTCATTGGTGTTGTTGTCACACTAGTAGCCTTCGACTCCAGTTACCGCCATCATGATACTACCACCCAGGGGTTTAAATATCGATTTCGGATATCGTATCGATACCCTGTCGATACGATATTTCGTCGAAATTTCGACGACATTTCGCCCATGTCGACCACCATTTGTGAAGAAATGACTGAAAACTACCCTCATATCGTCATTTCACTCGAGATTTCAGTTCCTTGTCGAAATCGAAATTTCGTTGAAATTTCGCGAAATCTGAAACCATGCTACCACCGTCGAGGTTCTCTCCCACGCTGTCGTTGTTGGAATCCTAAATCTAGGGTTCGACATCGCTAAAGTTGTCACTACGAGCTTCCACGGAACAGACAACGTCGCCATCTGCTCCTAAGTTGCCGTCGTTTGAGAAGGAGAGAAGAAACCCTAAGCACGATTGGGTGCTTCTCTTTCATAGGATCGGAATCCCACAAAATTTGGAATGGAAGATTGATTTGAAAAATTTGCAGTGAAGTCCCTCCTCACAAAAATGCTTATCTAAAGGGCAAATTAGAGGAGAACCTACGTTATAGATATCGTTTGGCTGAAGGGGCATGCAAATTGCAGTTCAAACCCTCCCCTTCTAGAAATTATAAAAGAAATATTGAGGGTGGAAAAGGAGGTAACGAATTTATGTGAATGGATCAAAGGATCAAGCAACAATCAATTAATTATGTTTTGCAATTAAAGATCAAGCAATTCGTCAGGGGACGAATTTTTCAAGCGGAAGAGAATTGGTGCAATCATTCCCAAACTGACAGGGCGACTTGAATTGAAGAAAATTGCTTATTTGAGGGTTTATAAAATTAGGGATTTCTGCCCCTAATTAGTTATTTTAAATTAGTTGCATATTCTAGTTAAATTAATTGAGATTGTAATCTCAACATTTTTGGTAGATAGAATTCGTTAGGAGTCAATCAGAATCGGCTAGAGTCAATTAAGATCAATTAGGATTTTATTTGAATTTGAATGTCTTTCTAATTTTGTGGTTTCTCCCCTTCTATATAAATGAAATGGTAGTCTATTGTAAGGGACAGTTCAGTTCAGATTATATAAGATTTGAGTTTATCTCTCTTTCTCTCTTTCTATCTCTCAATGCGATCTTCGCAATTCGTCTCTGAAACCCCTCACAACCAGTGCGTTATTCTCTTTTCCCTCCCTCTAATTTAGTCTCCACTGATATTTCCACCATCAAAACTAATATCTCCACCGTTTGCAAATTTCTGGCTGCATCATGCACCCTACTCCAAATCAACTTTAAATCTACGCCCACCTCCTCCGCTATTGCCACCTCCCCTTCTAACGAAAGGAAACTTTAAGCCTTCTTTACTGAGAACCTCCCATCACCCCATTCATAATGATCCCTACCCTCCGAAGGGACATCACTCCTCGCCAACAGCTCCGGCAGCTCAAAGAACTCGTCACATCTCTAGTCTGAAAGCTCAGACATAAAGATCGATGAGAACACCCCACCCCCCACACCTCCTGTACCAACACCCTCTTGTCTGCCGCCATCTACATCAATCTTGGGAAGCGTTCCCCCAAGATCCCCTCCCTAGAGCAATCGTTCTGCTAGAAGCAGAAGCTCCCACCATTCCCAACTTGGGCCTCATCTTGACAGCCGGCTCAGGGACTACCTGCGAGATACCTCTCCATAGAGATGACAAAAGCCGCCCCAACTCCACTTCCAGCAACATCGACACCCCATAGATCCTTCTCGACAGCCTGCACACCAGATCGTCAGACTTTCCCCAGATATGTGTTACCCATTTTGCCATGAAGGCCTTATTAACAGCATCCAACCTCCTGATTCTCAGACCTCCCTTCCTCATCTGTGTCGTCATCGTACTCCAATCGACCAGGTGCATGCCTCCTCTAGATTGAGTGGAGGTTATTCCTTTTCCTCCTACCATTAGCCATCGCGTGAAAGAAAGGAGTATTAGCATCTCCTTCCTTTACCCATCGCAACCTCGACTGCTGCCTCCAAGCGACCTCCTCTTTCTTGTCATCTCTAAGAATAACAGCAAGACGCTCGCATCTCTCACTCACCTCCTTCTCCATCAACTCCCACTCATCTTCCAACTTGTCCAGCAGAGCCACCTCTTCCTGCGCCTCCTACCTCCTCTCCCGACGCCTTGCACGGACTTCCCTACCATATCCCATCAAGAACCTCCTGAGCGCGCCCAACTTGCTAGCAAACCTGGACGTCGCAGACCCCTCCAGAGTGAGGCTCCTCCAGAACTCGGGCACCATCTCCTGAAAGTCATCCTCCATCAAGATGCTTTCTCAAAACCAAAGAAAAACCATTGCCGGGTCCCCTCTCCAGACAACCACAACAAAGGCGTGTGATATGAATGAGCACTCGGCAACGCCCTAGCCTCTGCCAGAGGGAACAACAACAAGGCCTCAGTTGATAGCAGAAATCTGTCAATGCGGGATCTAGCCCTGGAGCTATGCCAAGTTTACCGATAACCCGTTGCATCAAAGATATGTAATCCATAATCCTCCACCAGCCCTCTCAGCTCATCAGATTCTACATCTCTCCCGCCCCTGCCACCAGGATGATCCTCAGGAAGCAAAGTAACATTGAAATCCCTCGCGATAATCCACGGCACATCCTGGAACGACTCCCTCACCAAGCCAAGATCTGCAGCGATGGGACCGATACCCCCACCACCGGAAGGACCATACACGTTCGTGGCCAAAAACGTCACCTCATCAATAGCTCGCCGCAAGAGAATCGAAATAGAGCACTGACCTCGAATTTCATCCCCCTCCATGGATGTGCAATCCCCATTCCAACCCACAACCAGTCCCCCCGTTGCACCATCAGCTGCGACAGCTCCGAACGAGTCCAACCTCCCACACCCAACTTCAGTCCAAGCCCCCACCATTTCACTCGAGATCTTGACCTCTTGAAACAAAGCAATGTCCACACCATGGTCCCTCACAAGTCTCCCTCCGCCATTCTTTTGTCCGCCTAGCCCAGCCCCTTTACATTCCAGGAGAACTGCTTCATTTAGGAACAAAGGAAACACTCTTCAGAGGCACCACACTAATGCACCTCAAAACCTCCCTCTCCATGTCCTCAAAAGGTCCTCCCCCCCCCCCCCCGCCACCTCCGCTTCTGCCTTCACCTCCTCACCATGAGCCATGTCCGGGATGCCAACCACCTCTTGCCCACCACCAAGCACACTCCCCACCCAAGAAGTCCCAATTTCACATGATCCAACGCCCACCGGCTCTGAGGCGGACGCCTGCAGCAGAGACTGCCCCTCCAGCAATCGATAGGCCATTGCCCTCCGCACCTGCCTTCTCTCAGTCAAGGTACTTCTGGAGTCCAACCTCCCAAAATGCCTTGGCGCATCTCCCAATCGGACAACCGCCATCTTCTGGAGCGACAAGGAATCGGGCCCATGCCGCAAATCAAGCGAGAGTTGCATCCCACCAGAACAATCCACAGATAACTGACGCACCGCCAGAACTAGGGAGTGGGCGGAGGGTCCCCCCCAACCCCCTGTCCCGAAAACCATTCGAGCTGCTAGTAAAGACTATGACCCGACAGACCAGCCAGACCTCTGGCCAGAACGAAGAAGACCCTCCAGCTCCTGGCGCACCACGCCCTCAAGCATCTCAGCAGAAGGCCCGCCACCCGCGGATCCAGATCTGAAAGACTCGACAACCCCTAGCAAATCAGGCTCCCCTGATCGGAGCGACGTGGGATCGGAAAGGTGGAGACAATCCGGGGTCCGGGGGCACCCCAAACCTTCAGATCTGACCGCCTCCACTCTGTGGGAATTGTCAAACTTGGGCCCATCAACGAACAAAGAGGATGCCCGATCAAAGCGTCCCAGACGGGTCCGCGAGTGACCCATAGCGCTTGACCCTCCTGCAACCACATCCCGAAAAGAGCCCTCCTTCCAGAAACCACACGCCTGCTTCACGAAGCCTCTAGCTGGCCTCCACCACCGCTTAAGACCAATCTCGGGCAGGGCGCCTCGTGGCTTTCCAGATCAAGCCCATCCTTTCGAATCCCTTGGAAAGGAAACCTTTCCCTTCCTCTTTCCTCATCGTCGGAGAAAGCAACGTCGAAGCCACCTACCGCCGCTCTGCCTCACCCGATGTTGATTCCGACCTGACCTCCAACTCGAACCGAGCACCACCGAAAGTCGCATGGAGGAAAGCGAGAAAGGAGGGTGCCATCACGATGCCCTTAACCACCAACCATACCAGCTGCCCACATCCCAAGCCCGTCGACACAACCTCCGAGACCGCAACCACCGAGCAGAGCACCCCACGCACCGCCTCTAAGCCACGCATGATGAGAGGAACGCCCTGAACCGAGAAAAACTCTTCCCTTGGCCATGCTGCCACCGTCCCGCGGGAGAGGATCCCTTCAGTGGACCCTCCCTAATGCTCGGCGAGAAAAATCTGCTAGCCTCCGCACCTCCTCAAAAGTGAGTCCCCGAGCACAAACCAACGAACCTTCCAACAGGATGACATCGCCACGGAAGTCGACCCCAAGCGCATCACCAATGTCAGCCATGGCGTCCGCCAGCCACCGATTCTGGTTTCGACATACCCCACCAAAAAGATCACTCCAACTTCACCGAAAAGCGATGACGACAGTCTCAAGCCCAGTCCTCCTTCCTCGGGAGGGTCACCTACGTGACCCGACTTCGACAAACGTTGGTCCCAACGCGGACACCTGAGGCTCATGTGACCTCTAATGTCGCACGAGAAGCAACGCACCACGGCTAACTGTCGCCCGATACCCTCACCCACCACAACGCAAGCAAACACCCCCGAACCTCTCCTCTCATCTACCCACTGAGCAGGGCAAAGGGCGCCCACAGCGCCCCACACGCATCCACCCTCCGCTCATGAGACCGAGTGTTGCCAAGGACAACTTCTTGAGGTTCACTAACTAAGACATAATCATATGTTAAATTATTTCAAAAAAATAATAATCATTCAACACACCTAAGTTGAATGCTAGCATAAACATTTTATACTTGGAAACAAACAATATAATACAACAAAGACCTAATCATATCTTAAATTCTTTCACAAAAGTAAACATTCAAGATAACATAATTACATATTCATTTTGTATGTCTAAATATTGTTAGTAAATAATAGAGACTTAAGTTAGAAATAATTATCTTGGAGTAATCATTTTATATACCTAAACATTATATGTACTAAGCCTTTTGATTCTTGTTCAAATCCATGTTGAAAAATTCGACTATTTTTTACACTGGCCATTGACTACCTAACACAACCAATGCAAGAGTGGGATTTGAACCCTGGTCTTTTGTGCGGTAGACACACTGTACTACCACAATACCACTAGACCATTAAGTGGGTATATACCTAAGCATTGTTAGTACAAAATATATTACCGTTCACTTCCAATAAAATCACAAGAATCAAAGTATCAAATCTAAGTTGGAATAAGTTGGCAGGCATAAGAAAGTCACAAGAATCAAATCTAAGTTGGAGGGCTTCTGGCAATAGTGGAGGCGCTTCTTTTTTTAGAATCAAACGGGTGAGCCCCCATTATGGGGGTCACCGCCAATGCATTTCATTAAAGGGGTTTAGAGTACATTACCTTGATATCCAGAGATTATGAAGAACGTTACAGTGGGACAAAACATTTTCAACATAGAACCTCTGATTGTTGAAGATAACCTCATTTCTCCCGTTCCAAATGGCCCAAAGAGTGGCAAAAGGCTTCGATCAATCATCATTAGAGTTGCCGCCAACCACTCTAACAATGGAGGTGCTTCTTGGAAGAAGTTGCAGGCTTGAGATCGAGAGAGCAAGAACAACACAAATCTATTGGGGGTTTTGGAGGAGAAATCGAGTCCAATTAGGGTTGCCTAAGCCCTAAAATCGTATCCGGATCTTAAGATCTGGATCTGATTACCCGGATCAACTTTGGAGTTGGAAGCGGGCACATGGTGCGCATATACGGCCGCACAACCCGCATATGCGGTTCGCATATGCGCAAGGGGCGCATAGTGTGGGGTTTCAGGAATGCGACACACTAAGGCTTCTGCATACGCATATGCGGCCGCTCAGCCCACATTCGTGAAAAGTGGCTATGATACCATGTGGAGTTGAGATAATGAATTGCATTATTGAGAGGCCATAGGGTTCTCTTGTATATGAGAGAAATCTGTTGGGCAAATTACAAGAAGAAGACAAAGAAAATAGAAAATACATAAGCAATATAAAAAGTAACAAATATCTCAACATGGTTTATGAGAATAATAAAGCCGCAACATAAAATTGTATTTGAAGCAATATGTTTAGATTTTCGGTGGTTGTAATTCATGGTTGGGTAGCACTTAAAATTAAATGGCTAGCTTGGTAATGGCCACTAGGATGGTAGTGGATCGGGAGAAAATGATGTCAAAGGTATGTTATGGAAGTGGCTTTCTCGAAGGTTACGATTGTATTGATTGTTGATTCATTTGGGTTTCTCTCCTCAAGAGAGGTTCATGAGGCTTAGGTTGGTTGGATGAAAAGATGTGCCACAATTCACAATAATCTCCTCTCCTACTCGATTTTCATCAATTGTAAGTCAGAGGATGGCTTCTTCTAGCCTAAGCGAGGCATTGGTCAATGTGACTCTCTTGCACCAATGTTGTTTATTGTGCACCTGATTTCAATAGTCAAACTTTGTGGAGTTCTTTGTGCACATGATTTCCCTTTGATCTTATTATATGCCTATAGATTGTTTTTTGAGCTCTGTTGAAGAGTGTTTTTTATGAGCATTTTTGCTATTTTTAAGATATTTAAACAATGTAAACTTTTGGTGGGTCCATGAGGAGAATGATCTATATTATCTTGACATTCGTGCATATTCCTCATGTGGTAGAGCTACTTCAATCTCTACCAATCTATTCATTTGACATTTGTGTCTTGGTCCCCTGTCTGCTGGAGCGCTGTCAAATGTTCTTGTTCGATCCGTATTATGGGAGTTCACAAGTATTTTGATGTTTTGTTTGTGTTCATAGCCGATCATCTTGGGTGTATTTGATGAAGGAATTGTGAGAGATAAATACTATTGTCAAATCCTTTTTTGAATTCATAAAAACTTCTTTTTCTATAGACATTTAAATTTCAGATTTGACAATGCTCTTGAGTTTGTTCAGCATAACTTGACTAGTTTCTTTGCTACTCAGGGTATCTTACATTAGGCTTCATGTCCGCACACCTTACAACAAAAAGGGGTTAAGAAAATTCCATCATTTTTTTATTGCTCCCTCGTACTCAAATGGAGGTCCTTAAAACCTTCTTGGAAGATGCCATACTTACGGCCATGCACCGGATTAATCGGGTACTTTCGTTTGTCCTTGGTGGGGTAACCTTGTTGTCCTTACTCTTTGGAGATGAAGAACCTTTTTCATTGTCTTTATAGATTTTTAGTTGCACATCCTTTGTTCATAATTTTTATACTGGGAATAAATTGTTTGCATGTACAATTAAGTGTGGTTTTCTTAAGTATTCCAATATTCAGAAGGAGTGCATGTTGTAACGTAATTGGGCTCAGTGCCATATTTCGGTGGATATGTCCTTTGAACATGCTAGTTTCTATTGTGTTGGTTCCTTGCATTCTCTTAGAGTTCCCTCCTCCGCTCCAGTCTAGCACAAGATGCACCCCATATTATTACAATTTGTCCAGTTAGAGTCTATATGATGTAGTACAAAATTGGGAATTGAGGTTAAAATTAGGTTTTATTTAGTTAGGGCTTCTACTTGTTAACCTTGTCCTATTTGATTGCAATTTTCAATTTTATATAAACAACGAGATCGCATGTGATCTGTAATTAGTTATTAGAGCGAATAATTTAAAGAGTCATATTAGAGATTAGTTTTTTTGTAATTCGACCCGTCTATGACCCTACTTAAAAAGTGGGAGAAGGCATTCACCATTTTTGTCAATTCATCCCCTCTATATAAAGAGTGGTCATTGTTTTAAAGATAGTTGAAGTTATTCAGAAATTGGAGTTTTCCCCTATTATCTCAACATTTCTCTTCTCCTGCAAACAACTCCGTGCTTCTTTGGGTTTATTTTTTAAAAATCGGCATGCCATCTAATGGGGTTAGAAGTCTCTGGAAGTCAGGAGAACCTTGCAGCAGGAGACGGGGAAGTATAGTGAAGCCAAGGTCTGACCCAGATTAGATCTGCTTGGAGACAATGGTAGCCAACCTTGCTTAAGTAGGAAAATGCCGTGTGGTTGTATAATGTATATTACTTCAATTTTACCAAGTCAGCGAGTTCAGATTTTGCCTGGCTATCTTATAGAGCCCCTCAGATAACCTGATATAAATCATATATCCATTGATGTTTCTGGCTCTGGATACTATTTTTTTCTTCACATTAAATGTGATATTTTGTTATATGTTGTGTGGTTCTTTCATGTTTTTTAACCAATATATTAAACTACTCCAGTGGCCACAGTTTTAAGTACTGGTTTGCCATGTTTTGACTTAGTTCATACATTTCGATACATTTTGTTTTGATAAAATGCAAGTTTCCTTTGTTAAAAACACAATGTTAATTTTTTCATGTCAATTTAATTATAGATATGTTGAAGCTATAGATTGTTTATGGTACGTTATTCATCTGAGTTCTTTTCAATAATACAGGACTGATAGTGCAATAAAGTTTGGCTGGTTTTTCTTTTCGTACCTGGTAATATTTTATATCCTGCCAACTCCCGCTATCTAGTGATATATGTTGTAGTGCTTCTGGTTTCAATTTTTTATAACCTTGGAGCAGATCCACATTGGATTTTGTATTTTTGCTGCTATTGCACCTCCAGTTGTTTTTAAGGGAAAGTCATTGGCGTAAGTTCTCGTTAGCTGCATAATTTATTTTCATATTTAGAGACTGCAAGCCAGCCATAAATTTTCAAGTTCTCATGTCATTTTCCCTTTTGTTATCAGGGGTATTCTTCCAGCAGTTGACACATTTTCTGATCATGCGCTTGTTGGGGTACGTGTGAACCATGATTCGCTTACTTGTTTAACTTAAGTTTACTTCTTCCAACATCACATGATCTACTATAGCTACTTGTGTTGATATATCTTGAGTCCTAACAATCCGACATAGGTTCAACGCCATATACACCCCCTCCTGCCATACCGTACCCAACAAGATGGGGGTCTCGCTGCCCGGTCAGTGAACACTTGGAGGGGGGGGGGGTATGGCAACGTCAAGGTTGCAGAAGTCGGTAGTCGGTACTCAATCGACGGGGTCACTGACTAAGTATTAATCGACAGCCGGGAGATTAATCGGATTTAGTCGGACTCGGCTTTGAATTTTTTTAATTATTTCAAATATATAAATCAAATTTTAATAGATATACTCTCATTTATATTCATATATTTAGCAATTTTAATATTTAGCAATAGCTTAAAAATTATAGCAAGAGAAGAAAAAATGAAGCAAGTTAAGAACAAAATGTTCGGTACATAACACGAGCAAATGTTCAAAAACACATACAACATGCCCAAAAAATAATATAAATGGAAAGTGAAACAATCCATCGACTCAATCCTCAATTTCATCATCCAAGTCCATCTCTTCATCTTCGTCGTCGTCATCATCATCATCATCTTCTTCTTCTTATATATCCTCAAGATGTAACTCATTCTCGTTCTCGTTCATCGTCATAGCATTGGAGCTTGAAGATGAAGCTCCGCTGCCACGTTCACCTCGTTGGCTCCTTTTCGGTTTCAAATTCTCTTCAGCACCGCTAGCATGTGTTATAATGTCCCATGTCAATCCGGAACCTGGGAAAACCTCCTCGTCATGAGCATCGACACCTCCGATCCATTTAGCCATGTGTGCACGATTATGAGATGAGAGAGGATCTCTTTCTTTCTCAACTCGACGTTCTTGCAGGTTTAAATTGAAACGCACGCATACAAGATCATTCAACTTCTTCGTCTCCAACTTGTTTCTCTTTTTGGTATGGATCTGAATACCAAAATATAAATTTTAAATTTATATCAATTACTAATTTACCATGTTATAGTTTACTATTACTAATCAAATTTGGTGGGTGGAATGGAGTCTTTATCGAGCCAAATGTACTCCAGTTACGCTCACATCCGGAGGATGAAGACGTCAAGCTCAAGATCTTGATGGCCATGGCTTTCAAATGAGGCATGCCATCTCCTTGATTATACCACCAATTAGCTATTTAAATAGAGAAATGGTCAATATAATATAATAAAGAAGGCTTGTCAAAGAGAGAGATGGCCAGGGGATGGAATACTTGGATCATAATTGCCGTCATTTGTCATATTCTGTCTCACAGCTAAACGTTTGCCAAAATCTCCACGACCAATGACAGAAATTCATCCCTAGCAATTGCATCTTGTATATTGAAATCTGGATAAAATCTTTCCATGCACTCCTTAAACCCTCTCCTCACCACAACATCCGGATCACCATGAGATTCAGTGTAGAAGAAAAATAGGTTCAAGTAATAAGTTGCTAGATGCAATGGAGTATCGAGCCTTCTTTTGGTCTGGGAGGTAACGACATCCACAAATAAAATTGTAAGACGACTCCACATCATTGAATGTTACAATTATCTCCTGTTTGGCCTCTTCAAGCCCTCCATAGACAAAGCCCATGGATGGACGTCGATCCGCATCAACCACACGCAATAAATGAACCAATGGTGTGAAAACTCGGACGACATGTGCGATTTGGTTCCAGAATGTAGGGTTGAATACAATGGAAATCGTTGCTTCTCCCTTCTTGGTCTTGTACCATTTGCAATTCCTCCACTCTTCTGAGGAAAACATCAATCTAAGCTTGTCTTTCATCTCATTCAGGCTCTCAAGAATGAGAAAAGCGATTGCAAATCTTGTTTGGCCGGGCCTTGCAATATCTCTCTTGCCAGTGAACTTGCGCATCAAGCTTAGAATTTTGGTGTGAGAGTAGATGAACACCGTAAGCCTCTTCGCCTTTGTGATTGTACTCCTCACCTTCGTCTCTCTGCTTATGTCTTCCAAAGCAAGATCAATGGACCACTAAGCTCATACCTCGTGGGAGCCTTTAGTCCAGGTCTGTACTTCCCAATCGCCTCCACCATCTTCATGAAGGGCTTCGTCGTCAATGCATTAAAAAGAATTGCCGATGTATATGCCCAATTAGCTATATACGGGGCGACCCTATCACGATGATCTTTGGAGAATGCATCTTTTATGGTCATTTGGCGTGATTACCCTTCCACTGTGACATTCTGCTCCAAGGAGTCAGATACTCATGATCGCTTCGTCGAACCTGCATCTCCAATGATATCAATTTCCTCTCTCATCTCCTGAACATCAGCGGCTTTCTGGCTCTTCTTCCTGGCAACGTCTCTTCATCCATCCTTGGGACATGCAGTCGCATTGCCTCTTCGGTGGGTTAGATGTTGCTTGAACCTGTACACACCTCTCTTGACAGCCTTCTTGCACAATCTGCAAGTAACCGTATTCGGATCCGCACTGTTCGAAAGGTAACCATATTGCCATGCATGATCAGTTGATCCTGACGGCACATAAAATAATGAGTCGCTACCAGAAGCGACGTTCACTGGAGGTGTAGCCATCTACATAGTCACAAACTCACATGTTACTAATCAATAAACACAAAGCTAATCAAACTTACAAGTTACTAGCAAATCAAACTTACAAGTTAACCAATCAACAAACACAAAGATAACTAAACTCACAAATTGAAGTACCTAAGTTACCTAACCATCATGCAAATCAACAAGAAATATCTAAGTTAACGAACATTTAGGGCGTAATAAGGCAATAAAGACATTGTTAATCTTTAAGTTAACGAACATTTCAGGAGCTCTACTTCGGCTATCATCCCACAGAGATGGAGGTGGCTGGGCTGGGGGACTAGGATTGTGGCGAGGTCCTCGTGGGAGGCCCTTCTCCGTGAGGTTACTGTAGAGGAATTGAATAATGTTGTGTGGGATTTGAACGAGACGCGGTGCCTGGCCCTGATGGTTTCCCGATCGCTTTCTACAAGGACTTGTGGGACGTCGTTGGGCAAGAGGTGCTTGAGGTGGTGTTGGAGTTCTGCCATGGGAACTCGGGCTTTGATCGGGTCAACCGCGCGCTCCTTGTTTTACTTCCAAAGTCTTCGGGGGCCTCTGCGATCGGGGATTTTCGGTCTATCGCCATTTCGAATGCCTTATACCTGATCACGGCTAAGGTCCTTGCGGGTAGGCTGAATATCATTCTTGGGGGTCTTATTTCGCCGGCCCAATTGGCTTTCATTCCTGGACGTCAGATTTCTGATTGCATCACGCTCGCTTCCGAGATTATTGCGTATTGGTGGCGGAGGGGTACAAGCGGTTTGCTTTGGAAGGTGGATTTCGCTAAGGCATATGATACTCTTGACTGGAGATTCCTCTGGTCTGTGCTGAGGAGAAAGGGCTTCCCCGACCTGTGGATCTCTTGGATGAGGCGCTGCGTTACGACGGCGTCGTTTGCGGTTTTAGTCAATGGTCGGCCGAAAGGGGGTGGATCCAACCACGGAGGGGGGTGCGACAGGGGTGCCCCTTGGCGCCAATGCTCTTCATTCTTGCGGCCGATGTGCTCTCCGATGTTGCGGATAGTGTCGTGGGACGTGGTTTATCTAGAGGCTACTCGAGGGATAAGCTGATGATTCTGATTGTCCAGTATGCTGATGATACACTTTTTTTCATTGAGGGGGGCTTGGAGGAGGCCAACGGCATGGCGATGGCTTTGGAGATCTTCTCTGAGCTATCGAGTTTGTGTAAGAATAATGCGAAGTTGGTATTCGTTCCTTTTGGGCCTGTGGAACTTTTGGCTGACAATCTTGTTAACTCCCTGGGCTCGGGGAGGTCTTCGCTGCTGCTCGAGTATTTGGGCACGCCTTTGACGCTGGGGAGGACTCGGCTCCGTGATTGGCTGAAGGTTGAGGCGAGGTTGTCGGGTTGGAAGGCGGCGGTCCTCTCGAGGGGTGGCAGGTTGGTTCTTTTGAAGTATGTTCTTTCCTCCATCCCCATCTATCTTCTCTCCAACCGTAAGATGCCAAAGGGGATTTGGATGCGGCTGGAGAAGAGGATGCGCTCCTTCATGTGGGGGAATAGTGCGGACAGGAACAGGGGGATCCACCTGGTGGGATGGGAGGAGATCTTGCTTCCGAAGAACAACAGGGGCCTGGGGGTGGAATCGCTGGAGGAAATGAACGATGCACTTCTACTTAAGTGGGCGAGCGGGGGGAGGACCTTATCTGTGCGGTGATTCGTAGGATCTACGACGTGAGGGGTACTCCGCCCTCGTTGACGGCCGTCCTCACCGCCCCGGCTCCTTTCTGGCGGGGAGTGGTGAAGACTTTTGTGGACAACATTGCCCTGTTTAAACCGATCCTCGGAAGGGGGGACTCTTTTTCTTTTTGGGTTGACGATTGGTCGGGGGGAGGGGCCTTCTGTTCTCGGTTCCCCCGTTTGTTTGCGCTTGCTGGGGAGAGGTCCTGCTTGGTGGCGGAGTGCTGGGCTGATGGGCTCTAGTGCCCTACCTTTTCGGCTAACCTCTCTGACCAAAGGTTCGATGATTTCTTGGCCTTACTGGAGGCTGTGCGGGAGGTGGGTCCGTCGTGTAAGGGCCTGGATCACTGGTGCTGGAAGAAGGGGTCTTTATCGGTCAGGGGGGCCTATGGTGCCATCTCCAGGCCTCTGCCGGCCAGGTCCGACCTGCTTACTAGAGATTGTACAAATATTTGGGCCCTCAGGCTTCCTGAGAGAATTGGTATCTTCGTTTGGTTGCTCAGGAGAAAGAGGTTATTGACGCGGGACCGGTGCGTGAGGCTCCTTGAGGTTCTTTCTGACAGGTGCATGATTTGTAGTGCTGTGATCGAGTCGGTGGATCATCTTTTTTTCTCATGCCCCGTGGTTTCTTAAATATGACAGGAGATGGGATCTGATTAGTGCTGCAGCGATAACTTCCAAGCCTTTTGTGACTCGTTCCACGCCAATACGAGCAGACCAAGGGGAGAGCGGTTGTACCCCATGGCCATTCTTTGGGCGATCTAGCGGGTGAGAAATGACTTGCTGTTCTCGGGTCAGCGTTTTTACAAGGAAAATGTGGGGGTTTTCGCTAAACGAATGGTAGACGAATGGGTACTGTAGCGTTATGTAGCGTTCTGATTGTAGCGGGTTTTGTTTCTCCTGGTTTGGTTCCCCTTCTGTTTTAATTAAATAAAGTTTGGGGCGGACACCACCGAGTGTTTCCCCCTATCTTTTAGACTTCAAAAAAAAAGACATTGTTAATCTTATATATAAGATACCCAACATGCCTTCATCATGAAAAACTAAATTTTTACTCCTAAAATAAACTACTAAACTAGAAGAAAACCTAACCTAACAATGCAAAAGCTAGAAGACAAAAACTAAGTAATAACATCTAAGATCGACCTGCAAATTAGAAGAGAAAATCTATCCTAACAATAACATCTAAAATCAACCTAAGCAAATTTAAGCAATAACATCTAAGATCAACCTAAGCACAAACAAAAAAAATGAAGAAGACCTAACCTGGAGGCTGCAGCTAGGCATTGGAGGCGGCGATGGTGAGGTGCTGGAGGCGGTGAGGCGATGCGCTGGAGGCTGGAGGGTAGGGTATCGCACTCTAGGGGGTCGGGTGGGTCGGTCGAGTTGGAATATGGGGTTACTGTCTAATAGTATCCCCTAAACCCTAAACCCAGATCCGGTTGTCAGGTTTTCCTAGGCAAAAGTCGGCCGCCTAGTCGGACGACTAGACCGACTATGCGTCCGATTAGTCGGGTTCAAGCGACTATAGGCCGACTTTGTCTATTCGAGTCGGGTACCCACCCGACTCGCCTAGTCGGCCGACTTCTGCAACATCGGGCAGCACCCCCGGTGAAATTTTTTATAAGCTGTTCTATTTGTATTTGGGTATATGGATCCGTTTGTTTCAGGGATCCGTTTGTATGGGAGTAATATATAACTCCTATAGAGTTAGGGTTCTAAGTATCCTCTGTACTCTTTTCTTTCTCCACATAGTGAAAACTGATCGCCGCCATCTAAGGACATAGCCCAGTTACGGATGAACCTTGTTCCGTGCTTTTGTGTTTTGCTTGTTTGATCATGTTTGCTTCGGTGATTCGCTACAATTTGTTTGTGAAATCTATAAGATTTTAGCTTCTTTTTCTTTTAAAATGTACTCTTATCATGTTCGCTTAAAAAATACCATTTGGCAGAACATGGCCCAGGCCTTTTATGATTAATATGTTTCTCCTGTATATATCCAACTTCAAGACAATCTATTTTTTTAAGAAAATCCAAAGCACAATTACTAGAGAAAAGTAATCAGCGTGTCATCATTACGTATTTTTGTACTGCATCTATATATTTGTCTTTTTACTGCAGATTTTCTACTTGGTTGGATTTGGTCTCTTTTGTCTGGAAACACTGCTGAGCATTTGGGTACTTCAGGTTAGTTTGTTTTTCTTGTGATTGTGTGAGGAATATATAAAGAGAGACAAGTTGGCATTCATATCGAAGCAATCAATTTCGGAATCAATTATCCTTCTTTTGCCATTTTGTTTCATGCTTTAATAGGGTTCTGAAATAGAATAACTCGAAAAATCGATCTGAATGGGACAATTTTGGAATGAAGAGTTGAGTATTTCCCCAGCTATTTCCATAATAAGTTATAGAAATATAAAATAGATAAACACCCATAATCACATAATCAAGAACATGGGCATTTACATGGTTTGTGGATGTCAGGATGGCCACCAAACTCTATGGAAGGAGGGACCTGAAAATGTTAGAGCTTTTACTTTTACCGTTTCTTCTTATGGAACACAACACGTGGTCATATATAGGCAAGGCCTCAAATGATTGATAGGCCTCAAATAATTGATATCGTTATCGTTTTGCCAATTTTGGAGTGATATACTAGAGATAAATTGCTGATATCTGTTAAAAGGGGGGACGTAGCTTAAGAAAGTAATTTCACCTGAAATTTATATCTCATACTTCGTCCATAAATGGTGGTCTTGGATTTTAATGGAGTAGTGAGGTTGCTGGACGTCTTAAGGAGGAGGTTCCTTTGGAAGGGCGTTGGTGGCTCTGGTATTGGCTCTTTGGTGGTATAGAGTTATGGACTAATTGATTAATCAAAGAGATTGGCCGAGAGCAAGGGATCTAAAATTTTGGAATTTAACTTTTCTTTCTTATTGGCATCGAGATGACTAGCAAGAGGGGATATCGTCTTCAACACTGTGATCTTGCTGTGCTATAGCGGAACTACAGACCTCGTGAACTGTGTTGGTAACATCTCGGGACCGTAGCCATTATCGAGGGAACCTGACTGTGACAACTTATCTAGGCTCACGATGTTATAACCAAACTAGGTCTGTGATACTCATTCTTTATGAAAGGTGTTTGGAAATAACTTTGAGCATTGCTAGCTTTCTCAGGCGGAGGTTTGGAAACAGAAGTCTTATCGATCTGTGATTGGTTGGAGCTGGCGTATTGGGTGATGTTTTCCCGAGGTTGCTTGACTTGGCCACAGATTTTCAAGTAATAGTTGCTGATTGGTGAATTGTGCAAGCTGATGGTTTGAGAATGTGGGTTTAGACCTTCTCCCCATCATTTGATATTTGATGTGATAAGTTCTTGTGTCTCTTTTTGTTGATCGAGGGCATGGAGCCGCATGCCATGGGGAAAGGCTGGTGGGAGTGGGCTGAAAGGAATTTCTCAACTGCAGAGGTGCATAGGAAGATCTTTCCCCAATTTGACTTTGTCTGATCTTATATTATTCTAGGACTGTTGATGCATATGAAAGGCAAAGGCACCACATGAAATCAAGATTCTATTTTCGTTAATGCTGATGAAGAGCACGGAATTGTGTATGCATAATTGTGCCTGTTACGGATATTAGTTGCCTCATGTGCACTGATAATAATCAAAGATATGATAACATTAATAAGAAAAATATAAAGGTTACTGAAAACTTATCAAGCCACAAAAGAGATTTAGCAAGTGAATGCAAGGTTGCATGATGATGTACGCTGTGTATAGAAATGTGCAAACCGAGTGTGTCAGGATACTTTTCTGAAGAATATTGCACCAATGACAGGAGGAATATCATGCTCTCAAGATAGAAGCAATCAGCATGGAGAGATGAAAACAAGCCTCATGCAAATCTTGTGTTGGGCACTCAGGAGAGTATTTCTGGAGTTGTGCTTTTGTTGTCTATTGTGTGTTTAACTTAAGGAATGACCAAGTGTGATTATAGGTGAGCAACAATGACCTCGTAAGGTAAAACACTCTTTTTGGCTAGAGAATCAGAAGATATTTTGAGATAGTATTAAATAAGGGGACAATGATCAAAGAGTACATTTTGTAAAATAAATGGATCCGAAAAAATATACATTTGTTGATTGATCATACTGGATATTTTAAGGGAGATTTATCAATTTAGGAACTTTGATCAATCAAGTACTTTGCAGCGTACTAATTGATCAATCAATTTAGGAACTTTGATCAATCATACTGGATATTTTAAGGTTGTCGACTTTTGCTCGACATAACAAGCAAGATAACAACTATCTATTCCTAGCCTAAACCGGGGGCGCAGTGACGTGAATGAAACCCGGCTCACCTAGACTGAAACTAGCAAACAACCGGCTGCGGGGGGTTCCCGGGGGGAGATAGCAGGCATGTAGCGGCTCGCATCCTACTTCGTAAGTTAGCACGGCTCTGACGTGCACCTTTTCTATAATAAAGAACAGAACCAGATCACCTGCTTCCAACTTATTGATCAGTGATGCTCTCGATTATAATATGACATTAATAATATGGAATGTTGATCGTTCATTAGCTTATGTCAATCGTTCACATGTTTCTTAGAAAAGAGTGAAGGTTGTAGGAAATGATGATCGATCACTTTGTTTGGATTAATTGATGGTATTGCCTATGTTTGATCAATCCTAACTTTTGGTTGGTCAGTCACTTGGCTTTTATGTTGGCTGGTGAGTTTGTGAGCTTATTTAGTTATAATGGAAACCTATATGCCTATGCGACAAACATTTAAGGTTTTTTACACTCTAAAGAGAATGCGATGTCAATGTTTTTTTTGTGAATGATTAAAATTGAAAAGGAGGTGTGGTCATGTGGAGGCCACAAGCTCGATAGTAGCATGGTTTGAAAAAACATGCCTCGAGGCACAAAGGCACTCAAGGCAAAACGAGGCGAAGCCAAAGAGCCTCGAGGCGACCGCCTCTGACCCCCTGACCGAGGCGAGCGCCTCGGATGTCCAAGGCGGCCAAGGCGAGGCAGTGAAGGGGGCGAGGTGGTATTTGATGTGTTAGGGATTTACCGAGCATTTTTAAAGAAAATAATTGGTCCTATTTGTAGTTTGAGATGTTTATAAAGGTCTAGTTTGAGAGTATATTCATGCGAGATGAATGCTTAAATGTGATCTTTTTCTTGTTCATATTTACAACCTTATACATATTACATATCCAATTATTTAAGTGAACTCTTAATATTACACCCCTAAACATATGAATCCACGAATCTCATATGCATGTGAATTCGAAAATCCATATAGGAAACATTTTCAGGACGGGTATGGTGTAACAGGGGGACATCGGACCATTCTTCAACTGGGTTCAGCATAGCATACAATTAGGATTCAAATTATATGATTCATATCAACTCGGATATCGTTAATGACAACTATAACGAACAATTCCATCTTTGATAAATACTTTAGTGATAGTTATAGCCAATGATTTCCTTTTTGATTGGTTATAGATTTAGTGGAAAGATTTATGGAATTGACATATTCTTTTTTCATGTTACATTCGTAATTTCATCGTATATTACAGTGTTATATATTATATGTTTGTCATATTAGATTATTTGATCAATAAATATATTTATCATACTTTTGTAATAATTTTCTTATGCAAGCCGAGGTTCATGCCTCGACCGCCTCGAGACCATGCCTCGCCTCCAGAGAAAATGTCTTGTTCCACCTTTCATTTAAAAAAAAAAAATGGACAGTAGCATCATTGTGAGGCAACACCAAACAGATAAGAGAGGTGCAACGTAATCGATGGCCCATATTAGGGCACGAGAAAGTGTGCACGGTGCATCAAATGAGCACGCTATGAATGCATGTGTTGTTAGGGATCCACTGCAGATTTAGCAGCTACAGGACTGTCCGAGCAAGATATCAAACACGAGGCACTTGTTTGGTTGAGAGTAGAATGTGGGTAGAGGTAGAATGTAGAGATAGTGGGAGAAAAACAGAGAAGAAATCATATTTAGGAAATGCTAACATGAAGGCATTACAAAGGTATTTAATTCCATGGCCTCTTATGAGTGCATCACAATCTGGAGGCCCTTTACACATGAAACATACGACAAACTTCACTCCAAACTACAACTCTTATACCTAACATGTGTGGTTTCTGCTTGTGCTGAGTGTCAAAAAAACATGGCCTGGAAGAGTCCCTGACTCCCGGTCATGCAGGGATGCTCATGTTGATCTGATGCTTGGCGATCAATGGGGACCACATCAATTTTCACCAGAAATGACTAAAACAATCATCAAATCCTCCAGCATGATCAATATCGATGATAAAGGTACTGCACAAGGCAGTGAACGTTTTGGCAAGGCACTCCAACTGAGTATAAAGGAACTAGGAGTGTCCCAAGTTACCAGATCAAAAAATTGATGCAAACCTTGGGATTAAGATCCCCCAATATATTCTTCTTTAATACCATGAAAAATGAAAAATATATAAACATCTATATTCAAAGCAGCAATTGCACAAACATTTACATGGTTCATGATGGTTAGGATGACCACCCTTCTCCGTGAGAGAAAGTATACAAAAGAGTCCAATCTCAACTAGTAGTAATAATAGTACAAGACCACATTTATTTACATGACATATTTTTACAATGTCCCTTATCCGGTGCTGAGGTTAAGGTATGCCTCTAAGACCTGTCTTGGAAATATACAACCACTAAACTCTGATCTTCCTGTTAATCATCGTCTTTTCAGTCTGCGGGCGCTTCTTTACCAGATTCTTTACAATATCTGGTTATGCATTTTACAATCTCAGATTGTCTTCTCCCCTAAATATAGTCTCAGATTTGTTCTAACAATTGTCCAAACTAACTGGAGCACAATATTTGCTTTGGTTATGTAGTATTAAACCGTATTAGTGACATCTGGTAATAAGTAAATATCTGCTGAAACCCCCGGTTTTTAGCCAGAAAAGATAAGTACCACCTTTTTTATCCGCGTTCCTTTTAAAGCATGTTTTACAGCCTGTTTAACTCGATTCTACATTTCTGTTTAATCTATTGCAGAAGGTTTACATGTATTTCAGAGGCCAAAAGTGACAGTTGCTGCAGGAAAAAGCGTAGATGATACTAGATACTTACCGTTCTTCTGGGGTTCGGGTTCCTGCTCCCATCCATTTCTCTAGTCCTCAGACCTTTTCCCGATCGTCGAAACACTTTCTCCGGATACCGTGGTTTGTGTGGTGGAGGTAAATACGTCAACGGTCGGTCCGTGTCCTTTTCTATAATTTGTGAATTTCTTGATTGGAATACTGTACTGAACCCTTTGGTAGAATATCACATTACATATTGGTTTGCTGTACCTAATTTTCAGACCTCTAGTTTTTCTTGAAGTGATGGTGGCCATGATTGGAGGAATAATAAAGGGTGCCTGCATTTGGCACTTCTCACGTGGCACTTGGTTTTCTTCTCGACAATGTGAATTGAGTTTGATGGTTTGCGAGTTGTGTTATCCCACGCCCGAATTCCATGGGCTTAAACCCGTCTTTTTTTAATTCATTTTGATTGATTGGTTTCATTTGGCAGTCTGGTTTCGAAGATGGTTTTTAATTGGACTGGGAGGTTTTTACCAGAACTTCCGTTTTCGACGAACAGAGAGCGGTACGATGAAGAGCAGACAGGTCAGTTCGTGCATTCTTCGAGAACATAATGAGATAGAACGTGTAACTAACTGCTTTGCGCCAAATAGCTAAGAAGGTTTCATGGCAGAAACAAATGAGGGGAACTGATGAGTGAGACCGCCGTCACTTCTGTGATTGCTGGTATATAATTTGCCTTGTGTTATTATGATAATACTATATGGTATACATCATTCATGACGAAAGCTTTGCCGTTATGTATATACTTTTCTTCTTTCTTTTGGAAGGCTGGCTATGTATATGGCTGTAGACATGGCCAGGGGCATCTGTATAAGCCAAGCACTAATATTTCCCGTGGCTGCCGTCTCATACAGCTCCATGACTGACAATCGATAACCTGACCTTAGGCAACTGCACACTGATTGATTAAATCCATGTTCTGAATCTAGATAAAATTATGTCATGCGTGGAAGAAGGTCGTCTTCCTTTTATTTTCTCGTTGGTTCCTTCTTACGGTTGAAACGCGCCAACCCAAATAACAATATTGCGTCCGACGAATACAATGATAACGTGATATCGATATTCATATAGCAATCGTATCAGAACAGTGTTAACAATGGCTTTAGTGTTGGTTCAATAGGAGTATATTTGTGCATGCATCTATGCTATGCACTGTGCTGAAGTATGGATATCATAAAAAGAATTCTGGAAAAAGGATATTTATTCAAGTTTCACTTATTAATAGAGGATGCATCTTTCCGTATGCTGTAGGGTGAAGTGCAGAAATCAGAAAAGCAACAAAACTGAAATTTCAACTTCCAAAGAAGATCTGGACGAAATAATTAGCAGTGAACCTACGTGTGTGTATTGTCTCTGTAGCTCACAGCTGCCATGCAGAGTTAACAACGAGGCCACGTACATGTGCCACTTTCCAGGTCGTTTCGGTTTGAATCAATGGATAAAATAGTAATGCGTAGAAGAACCACCCACCCCTTCACGTATGATGTTCCGATGTGCGGAGCTCACGCCCTTTGACCTTTGTTTGTTTGCGGCTGCGGCTGTTAGTTTCCCCTCCTCTCGGTGGGGGGATCTCCGCGCCGACAAAGTATATACTCGTGACCTTCGTCCTTCCTTCTCAAAACCATGGCCTTCGGATCCAACCCAACTTTTTGGGTGCGCCGTTGCCAAGTTTCAGGCTCTCTATATTTCTATTGGCTGCCTCTGCTGCTGTTTGCGCTGCTGCACGCCTGTGCCACGTTGCCATGAAAATATTTCGACCAACTTCCTAATTTATTGACCACTTTTTTATTAAGCCACCAAAGCATGCAACTTCATGATCTTTGGTATACCACGTGAAGCTACAATCTAACATTATATTATTCGTGATGGAATGTTTATATATAAATAAAAAAAATTGAGTTATAAGAGGTGGTGTTAATAGCTTTTTTGAATACTTAGACCTAAGTACCACTTTCTTTGATAATGATTCTAATCTTAGATCCAAGTTGTTACAAATGACAGTGGAGGGGTAATGAAAAAAGTTATTCGAACGATGGAGTTGACGTATTACTAGGAAACCACGATGAGTCATGCTGCAACGATTACAATGTGAGCATGAACAACTGACAATCCGGATTTAATTCGTATTTTAGACGATTGCCATTGAGTTTAGTTACACGCATAGATGGACCTTAGACATGGAATGTTATTATAGGATATAGTTTGCAAAATTTATGGATATTATATTTCTTGTTTCTAGAGAAAATTCGAGCCTTAAGATGGACGCTAGCATACTTAACCGCCGGATCATTTAAGTAGATTCATGAGTAAATCCTTGTAGCCAGGGGGGCATGGAGCCATTACCATTAAATATTGAGGTCTTCTATGCAAAACCGTAGACAAGTTCAACGGCCGTGATGAGGGCCACTTGGACTCACGTGCTTCACTACGTACGGAAAACCAGTGTCTATTTATAAAGAGTTTAATGGGGCTGCCCCCCTTGCAGGCAGCCAACAAATGGTTGCCCCCACGCCGTTTCGGCGCTTTTTTATTTTTTTTTGAAAAATATCGTCATGTATATTCATCTCTATATCCCTCCTATATGCCATTCGAATTTCGTCAGAAACAGAGACTCCTACGACCTTCATTGAGATGTTGTTGATTTAAAAAATCCCGTTACCATTAAAAAATGACTGTCTCGATGGAGGACGTAGGAGTCTCTATTTCTGACGAAATTCGAATGGCATATATGAGGGATATAGGGATGAATATACATGACGATATTTTAAAAAATAATAATAATAATAACGCTGAAACGGCGCGGGGGCAGCCATGTTGGCTGCCCGCAAGAGGCAGCCCATTGAACTCATTTAGAAAGGGTTAATGTGATATTATTATTGTTAATGATAGTGCTCGAGATCTTCTAATGTTGTAAGTGCTTGATGGGACCGAACTCTATTAACTAGTTAATTAATTAATAATTACCTTTCTTTTTGTCTGAGATCACGTCAGTAATCAACAGGTTTTCATGCGCCTTTCCACTATTTTTTTCTATTAAAACAACGACAACCAAACGGATTATTAATACTTTGACCCTTATATTCATTTTTTTAATCACACTTATTTTCACGTCCATCGGTTCGTTCCCTCCTAAAATTCATTAGCGTATTAACGAAGGTTTCTAAAACCTGTTCATATGGATAAGTGGAACTGTTGGAAATCGAACACCACAACTTGAACCGTAATCTACCAACTTAAGCTTTTAGGCCCTTTACTGCCATTACGTCTAAGAAATTTATACGGTCGGTAAAGACAAGATCTCGGAGCCACGTGGACGTCGTTCGGGCACTCCATCCTTCATGATGCATCGATCACGCCTTGCTTGCCACGTGGCAATTCATCTCTAATTAGATTCTTCGAAGTGAGCCGAGCTTCCGGCGGGCTCTTCCCGGTCACATCAATTTGATTCAACGCGTGGCATCAAAAGGTTATTTTTTTTCTAATATAATCGAAACGTTATTTTAAGTATTTTTACTTATAATCTTTGTCAATTACCTCCACGACCTTTAAAACAACCTAAATCCATTCTCGATTCCATAAACTTGTTCCGTCTTACTCCACAGACTCTGCCGTCAGTTTTAACTTTATTTGAGTCAATTGCTTGAGTTATTCTTGAGTTAATCTAAACAGTGGAAATCCAACAATAAATATTCCACCTCCATGTTCTTTCCATAGGCTGGAGAGGAGGTTGCCAGCGAGGTCGAGGGATGAGGGATGTGTGTTGGGAAGGTTGTTGGGTGTCGGATTTGAGGGAGCCGATGGCTGCATGGGGGCCTAGGGCTGGGCGTCGGGATGCGGGAGTCTCGGGTGTGGGCGGCAGGGCATGGGGGCGAGGGCAGGGAGGGTGCGGCAGGGCTTAAGGCGGGGGCTCGGGATGGTGGCAGGGATCGGGACAAGGGCGGGGGCGGAGGCGGTAGGGCTCAGGGTAGGGGCAAGGGTTCGATGCGGCAGGGAGAACGTGGTAGGGGCCAGGGCTCTTGGGCAACGAGAGGGGGTGTGGCAGGGCTCGGACGCTTGGGGCAGAGGCCTCAAGGCGAAGGGCCCTAGTCTGCTCGGGGCGGGGCGAAGGGCTCGGAGCGAAGGGCGGAGGGCTCGAGGGAGAGGGATGCTTGTAGTCACCCCCGACAATCACCTCACGCGGGCTGCAGGTGAAGGACTTGGTTGCCTTCTGCATGATCTTGAGCTCCTCGCTCGAGAAGTAGTGCGTTGTTGCAGTGCCGGCCGTCAGCGCCCTTGGTCTTGAACTGCTTGATGCAGTATATGAACTCCAGCGCCCTCTCTCCCGCGTTTATCGGAAGCACCCTACAACATCAAGAATGCACACACATAGTCATTCTTCACTGGAACTAGACCAAGATCCCAGCACGAGCTGATCTTGAACGAGGACGAGGAACTGTAGAACAATCATGTGTTAGACCCGGGCCTCAACTACATTGGAGGGAAGGAGGTTGGAGGGAGGGAGGGTATTGAAGAGGAGGTGGAGGAAGAGGTCATTTTTGTAAATTTATCATATAAAGAGGGCAATTCACACCTCTACGAAATCCAGTTAAATTTAACAGGTGAATTGATGGGAGTTAACCGCAAGGTCAGTAGAGTAAAGGTTAGCAAGTTTACGGGGTCAAGAGGTGAAGTAGGTTATTTCAAGGATCGTTGACGTAATTGACAAAGATTATAAGATCTATGGGATAAAAATCCATATTTACATGCTGCCCAAACATAAAAATCCGAAATAAAAAGTAACAGAAATTTTTTTTATTGTTCGTCACAGCGTGTCGGTTTAGGAGGGTGAATCGTGGCCGTTGGAAGATGCCACAGACCATCCGGTAAGATATCAGAAATCCGTGCATGCCACGTATAGTACGCGTAAAACCAACCCTAATATAAAAAAACCCCAGGGCTCTTTGAGTAAAAATCAAATCTATTAAAACCAGGGGCACATTTATTTTTATATTTATTATTATTAAACCCTATACTATGTCTTCTCCATTCTTCCTCATAATAAATAAGCACCGGCTTGAGAAGGCCACCGCACCAAAGCTTTCTCCTCATTCATTCCCCTTCTCCTCCATCTACCCAACTCCCGCCATGGCAGCCTGCTCCTTCTCCACTATAATGCCCAGAACCCAATTGGGTACCCAACGAAAGCAGCAGCAGCTCTTCTTCCATGGCTGCAAGGCACCCACCAGGAGGTGGACTTGCACCATCACCTGCTCTTCCGCAGTGGAAATGGTGGACAGCAACAGGACCCTCGTAGTTGGGTTAGCAGCAGACTCCGGCTGCGGGAAGAGCACCTTCATGAGGAGACTCACCAGCGTCTTTGGCGGCGCAGCCGAGCCGCCAAAGGGCGGGAATCCGGACTCCAACACCCTGCTGAGCGAGACCACCACCGTGATCTGCCTCGACGATTACCATGCATTGGACAGGTATGGGAGGAAGGAGGTGGGGGTCACTGCTCTGGACCCCAGAGCCAACAATCTCGATCTCATGTACGAGCATGTGAAGGCCCTCAAGGAAGGGGTGGCTGTGGAGAAGCCCATATATAACCATGTCACCGGTCTGCTCGATCCTCCCGAGCTCATCAGACCCCCCAAGATCTTGTTCATCGAAGGCCTCCACCCAATGTAAGTAGTTAGTTGGTAATCCTCTTTCAGTATTTCGTTTATTTTAATCATTTGATCGTGTTCTGCTCGGAGATCCGGATGTTGGGTTTCTGTTCTTGGCGGGTTTGATGCCGAAATCCGAATTTAAAAGATTTTCAGATATGTATTAATTTCACCAATCCAATTATAACCAGCATTTTCCATGTTCGATCGATCTCAGGTACGATCCCCGTGTCCGTGAACTGTTGGATTTCAGCATCTACTTGGACATAAGCAATGAGGTGAAGTTCACCTGGAAGATTCAGGTAAATAAATCTGAGGCCAAGATTTCAATCTGTTCGATCCCATAAGATCATCTCTAATCCTTTTCTTTCGGATCGCATCCTTATTCTTGCAGAGGGACATGACCGAAAGAGGACACAGTCTCGAGAGCATCAAGGCGAGCATTGAAGCACGAAAACCTGACTTTGATGCTTATATAGGTAATGTACACCTTCTGTAGAACATTACCAACCTACCTTTGCAACAAGTAGTGTTCTAACACGATTCGACCCTTCATGTATAGACCCCCAGAAGCAGTATGCAGATGCTGTCATCGAAGTGCTACCGACTCAACTGATCCCTGATGATAATGAAGGCAAGGTTCTGCGGGTGCGATTGATAATGAAAGAAGGCGTGAAACACTTCAGTCCGGTCTACCTCTTCGATGAAGGCTCTACTATCTCGTGGGTACCGTGCGGGAGGAAACTAACATGCTCATACCCCGGCATCAAGTTTGCTTATGGGCCAGATACGTACTTCTCCGATGAGGTACACCCTACATGCTTATATCATAGTTTAACAATAGTAGATAATACACATTCATACATTACAACCAGACAAGAACACAAGTAAATAAGATCGAAAATATGCTGAGTGTTGCTCGACTTCGATGCCAGCACAAACAATGTGTGTTCAGTTCAGCACAAATATGGAACCACCGGTTAAGTTTTTGTTTGTTTTTAACCATCAGGTTTCCATTCTGGAAATGGACGGACAGTTCGACAAGCTCGACGAGCTCATCTACGTCGAGAACCATCTGAGTAACCTCTCCACGAAATTCTTCGGAGAGGTAACCCAACAGATGCTGAAGCACGGCGATTTCCCCGGTAGCAACAATGGGACTGGTTTCTTCCAGACCATCGTCGGATTGAAGATAAGAGATTTGTACGAGCAGATCATGGGTGAGAGGGAGCGAGAGGCTTCCCCCTTGGAAATCACGACCGTATAGTTGGACTCTATTCTTTTCTATCCCCAAGTTTACTGATGCGGTATCTAAGATGAAAGCAATACCACGATGTATAATCCGGTGTATGTTACCATCATTTGTATAAAAATTGATTTAAAGGGGATAAATATAGCAGTGATTTGCTATTTTGATGAGCATTTGCAGTCTTTCTGAGGATCAAGTGTCCAGTTTGCATATTTTATCAGCTTTGTACATTGTAAGATTATTTGTCACTTCATTCTTTTCTAATAAGATATCCAGATTATGGTTATACAGTTCAAGTACATAGTTCAGTAGATATACATAGTGGAAACAATGTATGTTTTTACCGATCATTGCTTGTATTCGGATTTGTAGATCCCATTGGGAATGAATTCGATCAACAATACATAAGCAAAAATGGGTCAAGAAACCGAAGCACACACAACACAAAGATACAACACACACATACACACATTTGTATGGCGATGTGAAGCAAACACACACAAACGATCAAGCAAGCAAGCACGAAGACACATAGATTTACTAAGTCCACCTGCAAATGAGCTTTGTCCTTGTGGCGACGATCAGTTTTCACTATGTGGAAAAAGAATATAGAGAATACATAGAGCTTTAACCTTAGAAGTGTTTATATACCACTCCCGGTACAAATGGATCCCTGATTCAAAGGGATCCGAATATCCAAATAGAAAAGGACTTGTTAACAAAAAATTCTCCATCTGGCGGGGTATGATGTGGAGGGGATTTGCATACAACGGTTATTCAACCTGGTTCAGATGATTAAGATTCAAGGCATATCAACACTCTCTCCGGAAAAGTAATGTGGGAGTATGACGAGTGGCTGCACCCAAGGGCTCTCTCTTATATCGAATTCTATGGTCAGAGCCATAAGGTGGTGATATAGGGTGGTGATATGTGAAATTACTAATATACCCTTGGTACATAAAAAAACGATAAACTTGATTTATGCATAAACGTTACCGATCAGTTTTACGTGAAAAACCTAACACCATGTGAACTACTAATTGCTCTACTTCTAACGAACTAGAAACTAAACATTCTATTTTGGGTCACTTTTGTATTCTGATATGTGGATCCGCTCGTTTCAGAGGATCTGTATGTAGAAGATTGTGATACAAACCCCCTTAGGAAAAGGTTTTTGCAGTATCTAGTACCATTGTATTGCCACCATATAAAAGAAAGATCCAATTTCATGTTGTGGTTGTTTCTTGCTTTCCAGGTTTGGTTTGATCTGCATTTATTTCTGCGACACGCTACACTCGTAAAATTTTAGAATATGGAGGATGGTGAGACCACTTGTGGTCATATATGTACAACGTTGCTCTTGCATTGGACTCATTGTAATAATAGCACAAAGTTGGATGGAATCTAAATATTAGGCCCCATCTCCATTCAGACGTATGTAATGTTAATTTAATGCCCTCACAGCTCTTTCGTCGTGTTTCACAGGCACTTCTGCAGCCACCAACTGTCAAATTGTGATTAATTAATTCTTGCAGAAATTTTAAAATAAATCTCCATGTCAAAATCCACGCTCCGTATTTCAAGTATTTGCTTATTATATCATCAATTGAAGTCCTTTCAGAGATTTTCATTGTAGACAATTTAAAAAAAACTGGGCAGAGTCCAAAACTATGTAGAACCTTTTCTGCATATCATTTAACTATAAGGGCTCTGATACTCTAAGTTGCTCTTGGATCCACGATGAATAACAACTTTCAGACAATGTGTCCCACATGTTAGATCATGTCATGTTAATAGGATGCCAAAGAACAGGTAAACAAATCTCGGGATTCATTGAAAGGAGCAGCATTTACAAATTAAATGAGAGAATAATCTAAAACACAATACATTTACCCGGTGATCAGAAGAAGACTCTGCCTGACTGCTGGTATGGAACAGATCAGGGATCCGAATATGCCAGTCAACGCATATGCAATTGCGCAGAAGGGAAGTGCTTCAGGTTCCTTGGCCGACAATGCTGCTGTTCCGAGTCCGTGGGCACTGCCAAAAAGAAGAAAGGAGTAGATATGTGCACTAATGTCATCTATCATACTCGATGCTTATGAAAAAGCTTGAGTAGAGCCTGTACATGCAGAGCATATCAGAGTTCACAAACAAATAATTTAGTCTAAATGCCAAGATGATAAGAAATAGTTACGGCCTCTGTTCTGCCAAGAAGAGGTTAAGATGAACAAGAAACCGGAGTGGTTCATGAGAATCACGGACATGAGATCAATTAGCACGCCTAAGTTAATCAGAGCTTGTTAAGAATCAAGATGGACAACCATGTTTACTTGCAGAACAGAATGGACCAAGTTGATTATGGATAGTGGGTTAAGTTATTGGCTGATGTGCATGCATAGCATGTGGTAGGCCACAGTTGGCCAGGTTGCCGCCATGTGAGGATCCTAAATTATCCCCATTTTGTCTTATTTGACCAAGACATGGTAGTTTTGGGTGCATTCCTCTTTTCCTCGCATTTTAGGATTTCATCCTTGACAAGTTTTCCCTTAAAGAGAGATGGGCTGCTGCTAGAAGAAAAACGAAGTTGCATGGAATGGACAGAAACCACATTATTGACTCTCTCTCTCTCTCTCATCTCGGTTCATCTCCTAGCTTTGGTGGAGGCCAGCAAGAGGAGTCTTGGTTGGTGGACTTACTTGTAATTGGCGTAAGGGTGTATGCTTCCTACCCTCCATGTTTTTCATTTCAAGGAGCTCAAACCGAAGGAGGAGATCCACCAAAGACAACATGGGGTTTTTTCCATGTCGGCAAGATGAAGGCTCCACATGGGTAATTTCTTCCATTTATCCCCTTTGTTATAAGTGTTGCTGCTTGTTGAGATTTGCCCTGAATAGGGATCAACTTTGTGCAAATCATTTTGTGAAGAATCATATTTTGATTTAACAGTTGGTTTGGGTCGATCTTAACCCCTGGATTTTTATTCTCGTTGTAAGGGATTAATCTACAATAAAGTCCTTGTGTGCATTATGGTTGTTTGATTTGTACTTGCAATGCACTCTTGCAGGATGTTGTGCTTGCAGTTACTTTGTTGTGATCGATAAAGAGGCCTTTATTAACAAATATAGTAGAAACAGAGTCACAACATTTGTAAAATTGGTTTTCGCATTACAATGTTTTTATAAAGAGCTACATTTATTATAAAGTCATAACTTACAAGAACTTTGACTACGAGTCAATTAAAGTGTACGTGGACATAAACATTCTCAACACATTGTCTCTCCTCCCAAAAAGACAAGGCATTCCTGGCGAGCCGTACAACAACAACAAAGTCTTTTCCCACATGAAGTAGGATCGGTTACATCGATTCTATGCCTTCACTCAGATCTATTTTGGGTCATTCTCAGACTTATAACCAAAAAATTAAGATCCCTTAAGATAGTCTCCTTCCAACACTTCTTAGGTCCTTCTCACCCTCTCTTAGCCGGCTCAACATCAGAAATTTCCATCTTCTAACCAGTGCATCAGCAGATCTCCTTTGCAAATGGCCAAACCACCACAAGTGGTTCTCTCTCAATCGAAGCTACACCAACTTTCCTTATTATCACATCGTTTAGAATCCGATCTTTTCATGTATGACCACACATTACACGTGCCTATGGTTCACCGGTCAACTCTCAGATCCTAAATCCAATTTTTGAAAGTAAAAAGGGCTTCCACCTTTATAGGTGTGTGCCCAAAAACTTCACCATTAATCATCGAAAATCATTACAGGACTGTAAATTGGTAATAAACCGACCTAAAAGTTACAAGTTCCAGCTCTCAGCTAAAGCCCTAGCATATGCTACAATATTTTCACCTTAATGTGTATCATGTTTAAATATCGCACCATTTCTGGCGAGCCAAATCGCCTAAATCATAGCCACACATCCAGATATCTCTCTCTCTTTATGTACTAGTTCAGTTTGCTCCAACGGGTCCCTAGAAATCAGACACATCATCAGTACATACTGCCTGATTTCCAAAAAGTTCGCATGCGTCTATGGAGCTCCCGCATCAGAAGAACAAGTGATCCGCATCCTCAATGTCCGCCTGACGTCGAGAGAATGCAGGGTCCACTATCTGAATAAACCGAGCCAGTCTGTCCCTTAGTCTTCCCCTTCTGAAGAACCACATAAAAGCCTTTACGTATGTTGGAACTTTCCCACCTCCAGATTCGACTGCAATCTGCCATGCACCCTCCAGGATAAATTGGGCCCTTCAAGGCCATGTACACCTTTCAAAAAAGAAAAATGCATTTCATACCATATCCAACTGTCCCGGCCCTCGGTAGGCTCCTCCATACAGTCTAGTTCTGTAAGCATCACCAAAAGCTCCTCCAATCGTTGCTCAAATTGTCCAGATCTAAACTGAGGGAAGAAAGAATGTCCATCTTACACATCCGCCACTGAGCACTCTGGGTTAACAATCAATGTCATGAGACGCGAGAACCTTACCCCTGGTGCCCCATTCTCACTCCTGTCATCCATCCAGAAGCTGAAACCCGCATTGTCCCCGACAACCGACCTCAAGAAGGGATGAATCTCATGTACCAGTACCATGCCATAGACACCACGCAAAAAATAGAAGGGAGTATTCCCAAGGTCCTCAGGGCTAGGGAGCAACGATCCAGTGCCATAGATCCTTCTGAGTAGCGTGCAAAGCAGACTGTCACAATCTCCCCAGATGTGAGTGATCCATTTGCTGAGCAATGCCTTATTCATCTTCAAACTACGAACTCCAAGACCGCCATCCTCCTTCGAACACAAAGCATACTCCCAATCCACCAATGGAAAGCCATTTGATAGCCCAGAGGACGACCAGAAGAACCATCTCATGATGCTCTTTAGCCTTGTCCGCATACCCACTGGCAGGAGTCTAGATGAAAGGAAAAAAATTGGGATCGTGGATAACACCGACTGCAGCAACACTAGTCTGTCAACTCTAGACAAGCATAAAGACTTCCAACCTGCTAACTTCTACTCCATCTTCTCAATCACCGGTAAACAACCAGCTAAATGCAACCTCCCCACCACTAGCGGCATCTCAAAGTACCACAAAGGGCATCTCTTTGTGCTGGGAACGAAGCCATCCAACACACAACTCAGTCCACGCATCGTCCAAGTAGAAGGGTAAAATTTTTGACTTTTTCCTACTTAACCTCATCCTGGATACGTCACCGAATAAGTCAAGAACCACAGACAAGCCTCTACAATTTTCGGATCCACCCTCTGCAATGAGTACAATGTCGTCAATGTATTGGAGAACGGGGATAGAGATCTCCTCCTTTAAGTAACCACAGCAAAGCCTATCGATCACTGCACGGTCAACCATGATTGGCAGCACATCAGTCGCAATAACAAAGAGAAGAGTTGCAATTAGGCATCCCTGACGAACCCTTGGTTGCGGCTAAAAATACCCACCCTTTAGTTGTCCATTCACTAAAACCGCAAAAATGGAGTAGTGATGCACATCTTCATCCACAAAATACATCTATCAGAAACCCACGTCTGAATAGCGACGCCCAAATGAAGCACCAATCCATACAGTCGTAAGTCTTTTGAGAAGTCCACCCTCCACAGATCCCCTTTGGTCTTTCTTCTGCGCCAATCTGCAACAATCTCAGTTGTTAAGACCACGCTGTCCATGAGCTGTCTGCTGGGTAGGAAAGCACTATGTGCCGGAGAGATGATCATGCAGAGAACCCCCCTTAATCTGTTTGCCAGGATTTTTTCGACAATCAGGTAAATTGCATTGAGTGATAGGACCATAGTCCTCCACCCTGAGGGTGACATCCCTCTTAGGTTGCAAGAAAATAAAAGATCTGTTGAGCCAATCGAAACTGTAGTTCCCTTCTGCGAATTATGTCACCACCCAAACGCCTCTTCCGCAATCACCTCCCAAAACTCCATAAAAAAGAAAATCAGAAAGTCGTCGAGCCCAGGACAGCTGTCTGATTTGAGAAAAAAACACAGCTTCTCGTACCTCTTATATCTCGAAAAGCCTCGTCAACGATTCTGACTCTGCCATGGAAATGTGGTCCACCCCAAAATCCAACCATTTTGAGTCCCAACTTGGTCTGCGCCAGCTCATGGCCCTGAAGTAGTCAGTAGTCACATTTGTGACCTCCTTCTCCCCATAGAAAACCCCCTCCCCAACCTCTACCGAGTGTATCAAATTCCTCTCTGCCTCTCTTTTGCCACCATATGAAAAAACATGGTGTTGGCATCCCCCTCCTTCAGCTACTTTTGTTCGTGACATCTGTCTCCACTCTAACTCCCACTTCCTATCCTCCTCAAGGATCTTCTGCATTATCCCACAGTTCACCAATTCCTCCTCGTCCAGCTCCATATCATCCTCCAGTAAGTCCGACCTTACCACTTCCTATTGTGCCTGACACCTCCTCAACTCCCGTGTAGCACGAGATTCCTTCCTGAATGACATCAAGCTCTAACGATCCACACCCAGCTTCAAGCATGATGCATGGTAGCAGAACCCTCCACTTCTAGCCCAGTTTAAAATGAGATAACCAACTCTTGAAGCCCTTCTCCAACATCCAACACAGCTCAAATATGAAATATGACGATGCCCTCTTCTGATGCACGTATCCAAACATAGCGACGTATGGTCTAATCTCGATCTAGGAAGAGAGGTAATAGTCGCCAAGTTGTACAACTCCAATGCCTCAATAGATAAGAGGAAGCAATCAATATACGATAGCGATGATGAGTTCCTCCAAGTGTATCTGCAGTTCGCCACATCCAGGACCTCCAGAGCAAGATCCCTAATCACATCAGCAAAGAGACCTGAGCCACGGTCCCGCACACTTCTACCCCTTGGTCTATCCTCCGCGAACAACGTGACATTGAAGTAACTGCCTATAAACCATGCCATCTCTAGAAACATTGCTCTAATCTCTCGCAACTCGTCCCATAAGATTGTATTCTGCAAGGACCCGACAATGTCATACGTCGATGTCACCACAAGACGAGACCGACCTCCTCTTGCAGATCAAAACAACGATTATCGAGGGTACCAAATTAACCTCGTCCTATAAGGTAAAGAGATCCCCATTTTAAGCGACAACAATTCCACCCGAGCTGTCGTTCGCCAACACAACTCTAAAATCGCCGAGATGAGGACCAGCAACAGAGCTCCATCTCACCGACTCCCATGGGTCAATTTTAGTTTCCTGCAAGCAAGCCACGTCTACCCTCTGTGCAGCCAACAATGAGCTAATCTCCAACCGCTTTTTCGATTGGCCTATCCCCTGCACATTCCAGGATAAGAGCTTCATTTAAGAACTATTGGGGAAGCCCCCACCACTTTAACCCCCACTATCTGTGCCACCGTCATCTTGAAGTGATTTTTAGGAGTGCTCGTATACGGGACTTCGGGGTCATCGTGGGTGGATCTTTCCCCTCATCGTCAAGCTGGGAAGTTGCGGCACCTCTCCTTCTACGAATCCCTCGTCCCGATCCACTAGGAATGTCTCCAACACCGTTGCTCCCCCATCTCCAGACCCTCCAACATTGTTCACCACTTGTTTGTGCTCAAACTTTTGTTTTTGCTCAAACTTCCTCGTGTCGCATTCATTTGCATCTGTTCGAAGGCATTTTTTGGAGAATATGATCGTATGTTGTTCTTCATCTGATGCTTCTTGAGGACGATTCACCTCTTGAGTCCGCCTCCCTGTCTCCCTTTGCGAAATTGCTCCCTTCCCCTTGGTGCGATGATAAAATGTCGCCGTCTTCTTCATCTAATGTCTCGACACCTCTCCCTCCACCTGTGTAGAGCCTCCATCGTTAGATTGAGGGGAGGCAGTCGCATGTTGATACACTACATTGGATGGGTTCTTCTCATCACTCGGGTTCTTAGCTGCTGCATGATCAAGTCCAATTAGTCCAAGAATACCCGGGCTCGCGTTCTAAAGGATGGTTGTACTCGGGTATAACATAGAAGTCGATGGCTCCATCGGGTTCCGCAAAGAGTCCGAAAGGGCTGCATTTAACTGCTACCTAATCAGATTATGCAGGTAACCCATTTAGGGGGCAGGGATCCGCACCCAAGTGAATCAAACGAGGCTCCACAAAGGTTGGGAAGAGCGGTGGCACTATCGGGTTTTGTTGATAACCCAATAAGCTTGCTGCATCCTAATGTCCAGATGTTGTCATCTTGATTACTGGTTGTAAATGTGACCCCGAAGAGGAGGTGTTGTTTGAGGAACCGAGGACTACATCCAAGAACGATTTCGCCACCGTGTTGGGGTTTCATTCATTGAATCTGCCATTTCACCTTCATATCTCGAATTTCTCGTGACCTCAGAGTTTCTCGCTGCAATCACCGACCCATGAGGTCCTCTAGTGAACGCCTCAACCGTCTTCGTCGTGTCGAGATCATCCCGATGAGGGACACCTAAAGAAAGCATCTCCAGTATAGCCAGTTGCAAATGTCCACTCTCCTCCCGGTGTGCAGTATCGTGCTTTCCCTGCATGGTCACCACCGCTTCTGGCTCCTCCCCAAGCTTCAAATCGAAGCTGCTCAACTCAACCACCTCTCCTACCTCCGCCAGCACCTCTCACAGCACCTCAAACCCCTGACACCGTAAAGGAATCCCCGACACCCTCATTTTCCACATTGAAACCTCGTTCTCCATACCTCCATCTAAAAAACTCGATCTCCTCCACCGTACCTTCCCCTTCAACTTCGGAGGCATCCCACCCTCCAAAACACCTTCAATGACCTTCCTTGCCCCTGCTAAGGAAAGACCCCTCAAGTTGACAGATACCCTCGGCATCCACACAACATCGACGATAGTTAGCTTCTCCCTTGTGAGTTAGCTTCTCCCTTGTGACATCTACCCACTTGATAAGCACGTTCAGGTCCCCAGCAACCCCCTCCCCACGAGCAGGACTTCTAGAGGTGTTCTGTAATCGTCTCCTCTGAAAGACTCCTCAACACCTCCACCAGCCTGAGGTCTTTGGTCAACTCTGGTGTGGCGACCGGAACCGCTACGAGTTTTCTCCTTGGGGTTGCTTCCTTCTTGACTATGATCCTTGAACCGTATACTCCTTCTGATGATGGCCCGGGCGGCCGCAATTGAAGCACAATTGCTCTGAGGCTGGGCATTGCTTCGAGATATGATCAGCTACTTCACACCTAAAAGACAATGTGGCACCTTTGCTTTTCACCTTCTGGGGTCAAGATCGCCTCTTTGTCGAGTTCCATCCCCCCTGCCAACTCCTCCATCTCGATCCCCTAGCTTCTCACCATCGTTCGGGGATACAACCTCTTCCCTCCCTCCCTCATTGGTGGCCATCCGATCACGTGATGGTTGGTTCTCCGCTCCCTCCCTCTCGTCGGCTCCCTCCTCTCTCTTTCGTTATCGCCTCCCTCCATCTAAAGCACCAAAAACCCCATTACATTCATTTTTGAACTTGGATCCTAAATCCATGTTGAAAAGATCTGACTAACGAACAATAATGCCCATAAATTAGCAAAAGGTTTAGCCCTCTAGACTCTCAATCGATACGTCACATCCCTAAAACTCTTCCAAAATTAGTCCATGCTAGGCATATCCGGCCAATCAACAGTAGCCCTCCTTCAAATCACTAAGGCATTGTCACGCTAGAAGCGGAGATGGTCAATGTCCTCCTCATCCCCCTACCCCCTCTTAGACGAGGCAAGAAATCATAGTATTCAAGACAAAACATGTTCAAAAAGCCATTATTGTGAACATTTTTCATCTCAATAGCCAGTTAATGATCTTCAAGCTTAGTTGAGCATGACCTTCCCTAAAAGCATGCAATCCATGGCCATGTCCATTGTTGCTCACATGCCATTTTACGTTGTTAGAGCCTTACATGCCTTCTTGATTGAGCCTTAGGATGGAGAATGATATACTAATATAAGGTTGGGAACTCAAGGTGCAAAGGGACTTTGGGCATTGTGTGAAGAGCTCGTGGGAGAAGAGGAGTTTGTCGAACTTGGGAAGTATGATAGTGAGTCTTATGGAGAATGCAATGAGTTCACAATAGGAAGGATGGGGTTACTCGTGAACATGTTATTGAGCTATGTCGTGGTTTTCTATCATGAACATAAAGGATGCTGGTTGAGAATGGACTTAATGAAGAGCTCAGGGGAAATAGGTGATGTAGTGGTTGCTTTGAAAGAGAAACAAGAGGAAAGATGACATCGTTTTGTGAATTGGATTCAATAACAAAGGCAAATATGGAATTTTTTAACGCCTTCTATCTAATTTGAAGGGGAAAATGACGGAAATTAACCCACAATGGTTAAGTGGAAGAGTTAGGACTTAACATGGTTTAGGATGTAAATATGAAATAGTAGAGGTTTAGATATAATTAGGATACTTCTTAGGGATGTCTATGTAAATATCTCATTCGAAAATGTGAAGATATTTGTATTTCATATTATATATGTATCTCTTTCTTATTATCGCTTTTTATTTTCTGTTTTATGTAATTTACCCATAGGCCTCTTTATTATATAAGAGAGCCTAGGGTTCTCAGAAATATAAGCGCTCTTATTTTCTCCAACATGGTATCAGAGCGGCGGTCCTAGACCGGAGCTCTCGAATCCCAAGAAACCCTAACCCTACCTCCAACCCTCTCCGGCGTCGCATCTCCTCTCCGACGCATCTCCAGTGCCGCCTGCCCTCGCGCTGCCGCCTGCTCTCGCGCGCACCGTGTGCACGTACTCGTGCACAGCACGCCCGCGCACAGCGCGCCTGCACTCGCGCGTATCCCGCGCACGTTCACGTGCGCACCGCGCGCTTGCTCCAGCGTGCTCTGCACGCATCGCTACAGCGCACAGCGCGCCTGCCCTAGCGCGCTCTAGCGTGCTCCACATACAGCGCGCCTGCCCTAGCGTGCTCGGCGCACACCGCGTGCTGTCCCGCGCTTGAGTTCCGCCTCGGCTTCCTCAGTCAGTTGATGGGTTGGCGTGCATGAGTCTACACGTGCACCCAAACCCATATATGTTTGCGTAGGCACACAAACTTTGATTTCTCGCACCCGTAGCAGTCTTCTTTCGGCAAAATGTCTGAGAACAAGGTTGATGTACCCGCCACTGGCGCATTCAGAGGTCCAGCGCCTATTGTGAAAATGGACGGGACAAATTATGAACTCTGGGCCATGCAGTTCATGAGCCTGGTGAAGTCGAATGGTAAGAAACATATTCTTACCGAAGATGAGCCGGTGGAGAAGACTGGGGTGCATGCCTCATGGGAGGCAGATGATGCGTATGCCAAAGTTTGGCTATCTGGGACGTTGACGATAGAAATCGCCAACGACGTACTACATCAGCCCACGGCTAAGGCTATGTGGGATATTCTAGCGGCGACATATTCATAAGCGCGGAACGAGACCAAGATACTTCAGTTGCAACATGATATATTTACAGTCAAGCAGAATGGGCGCCCTCTTCACTCACTGTACACTTCCCTACGAGGGATGTTTGAGAAGCTCTATAGCTCCATGCCATTGACAGCCACTCCAGAACAGCAGAAGACGTACAGGAACGCTACCATGGTAGGTGTATTCCTGGCTGCCCTTGATCCAGAGTATGATGCAGTCCGGTCTCAGATTCTAGCTGACGCTACTATTCCTCCAATGGAGGAAGCTTTTCGCCGACTGAGTCGAATCACTGTTCCTAGCTCGACTACCAGCCAGACACCTTCAGTGATGGCAGCCTCCAGGGGCAGAGGTGGTTCCTCTACCTTTCGTGGTCGAGGCCCCCGGGGTCGTGGGGGCCAGACTCGTCTACCATGCAGTTACTGTCGTCGACCTGGCCACTCCGAAGACACATGCTACTCAAAGCATGGCTTTCCAGCATCAGCTCGGGTAGCAGAACAAGTTGTCTCTTGCACTTCCTCATTGGACCAGTGATTTGATGATCTTGTTGCCAGACTGAGGAATATTATGCCCCCTGATACAACTCTTGAAGCTCAGTCATAAGTGACCGTCTCTGCATCTGCCAGTTCACCTGCCACGACTAGTACGTCAGGTAGCTCTCATGCTCTTGCATCTTGTGATGGATCTATGATTACGAACTGGATTATGGACTCTGGAGCGACACATCATCTATGTGGGGAGAAAGAACAGCTCATGTCATATAGACCAGTTCCTTCGGGACGAACGATGGTGATAGCCAATGGGACACATTCCCCGATCACAGGACAGGGAGAGATTAATTTAACACCTTCATTGAGATTGCAGAATGTGTTATATGCTCCTGATTTCTCTATGAATTTGTTGTCCATTAGCCAGATTACAAAGGATTTAAACTGTCGAGCTATTTTTGACTCATCATCTCTTGTTTTTCAGGACATACCCTCGGGCAACTTGATTGGCTATGGCTGTGAGCAGAATGGTCTCTATCATCCGATCCATACTCCTTACGTTGGTGCATCTCTCCATTCTACAGGATCAGACTCTCCATACATCTGGCATCTCCGGTTTGGTCACCTCCCTCTTCAGAAGATGCGTCGTGTTTTGCCCCAGATTTCTCCGAAGTCGTCCTTTCAATGTGAAGTGTGTCAGTTGGGAAAGCATCATAGGTCTACTTTCCCGAGTCGTCAGAGTCGGAGCAGTGGCTCCTTGTTCGAATTAGTCCATATTGATATTTGGGGTCCAAGTCGTGTTCCTGACCACCAGGGATACAGATTCTATCTGGTTGCAGTAGATGATTTTTCTCGCTTGTCTTGGGTGTTTTTATTGAAGAATAAATCTGAAGCAGGAGATGTGATTCAAATGTTTATCAATGAAGTTAAAAATGTTTACTCTTCTTCTGTGAAAACTGTGCATTCTGACAATGCATTAGAGTTTTGTACTAGAACTCTGTCCGTGTTCTTTTCCTCTCGTGGCATAACTCATCAAACTTCATGTGCTTACACGTCACAACAAAATGGTGTTGCAGGGCGGAAACATCGGCATCTATTGGATATCACTAGAACCCTACTTATTCATAGTCATGCTCCACGCTCGTTCTCGGGTGATGTTCTCACAGCTTGCTACTTGGTAAATCGCATGCCCTCGTCTGTCTTGGGTGAGAAATCTCCTCTCTCTCTCTCTCTAGCCTTTCCTGAGAAGGAGTTGTTCTCACTTCCACCACATGTTTTTGGTTGTGTTGACTTTGTCCATCAGTTGAGACCGGGTCTTGATAAGCTCTCTCCCCCGGCTACCAAATGTGTGTTTGTAGGATACTCCAGGACACAGAAGGGGTATCGTTGCTTCGATCCGCTGCGTCGAAAATATTTTGTTAGTGCGGATGTCACATTCTTTGAATCTGTGATGTTTTTCTCTCCTACAGGTGACAGACTGACTACTTCACCTTATGATACTAAGGTTTTCATGCCGCCACCTCCCATGAGTCAGTTACCGTCGGTGCCATCTCCACCACCCTCCCCTCCACCTTTACCACCACCAGTGACCATTGTCCCCCCGTTACCAAAGCATTATACTCGCCGGTCCTCATCTGCTCAAGGTCATGGCCAGTTATCCAGCAGCCCTCAGGTTGATTCTGATAACTTGATTCCTAACGATGAGTCTGAGGATCTTTTGATACAGGGAACACAGCAGGAGGCGAATGATGGCGATTTGGACGTGCCTATAGCTATTAGAAAGCAGAGGCGTACTTATGCTTCCTACCCCCTTGCTTCCCAGGTCTCCTTTCATCGTCTCACAGGCGACTTCCAGAGATTTGCAGCAGTTCTATCTGCAGTAGAAATTCCACGTAATTATCAGGAGGCACTACAAGATAGCAGATGGCGTCTTGCTATGGAAGAAGAAATGGCCGCACTGCAGTCCCGTGGCACTTGGACACTTGTTCCTCCTCCTTCAGGAGCCTATATTGTTAGCTGCAAATGGGTCTTTACCGTTAAATATCACGCAGATGGCAGCCTTGATCGATACAAGGCAAGGCTCGTGGCACGTGGTTTTACTCAGACCTATGGAGTTGATTACTTGGACACGTTTTCTCCAGTTGCTCGACATTCTACTTTATGTGTCCTGCTTTCAGTTGTTGTGACACGTGATTGGCCGCTATTCCAGCTAGATGTGAAAAATGCATTTTTGTATGGAGATCTACAAGAGGAGGTTTATATGCAGCAGCCTCCAGGTTTTGCTGCTGAGGGGGAGTGTCAGCAAGTTTGTAGACTCCATAAGGCAATATATAGCCTTAAACAGAGTCCAAGAGCGTGGTTCCAAAAGCTTTCAGACCTGATTGAACGACAGGGTTTCAAGCGGTCAGATGCAGACCATTTACTGTTTGTGCAAAAGACGTCTAGAGGTACTATGGCTATCACAGTGTATGTTGATGATATTGTTGTTACAGGAGATGATGCGCAGGGGATCAAGATGGCGAAAGATTTTCTGGGCAGTAAATTTGTCACTAAGGATCTGGACACCCCTAAGGTATTTCTTGGGGTTGGAATTTGCTAGGAATGCACAGGGTCTAGTGATGACCCAAAGGAAGTATGTTACTGATATGCTTGCAGAGACAAGCATGACTGGATGTCGGCCTTCCACGACTCCTATGGATCCTAGCATGAAGCTATACGATGATAATACAGATGAAGTTGACAAGAGAAGATACAGAGAGATGGTTGGAAAACTCATTTATGTTACAATTACCAGGCCGGATATTGCATTTGCTGTGAGTCGAGTGAGTCAATTCATGGAGCAACCTCGACAGGTACATATGGATGCAATACACATGATACTGAGATATTTAAAATCATCTCCAAGCTCAGGATTGCTATTCAAGAAAGGAGACACACTCT
The DNA here is from genome assembly GCA_037367405.1 of Ottelia alismoides. Taxonomy (NCBI): domain Eukaryota; kingdom Viridiplantae; phylum Streptophyta; class Magnoliopsida; order Alismatales; family Hydrocharitaceae; genus Ottelia; species Ottelia alismoides. The sequence continues at coordinate 904,764 of JAZKJV010000595.1, forward strand.
CTGTATCCGCATATGCTGACGCGGATTATGCAGGTTGCCCTAAGGATAGGAAATCAACTTCAGGATTTGCAATATTTGTTGGCACTTCTCTCGTTTCTTGGAAAAGTAAGAAACAAACTGTGGTAGCAAGATCAAGTGTCGAATCCGAATACAGGGCTATGGCACAAGCAAGTACATAAATGATGTGGGTTCGAGCAGTGCTATGCGATCTACATGTAAAGGTTCCTCTACCTATGGAGTTACACTGTGATAACCAGGCTGCTCTATTCATTGCAAACAATCCTGCGTTCCATGAGAGAACAAAACATATTGAAGTAGATTGCCATTACACCAGAGACATGATTTAAAAGGGCCTGATTTCTACTTCTCATGTCAGCTCTGGAGAGCAAACCGCGGACATCTTCACCAAGCCATTGCCTAGAGGATCATTTCAGAAGTGTTCATCCAAGCTGAGCATGAGTGACATCTATGCTCCAGCTTGAGGGGGAGTGTGAAGATATTTGTATTTTCATATTCTATATGTATCTCTTTCTTATTATCGCTTTCTGTTTCTGCTTTATGTAATTTACCCATAGGCCTCTCTACTATATAAGAGAGCCTAGGGTTCTCAGAAATATAAGCGCTCTTATTTTCTCCAACAGAAAACAATGACCTAATTAACAACTGTCACATTTTCTGCCTGATGTAGATCGATCCAAACCTTAAAGATGCATGCTACATCAGAAAGAACTACCATATTCGTTTTTTGGGTGATTGTCTTTAAAACTTTGCACCCTTTTCCTTTCAAAAAAAGAACTACCAGAGTTTGACATATGTAAGTCACAAGCAACAATAGGAGCAAAAGTATTGCAAGCCACGAATTGGAAACCACAAACATGAGCTCAATCGCAGGCACCATCCTATATGGATGCACCCAGGTCAACGCCCCAATAGCGAGGGCCCACACTACCCCCAAATAAAGCAAAAGACCCAGGTTGGTTTTCGTATCCTGTTGCAACAACCGTATCCTAAATCAAATATTCAGATGAGAAGGATCAGGCCCACTCGGATGTACCATATCATCAGACTTTACCTCTCCAATTGGGTCCACCCAACACACCACTTCCAAAAAGCCCTCCCTTCAAAATTTATCCTAGTAGGAAATTAGCCCGTTGACATAAAGAGATCTTGTCAAATATCCCAACATCCAGATCCTCCCTAAATGACGGAGCGATCAACTAGGAAGCAGTCGTGTGATTCCGCTCCCTTAGGAGCATCTAGACAATATCTTGATGATCATGTATCTTGAGGTGCTGACATACCATGGTCGGCCACCGGCACATAGTCCACCTTTGGCAACGGACATACCAAGCCGACATTGGATGTCGATGTCCCCAATTTCAGGGCATGCAACACAAGTAACATGATCCACCTCCATCATCAAATGTGACGAGGTCACCTCTGCAACCTAAACAACCGTAGAGATTGTTGCTACGAAGATATCCTTGCCCACTTGACATACCATGCATGCAAGAAGAACCAACACCGTAATGTCGATGATATTCACTACTACCATGGAAGGACCTCCAGTAAACAAGCCTTCATGGGGTATTCGAGCCATTTCCATCAATGAGGAGAGTATATCAAAGATTGATCCTCAATTATGACACCACAACAAGATCCCCCACAACTCCCCAGAAAACAACTCCAAACAAGCCACCATCCATCAAACCAAGCGACCTCCACCACAAACGCCATCAATCAAGAAGGTGTTGATCTCGAGATAACCATCATTACCTCAATGAACGTCAACATACTTACGCAAATAAGGCTCCCGCAAAAGGACTCACATCACAAGAGAAGCTTGGACCCATCCCCACCATGACCCTACCAAGGGCCTTCTTATAGCTATTGCACCGAACAAATATCATTCCCATAAACTTTTTGATGCTTTTCTCAGTCTCAGTGTGCCCCCCGCAATTAGACTTCCTATAATAAGCCTCTTGCCGAGGAAGAGATGTGGGAGGATCAAGGTCCAAAGTGGACTGGGGTATGGAGCCGGAAACACGGTGGGCCAAGTACGTGGATCAACCCCAATGAGGTCAATCCTAGTTGTCCTTTCGACACACCATACTCCAAGATAATCAACACCCCCCTCCCCCAATCTTCTCACTAATCACACCTCCCTTTCCAAACACTCGAGCAAGTATAGATGTGGCCACGGTGGTCAGTCATACCACAACAAAGGTGCATGATCTACAAGCTCATTAAAGGAGTCTAAGCATTTCACATCATAAACATCGATTTTTCAACATCCACCTCAATCCATCGATCTCCCTTCTAGTCATAGCCCACCTCGAGCCATTGCCTCCCTCATCTTGTTACGACATCGAACCTATACAGATGCTCAACACCACTGCTATCTCTTTCAAGACCCTTGCTTTCTCTCAACCACACTCTCCTCATTTTGCGGTAACTCTTTCTTCATCTCTCTCTATCTCTCAACAATGCAACAATTATTTACTCCACGTGTAGAATGATAAGTGACTCAAAAAGTAGAATGATAAGTTTGAATGGCACCAACTATATGTCATAGCCCACCATTAGGTGTACAAATGAATGATTTATTGTGTGTGGCATGATTTATTGTTCGGGAGGTCACACACGCATCTCTGGTTATTCTCTACATAAAAACATTGGTAAAAGAGTATTGAGTTGAACATGAGCATGTATGTGGGTACATCCTCAATTTGTTGACGAGAATGTATATAACCACATTTGGCACGACAATAATGTTTGAACTGTGTGCACCAAACAAGAGAATCATTAGGCATACAAGACCATTAGCAACAATCTATATTTGCTTCGAATGCATCAAAGACGACAAGAGGATTCTATGTTGGGTGGGAAGTTGACCTCACTTGAGTAATTTCTTCTAGTTATCCTCTTTATTATCCTTGTTATTGGCAGTCGGTTTGGATTGATCTATGCTTTTTACCCTTACATCAAGGAGTTTTCCACATTAAAACCGTTGTGTGCAATATGATTGTTTGCTTTGTACTTGAATTATGTCGTCTGCAGGATCTTGTGCATGTAGTTAGTTTCTTGTAATTGAGGAAGGGATTTTGGTTTCCCTTTTTTGTGACAGAGCAAGGGGATCTTTGTTATTAACAACTACATGAATTTTATCCAAGATGTTTTTGGCTAAAAAATGAAAGAACTAAATTAAATAACATATTTTTTGAATCAACCAAAGTGTTAATCGTGGAAAAGAGGTTTGTTACTGACAAGGTGTACCTTTTTTGTAATTGTACCAAACTTGCACATCACCTAAGAATAATTATATGGAATTTCATTGTTTTCCTATATTAGTAATTTCTTTGCATCAGATTCCTAGTGACTATTCTAACATGAAACTGTAAAAGATGGTTGATTACGGTAATCCTTGATTCCTTATGATAAAAATGTAAGGAAAGCTGGTTGGAGGTGTAAGGAAAGCTGACTGGAGTATGCATATGTTATGATAGGGTACCTTGAAGCTGTCGCTATTCCTCGAGCTATCGGGTCTTTCAATCCCAGTTTATCAAGAACTGCTTGCACAAAATTTGCTCCAACCAAGCCAGTGAGCACCACAACAGCAGCAGTGAGGGATGTGTTGGCACCTATTATTAGGAAAAGTATATTAAAGATAAAATGCATGATCGATCACAGGTGGGAGAAAATAAAAGTGCCCATAGTTCTATCAAGCGAACAGTCACTACCACGTTCACCATTTATGATGGTTTTATTAGTGGATCACTAGATCTCTTGTCAAAATAAAAGTGGAATAAAAAGGGGTAGTAAACAAATCAACATAAACTGTTGTACCTTCAAAGAAAGATACTATGCTGAGAGCCAGTGCCACAGTAATACATCGTGGCAATATAGACACTGTCAAGGTAGGCTCTAATCCAACAAGACGTCCAGCAATAGCAGTTGAATAAAGAGAGAAAATTGTTGCGATCACCACGGAGGAGAAAATCTCTGATGCATGCCTCTTGACAAGCTATAACCCAAAATGGATATAAGACTTCATTTCCAAAAGATAAAGCAAATAAAATAGTGAAAAGATTTTAGTAGCAGATCATGAAGGCCAATGCATAACATGCAAGCCTTTCCAATAATCAGAAGAAATGGAAAGGAATATCTCTTAAAATCGGTCTCATGAAAAAAAAATGAACCTTTCTTTGTTTGAACATCGAGAATGCAAAAGAAATGATGACTGATCCAAGAAATCCCATCAGAATATCACCGGCTCCAGGATTTGTTGAAACTTTTGTGAGATAATCTCCTGCAAGTAGCTTGGAATATTAAAACTGGAGTGTTGAAATAAAACAATATATAGATGCTTTGGGACTGGAACATTGAAATAATTCAGCATTTACAGAATAAAGTGAGCAACATGAGTTTTTAGACAAGATTTGTCTTCTATGACTCCAGCAATGCCATCCGTAAATAGACTCATCTTTATATATATATATATATTTATTTATTTAGTAGAAGATAAGGCCAATATGTAGATTTGCCAGCAGCTTTTCAAGGAACATATATTTGAAATTCAAATTTTCCATCTCAAGGGCACAAAAACAGTTTAATCATGACCAAGGATTTAAAACAAAGGTGAGGTGCATTTAGATGGGTTTTTTGCGGTCAAGGTGAAGCATAAGCCCAAAAATCCTAATAGATCCATGCTCCACTGCATGCACCGGCCCAAAAATCCTGAAGACTTGCCGATAAACTCTCTTCTATGGCAACGTTTTGGACAAAGTGGTCCCTAGATCAAATTGGATTAAGAGAAATTTTATGTAGATTTGCCAGCAGCTTTTCAAGGAACATATATTTGAAATTCAAATTTTCCATCTCAAGGGCACAAAAACAGTTTAATCATGACCAAGGATTTAAAACAAAGGTGAGGTGCATTTAGATGGGTTTTTTGCGGTCAAGGTGAAGCATAAGCCCAAAAATCCTAATAGATCCATGCTCCACTGCATGCACCGGCCCAAAAATCCTGAAGACTTGCCGATAAACTCTCTTCTATGGCAACGTTTTGGACAAAGTGGTCCCTAGATCAAATTGGATTAAGAGAAATTTTCAGCGGATAAAGATAAATCTTTGTCGTAATGACAACTTCTAGAAAACATCAATTGCAAACTATAGAACAGAATGGGATGGAAAACTTTTGAAGATATCTGCATTGAACATTAACATGAATTGCATGACATACTTAACTAGTAGAATGCTGATCATGCAATCGACATTGCATGGGCAATGAATTATTGCACTCTCAGAAGTCAACTTGTGTTTTGGATTCGCTCCACAAATCTGGCAGTGCTTCTTGATGTAGCAAATGCATATGATAATATCAAGTAATATATAAGGGCATGAAAAATATCACAAACAATGAAAGAGGACTAGCATCAATCCCGCCAATATATAGCATTGATGTAAAGCAACGCAATATAGTTTGCAACTATAACCAACGTGAATGAGGGTGGTTTCATCCTATTTGACCAGCTCAACATCCAAAACTAAGGCATACACCTTGTTGCGTCGAGGCACCTCCTCACGACTGAGGCACATGCCTCATTAAAGGTGCATGTGGCGCAGGCCTCGAGGTATGAGGTTGCACTTTTGGCACCCCAAGGTTCCCTTTTCTCAAGCCATGTCTATGACCAAATATTGTCTCTAGTGGAGAAGAATAATGGTCCTTATCATATTTTAATTAGCAATGCACCCACTTATTATCAGTGAATAAACAATTTTCCCCCAGCAAGTTCAGTTAAAAACAAGAACAATAAACTGGGAAAAGGAGATGAATAGATAAAATACTGTTGTATGTAATGGAAATAGAATGTGGATAAACAAGCAGACAAGCAAGCATGAAAAAAATCATGACACAGGATTTACGAGGTTCAACCTTAACTGGGTTACTCCTTGACAACGGCAGTTTGTCTCTCTCTTGTATGGTGGTTTAACAATAGTACAGAAGTAGACTTAACCTAAGGGGGTTGTATAGCACCCATATACAAACGGATCGCCCTAAACAGGTGGATCTGCAAATCCGGAGAGAAAAGATCCAAAAAATGAATGTTATTTGGAGTCTGCAATGTATCGGGTTGAACAGATGGGTTAGCATTCAAGACATCTCAACAAATACCACTGCTGAAGGGCACCTTACCTACTGATGTTCTGCCATCTTATGCTTATCGTTAGAATAATTATGCTATTTATTTTTATTGTCTTGTTTCTTTAATTTACCCATAGAGCTTTTCTCCTATATAAGAGAGCTCTAGGGCTAGATGGAATGTAACTCTTTTCATTCTCTCCAATATGGTATCAGAGCGACGGTCCTAGACCGGAGCCTGTGCCCTAATTCCTCATCCCCACCAAAAGCCTCGCACGCCGCCTCACACGCCGCCGCCGCCGCCTCAGGTCCAGCCATCTTACGCATCTGCACCATCGTGCATCGCGCATCTGTGCCCTCTCTCGCGCACCCATCTCTCTCGCGCAACCCTCTCTCACGCACTCCTCTCTCGCGCGGCCCTCCGTGCGCCTACGCTATCTCTTGCGCAGCTGCGCGTGCACCCCTCACACGCATCTGCGCCCTTCTGCACGCGGTTGATCCACCTCTTGCACATCTACAACGCATCCTGTAGCACATCTATGCGAGCCCGAGTGCCTCCTGCACGTGCGTGGTTGTGTGCCTGCAAATATCTGATCTCCCGCGCATCCGTACGTGTATTCTAACTCGTCAGAGGAACCCTCAATGTATGGAAGGAGTTGTGGTATGAGTCTACGCCCACAACTGCCTTCATATATGTCCACGTAGACATTATCGTCTAATCGTTTAACCCCAGTCGACAAATATTGTTGTCATCATGTCAGACAACAAGGTAGATCTTCCATCCATGAGTGCCTTCAAAGGTCCAGCACCCGTTGTGAAAATGGATGGAACAAACTATGAACTGTGGGCCATGCAGTTCATGAGTCTGATGCAGTGCAACGGCAAGAAGCATATCCTCACACAAGAGGAACCTGTTGAGAAGACTGGGGTTAATGCCTCATGGGAGGTCGATGATGCCTATGCACGTGTATGGTTATCTGGTGCGGTATCCATGGAGATAGCCAATGACATTCTGAGTCAGCCCACGGCGAAAGCTATGTGGGATATCCTTGCTGCTACATATTCTCCTGCAAAGAACGAGTCAAAGATTCTACTGCTTCAGCATGACATTTTCACTTCCAAACAGAACGGTCGTCCTCTTCATACCCTGTATACCTCTCTAAGGGGTATGTTTGAGAAGTTACATGGTTATATTCCGTTGACAGCTACACCGGAACAACTCAAGGCATATAGGGACTCAGTGATGACAGGACTATTTCTAGCAGCACTTGATCATGAGTATGATGCCAACAGAGCACAGATCCTTCCAGATGCTACCATACCTCCTATAGAGGAGGCCTACCGCAGGTTGAGTAGACTGTCCATATCTCCTGGTGGATCACAGCTATCTCAGACATCCTCAGCAATGGCAGCATCCCGTGACAGGGGAGGACCTCTACAGTTACGAGGCTGAGGTGGATGTGTCAGGGGAGGAGGTAGCAGACCCCCTCAACAGCCGTGTACTTACTGTCGCAGAACAGGTCACACTGAGGAAACATGCTATTCCAAGCATGGGTTTTCTACTACTACAGCACGTGTTGCAGAGCAGACTCAGCAGGAAGGGGGTCCTACACATGTCTCTGATCAGAGGTTTGAGGATCTAGTGGCGTGACTTAGAGAGATCATGCCTAGCCAGGGGTCAGCAAGTTCTTCAGGATCTTCGGAGGTAGCTGCATCAGCATCAGCATCAGCATCCACGTCAGGTACAGCGTATGCTCTTAGTAGTTGTTACAGGCAGACCTATCAGAGTGGATCATCATGGATTCAGGAGCATCTCACCATCTATGCAGTGACAAAAGCTAGTTGAATGTTTTTCGTCCATCTCAGACGGGACGATCTGTGGTGATTGCTGATGGGACACACTGTCCCCTTACTGGTCAGGGGGAGGTGCGGTTGACTCCTGCGATACGGCTTCAAAATGCCCTTTATGCTCCTGAATTTTCAATGAATTTACTTTCAATTAGTGAAATCACTAGAGATATACATTGTCGTGCCATATTTGATCCATTTGCTCTCGTGTTTCAAGACACCCTCACGGGCAGAGTGATTGGAACTGGTCGTGAGCAAGGGGGTCTCTACAGACTGGTGTAGTCTCCTTATGCTGGTGTCTCTTCTCTTCATGCTGGATCTGTTTCTCCTTACACATGGCATCTCTGGTTTGGTCATCTTCCGTTGCAAAAGATGGTGCATGTTCTTCCACAGATTTCTCCCCGGTCTACTTTTCAATGCGAGGCCTGCCAGCTTGGAAAACATCATCGGTCTTCCTTCCAGAGTCGTCAGGGTCTAAGTAGTCATGGTCTGTTTGAGTTACTCCATTTTGATATTTGGGGTTACAGTCGTGTCCCTGATTGTAATACGCGTTTTGTACACTATGCCTTTGAATGTTATCAAGTGTTGTTTCAAGAAATATTGGATTGATAGTGTTCACACTTTACAGATACCATAGTCAATAGATTCGCCTTAATGATTTCATTGAAACTTGTTGTGTTTATATCAGAGACCATCTTGTATAAAAATGGACTTCAAGAGGTTCTCTGAATTGTGTAGCATCTCAAAACATAGTACCACATCTACTAATATGCAATTTTGGTAGTACCTTATAAGTAGTAGAAGCCACTACTAGCATAGTGCCCATAATGTTATAGATTTATACTCATTAGCCATAATCACATCATTAAGACTAATTAAGCATGATTAGTGCTAATTACCCGTCATTAGTGATAATTAAGCGTCATTAGCAAAAGTAGGACACGGAGAGGAAATCATGGGACACGTGTCGTTACATAGTCAGGACAAGTGTCAGAAACTCAATAGTGCCATGTGTCATCATCCTAAGTCTAACACGTGTCATGGTGAAGCCTCTTGCTTGGGCAACAAGTTATCTCGTGGATAAGACTAGTCGCTTACTTGGGCAACAAGTTTCCTTATGATTTAGCCATGTGCCATGCCATGTGTCTTCAAACATGGATAAGAGACACATGAACCTCCCTTACATGTTGACACATGTCACACATGTAAAGGGGGTGGAGGCCTATAAATACCCATGACCCCCCATACTCCTCCTCACTTCATCACACGCCCATCTCTCCACCTAAGAGCCGCAAGGACGCCGAGGTTGCGGGAGGAGCACGAGAGGAGCCACAGCGAAGCCCTGTCGGTGATCGAGAGCGTTTTTAAAGCCGTAACGAAGTTCTGTCCGTGTCAAGCCGTAGTATTCAATCTAAGACGGCTATAGAGGAGGTTTTCACTAAAGAAACGTTTTCGACCCATGATTAGACAACAATCATGTGAGGGATTCTCAAGCGCTATTTTAAAGCACTAGTTTTTCGTTTTTATGTATGTTTATGATAACAAGTATGAAATCATGTTTTTTTTAGAGCTTTTACGAAGAAATTTCAAGCACCATACGGTTGAGATGAAATCAGGGCTGTTTCACGAGTTTTATCATGATAACACGTTTTTAAGCATTTTGTTCTTAATAGAACACGAGGCATAAGTTTCACTACTTAGATATGAGTTTTTATGTGAATAATTATGTTTTGCAAGGTTACTATGCATTATGGATTGGTTTTCAAGTTCTTAACAAGTTCTAGTTGTCAGAATATGTATATTATGTCAAGAGTGTTTTATGATCATGAATTTGTTGTTATGAGCTTAAATTAGCAAAAGTACGGTTTATTAGTGGCAAGAAAAGAATCAGAATCAGAAGATAAGCACCACAGTAGCTCTTTTATACAAATCATGAACTAGCCATTAGATATGGTGATGTCATTAGATATGACCCTAAAATCGCCATTAGATATGGCAAAACCATTAGATATGGTATCAAGAGGACTTTGGGTCCGCATTCTGTATACATATAGGCTTTGGGCCGTATGCAGGGTGTTTTTGGTCTTTGGGACCGTCTGCGCGTATGACTTAGCTTTGTTTCAGCGTTCATGAGTCAATAAATTAGCCACAGTGGTGATTAGTACAAACAGCTTGATAGTGATGATTATGTTTCAGTTTATCTGCTTTTGAAGTGATTTCAGTTTTCAATTGCAAAACTAGCATGTTGTTATATATAATTTCTTTCATAAAGTCTCTTTCAAGCTATTTCACAGTATTCAGCATAAATTCTTGTCATGATGTTCATATTTCAGTTTTTAGCTATATGTAAAAAGCTTGAGATCCTTTCACTGGGTCTAAGCTCATAAATGGGTTTAGACTCATCCCTTTATATTATAAATATGTACAGATCAGTAGAATCACGACTAGCAGGGGAAAGGACCGCTGATACGCTTGGAGGAGGTGTCTTTTGCTTTTCGTTGTTTTGTACTGTCTGTGTTATTTTGTGAGAAGTTGTAATAGATAGAACTTGTGTAATACACTTCTTGGTGTTGTGAACTTGAAATACAAAGATGTTATGTTTTTGAGATTGCCACATGTTTGCTTGAGGAAAAAAAAAGCAAGAAAGATCTATGTCGCGGCACGTCCTGGTTAGCGGGACGGGTCGTGACAACTTGTGGTATCAGAGCAATGGTTTTAGGATCTTGAGCAAGAATTATATTAGGAGTTGACCTATAAGATTTGGAAGATAATTTAATTATTGATGTTATATTCTTGAGGATGTCTAGAATCATTACTGGAGGATTTATGTTGATAAAGGATCTAACTGAGGTTTTATTTTTTATAGGAAAAAAAATTGGCAGCAGAGCAGCCACCTGTGACCACACAAGGCCCTAGTCATGAGAATGATAACAATAATAACGTGTACGACACGTTGACCTTGATAGCTCAAACACTAGGAGGCATGGCTGCCCACTCAGTTAAAAGACATGAATTAGAACACCAGTTACCATTAGGACATATAAAGTAGTAGGGAGCAGAACCATTTGTAGGAGACACTGACCCAAAGAAATATAGAAGACTAAACAGAGTGACTGTCCGCAATAACTATCCTCTGCCCAGAATAGATGATTTATTTGATCAATTACAAGGGGCTTCTGTGTTTTCTAAGATTGATTTGAGATCTGGCTATCATAAGTTAAAGATTAGAGGAGAAGATGTTCCTAAAACTGCATTCCGAACCCGATATGGGCATTATAAATTCTTAGTAATGCCTTTTAGATTGACAAATGCCCCAGCTGCGTTTATGGACTTGATGAATAGGGTTTTCCGTCCATATCCGTGTGATCGTATTTATTGATAATATTCTAGTATATTCTAAAACACAGGAAGAACATAGAGAACACTTGAGAATTGTACTTCAAACTCTGAAGGAACACCGATTATATGCAAAGTTTGATAAATGTGAGTTTTGGTTAAAGAAGGTTGCATTTCTAGGCCATGTCATATTTGGAGAAGGAATAACAGTAGATCCATCAAAGACAGAAGCTGTTCTTAGATGGGAACGACCGATAAATGCATCAGAAATCCGAAGTTCCCTTGGATTAGCTGGGTATTATCGAAGATTTGTAGAAAACTTCTCCAGAATTGCCGCACCATTGACAAGATTAACTAGGAAGAATATGAAGTATAATTGGGACAAAGAATGCGAGAAGAGTTTTAAGGAACTCAAGAGTCGCCTCACCTCAGCACCTATACTTAGCCTTCCTTCAGGAAAAGTTAATTATGTAATCTATAGCGATGCCTCAAGACAAGGGCTGGGATGCGTCTTAATGCAGAATGATATGGTGATTGCTTATGCTTCTAGACAGCTAAAACAACATGAGTTAAATTACCCAACTCATGACCTTGAGTTAGCAGCTATAGTATTTGCCTTAAAGATCTGGAGGCACTACCTATATGGAGAAACTTGTCGAATCTTTACAGATCATAAGAGTTTGAAATATATTTTCTCTCAGAAAGAGTTGAATTTAAGGCAAAGAAGATGGTTAGAGCTAATCAAAGACTATGATTGTTCCATAGAATATCATCCGGGGAAAGCCAATGTCGTAGATGATGCTCTTAGTAGAAAGTCTAATGGTCAGCTATCTCACTTAAAAGGAGAATATTATCAGTTGAAAGAGTTACGTGCAAAATTAACCATAAATAGCTATGGAGTTTTATTAGCATCCCTACAAGTGAGACCCATATTATATGATAAAATTAAGGAGGCACAAGTCCATGATTCTGAAATCATTAGAATGATTGAGAAGATTAAGGAAGGAGATGAAGCCGGGTATACAATAGATGGTCAAGGGGTCTTATTCTTTAAAAGAAGATTGTGTGTTCCGAAGAAATCTGATATAAAGACTGAGATTTCGGAAGAGGCACATAACTCCATGTATACTATGCACCCAGGAAGTACTAAGATGTATAGAACACTTAAAAGTTACTATTGGTGGCATGGCATGAAGAGAGAGATTGCAGAGTATGTTTCTAGATGTCCTATATGCCAACAAACAAAACCGGAGCGTTTGAGACCTGCGGGGACATTACAGCCACTTCCAATACCAGAATGGAAATGAGAACACATCACTATGGATTTTGTTACAGGATTTCCAAGGACCCGTAAAGGTCATGATGCAATATGGGTCATAGTGGACAGATTAATTAAATCTGCACATTTCTTAGCCATTAACATGACATACAGTCTAGACTGCTTGGGAAAAATCTATGTTAATGAGATAGTTAGCCGTCATGGGGCTCCTGTGTCAATTGTATCTGATAGAGATCCACGATTTACTTCTAAGCTATGGCCAAGCTTACATAAAGCTATGGGAACGAAATTAGCATTTAGTACAGCCTTTAATCCTCAAACAGATGGCCAATCAGAACGGGCTATCCAGACTCTAGAAGACATGCTTAGAGCTTGTGCACTGAGCTTTAAAGAAAGCTGGGATGAACATCTCTCACTTATTGAGTTTGCATACAATAACAACTATCATACTAGTATTGGGATGGCACCTTATGAAGCATTGTATGGAAGACCATGTAGAACACCTATCTATTGGAGTGAGGTTGGAGAACGAAAATTGGTTCAACCTGAACTAATACAAAGCACAATAGAAAAAGTTGAGGAAATCAAGAGATGCTTGAAGGCAGCACAAAGCAGACCGAAAAGTTATGCAGATAAGCGAAGGAGAGACTTAGAATTTCAAGTGGGAGACCATGTGTTTCTGAAAGTATCTCCATGGAAAGGTCTTATCAGATTCGGGAAGAAAGGGAAACTAAGCCCAAGATACATTGGCCCTTATGAGATCACATAGAGAATCGGTAGTGTGGCATATCATCTTCAACTTCCATCTGAACTAGCAAGGATACATGATGTCTTTCATGTCTCCACACTTCGGAAGTTTATTCCATATCCAACCCATATGATACAACCTCAAGATATTCAATTGAAGGAAGATCTTTCATACGAGGAGGTTCCTGTGAAAATTCTAGATTATAAAGTAAAAGAGCTTCATACAAAGAAGATTCCTTTAGTTAAAGTTTTATGGAGGAGTCACGCAATAGAAGAAGCCACATGGGAACGAGAGGAAGAAATGAGATCTAAATATCCCACTTATTTTCAAGCTAGCAAAGGTACTTAAATTTCGAGGACGAAATTTATTGCAAGTAGGGGAGAATTGTAATACGCGTTTTGTACACTATGCCTTTGAATGTTATCAAGTGTTGTTTCAAGAAATATTGGATTGATAGTGTTCACACTTTACAGATACCATAGTCAATAGATTCGCCTTAATGCAATGATTTCATTGAAACTTGTTGTGTTTATATCAGAGACCATCTTGTATAAAAATGGACTTCAAGAGGTTCTCTGAATTGTGTAGCATCTCAAAACATAGTACCACATCTACTAATATGGAATTTTGGTAGTACCTTATAAGTAGTAGAAGCCACTACTAGCATAGTGCCCATAATGTTATAGATTTATACTCATTAGGCATAATCACATCATTAAGACTAATTAAGCATGATTAGTGCTAATTACCCGTCATTAGTGATAATTAAGCGTCATTAGCAAAAGTAGGACACGGAGAGGAAATCACGGGACACGTGTCGTTACATAGTCAGGACAAGTGTCAGAAACTCAATAGTGCCATGTGTCATCATCCTAAGTCTAACACGTGTCATGGTGAAGCCTCTTGCTTGGGCAACAAGTTATCTCGTGGATAAGACTAGTCGCTTACTTGGGCAACAAGTTTCCTTATGATTTAGCCATGTGCCATGCCATGTGTCTTCAAACATGGATAAGAGACACATGAACCTCCCTTACATGTTGACACATGTCACACATGTAAAGGGGGTGGAGGCCTATAAATACCCATGACCCCCCATACTCCTCCTCACTTCATCCCACGCCATCTCTCTACCTAAGAGCCGCAAGGCCGCCGAGGTTGCGGGAGGAGCACGAGAGGAGCCACGGCGAAACCCTGTCGGTGATCGAGAGTGTTTTTAAAGCCGTAACGAAGTTCTATCCACGCCAAGCCGTAGTATTCAATCTAAGACGGCTATAGAGGAGGTTTTCACTAAAGAAACGTTTTCGACCCAAGATTAGACAACAATCATGTGAGGGATTCTCAAGCGCTATTTTAAAGCACTAGTTTTTCGTTTTTATGCATGTTTATGATAACAAGTATGAAATCATGTTTTTTTAGAGCTTTTACGAAGAAATTTCAAGCACCATACGGTTGAGATGAAATCAGGGCTTTAGATTGTATTTCAGACGCCGTTTCACGAGTTTTATCATGATAACACGTTTTTAAGCATTTTGTTCTTAATAGAACACGAGGCATAAGTTTCACTACTTAGATATAAGTTTTTATGTGAATAATTATGTTTTGTAAGGTTACTATGCATTATGGATTGGTTTTCAAGTTCTTAACAAGTTCTAGTTGTCAGAATATGTATGTTATGTCAAGAGTGTTTTATGATCATGAATTTGTTGTTATGAGCTTGAATTAGCAAAAGTACGGTTTATTAGTGGCAAGAAAAGAATCAGAATCAGAAGATAAGCACCACAGTAGCTCTTTTATACAAATCATGAACTAGCCATTAGATATGGTGATGTCATTAGATATGACCCTGAAACCGCCATTAGATATGGCAAAACCATTAGATATGGTATCAAGAGGACTTTGGGTCCGCATTCTGTATACATATAGGCTTTGGGCCGTATGCAGGGTGTTTTTGGTCTTTGGGACCGTCTGCGCGTATGACTTAGCTTTGTTTCAGCGTTCATGAGTCAATAAATTAGCCACAGTGGTGATTAGTACAAACAGCTTGATAGTGATGATTATGTTTCAGTTTATCTGCTTTTGAAGTGATTTCAGTTTTCAATTGCAAAACTAGCATGTTGTTATATGTAATTTCTTTCATAAAGTCTCTTTCAAGCTATTTCACAGTATTCAGCATAAATTCTTGTCATGATGCTCATATTTCAGTTTTTAGCTATATGTAAAACGCTTGAGATCCTTTCACTGGGTCTAAGCTCATAAATGGGTTTAGACTCATCCCTTTATATTATAAATATGTACAGATCAGTAGAATCACGACTAGCAGGGGAAGGACCACTGATACGCTTGGAGGAAGTGTCTTTTGCTTTTCGTTGTTTTGTACTATCTGTGTTATTTTGTGAGAAGTTGTAATAGATAGAACTTGTGTAATACACTTCTTGGTGTTGTGAACTTGAAATACAAAGATGTTATGTTTTTGAGATTGCCACATGTTTGCTTGAGAAAAAAAAAAGCAAGAAAGATCTCTGTCGCGGCACGTCCTGGTTAGCGGGACAGGTCGTGACACTGATCTTCAAGGACACATATTTTATCTTGTCGCGGTTGATGAATTTTCTAAGTTGTCATGGGTCTTTCTTCTTAAGAATAAGTCTGGTGCTGGTCATGTTATTCAATCTTTTATTAATGAAATAAAGAATATTTTTTCTACTAGAGTTGAGTACATACGGTCTGATAATGCTCTAGAATTGTGCAGTTTTCAGTTCTCTCAATTCCTTAAGTCCCATGGAATTGTGCATCAGACGTCTTGTGCATATACCTCCCAACAGAATGGAGTGGCTGAAAGAAAACATCGTCATCTGTTGGATGTTACCAGAACCCTTTTGATTCAGAGTCGTACCCCTCGTTCTTATTGGGGAGATGATGTTCTAACTGCTTGTTATCTGGTCAATCGTATGCCTTCATCAGTGTTAGGGGAGAAGATTCCGTTTTTGACTGTGTTTCTCGAGACGGATCTTTTCTCCCTTACGCCACGCATCTTTGGTTCCGTTGCATTTGTTCATCAATTCTCTCTTGGTCTTAACAATCTCTCTCCCAGAGTTGTCAAATGTGTGTTTGTGGGGTATTCCAAAACCCAAAAAGGATATAGGTGTTTTGATCATGTTCGACGACGGTACTATGTAAGTGTTGAAGTCACCTTCTTTGAGTCCATTATGTATTTCTCTCCTACAGGTGACAGACTTACTCCTTCATCGCTGTCAGTTCCATGCTCTACTCTGTCACCACCACCACCGTCTTCTACTTTCTTTCTCAGATCTATCAGCGACGGCCCTCTGCTCATGTGCCTCCTCCATCATCCAGCACGCCTGAGGTATGTACTGCACATTTGAGTTCTTCTGATGACACGGGTGATTTGCATGCGCGGACTGATGTACAGGGCACAGATGGTATCTCTACTCCTCCAATTGATGATCTGAATATCCTTATTGCACATCAGCGGCAGAAGCGTGCACGGACAATGAATCCTAAATATGGGATGGAATTTGGTTCTCAGGTTTCCTTGGAACGTTTATCCAAGGACTTTCAGGAGTTTGTTGTAGGGTTATCGGCTGTAGAGATTCCAAGATCTTATCAAGAGGAACTACAGAGCAGCCAGTGGCGTCTAGCTATGGAGGAAGAGATGGTCGTGTTACAGTCGTGAGGTACGTGGAGTATCGTGCATCCTCCACCAGGTACATCTGTTGTGGGCAACAAGTGGGTTTTTACTGTTAAGCATAGGGCTGATGGTACAGTTGACATATACAAAGCCAGGTTAGTTGCTCGTGGGTTCACCCAGACATATGGGGTGGACTATCAGGACACGTTTTCCCCAGTGGCGCGTCACTCTACCCTTCAGATCCTTATTACCGTTGATGTTATACGTGATTGGCCCCTTTTCAGTTGGATGTCAAGAATGCTTTCTTGTATGGTGATTTGCATGAAGAGGTCTATATGCAGCAGCCACCAGGGTTTGCTGCTGAGGGGGAGTCTAGTATGGTGTGCCGTCTTCAAAAGGCCATATATGGCCTGGAGCAGAGTCCGCGGGCTTGGTTTCAGAAGCTCTCAGAATTGATTTAACGAAAGGGATTTGTCAGATCTACAGCAGATCATACTCTCTTTGTAAAGAGATACTAGCAAGGTATTGTGATCATCTTAGTTTATGTTGATGACATTGTTATCACCGGCAGTGATGAACAGGGCATTCAAGCAGCTAAGGATTTTCTTGGCAAGCAGTTTGTTACCAAGTACCTGGGTACACTTCGTTATTTTCTGGGATTGGAATTTACACGAAATCAGCAAGGCATGGTGATGACACAAAGGAAGTATGTTACTGATCTGTTATCCGAGACAGGTATGACAGGATGTAGACCAGCTGCTACACCTATGGATCCTAATGTGAAGCTTTATGATGATGAGTCTGAGGAGGTGGACAAGAGACGATACAGAGAGCTAGTGGGGAAATTATTGTATGTTACTAATACTCGGTCAGATATATCGTTTGCTGTGAGTAGGGTAAGTCAGTTCATGGAGCAACCAAGGCAGGCTCACATGAATGTTGTTTTCATGATCCTGGGATATCTGAAGTCATCCCCGGGTGCTGGTCTTCTGTTTAGAAGAGATACATCTCTGTCTGTTACAGGATGTGCAGATGCAGACTATGCTGGGTAACCTAATGATAGAAAGTCTACTTCAGGCTTTATTGTATTTGTTGGCAGCTCACCAGTAGCTTGTAAGAGTAAGAAACAAACCGTCGTTACTCGATCCAGTGCAGAATCAGAATATAGGGCAATGGCCCAAGGTAGTACTGAGATGATGTGGGTTAAATCTGTCTTGACTGATTTAACTATTGAAGTACCTCTTCCTATGCATCTTAAATGTGATAATCAGGCAGCTTTGTTTATAGTTAATAATCCAGCCTTCCATGAAAAGACAAAGCACATTGAAGTGGATTGTCACTATACTCGTGATTTGATTCAAAAGGGGCTCATCTCGACATCTTATGTATCATCAGGAGATCAGATTGCAGACATGTTTACAAAGGCTCTTGCTAGAGGTCCATTTCATCACTGTTGTACCAAACTGAGCATGTTAGATATATATGCTCCAGCTTGAGGGGGAGTGTTAGAATAATTATGTTATTTATTTCTATTGTCTTGTTTCTGTAATTTACCCATAGAGTTTTTCTCCTATATAAGAGAACTCTAGGGCTAGATGGAATGTAACTCTTTTCATTTTCTCCAACACTTATTATTAGAATTGGATTTTCTGCTGTTACTAGAAGTAGCAGCACCTTAGCAGTATCAATTCCAACATTATGAATGAGGAAACCATGCACAAATCTCTAAACTAACAACAGAGAAACACAAAATTGAAATGAATTTCTAAAAAAATTCCAATGAAAGAGAGAAGGATGATTAATGGCAACATGGGAAGTAGAATGAGACCATATAGATATAGTTACTACATAAACTGCAGTGTTCTTCTCCTGCTAGGGAATCTTGAATTAGCCTCAGGGGGCAGAAGTGATCTAACTAGCATTAAAAGGTTAACTGAGAAATAATCATACATGAAAAAGAAATGGAAAAGTGGGCACGAGCTTTGGACCTAATATAGCATCTGTTCCGGCGCCAGAGAGATATCCAAAACCTAATGCAGCCAAGTCCGCAGATAAAGCACAGCAAATGATGGGATGGAATACCTTCTTGACTTCATTTGGTAAGCTGTAGACAAAAAATCAAACAAGGAGTCTTACATGATGTACAAAGTTAGCGTTGTAAACTACAAGAAAATATACAACATTACCCAGAACCAACCATATAGCCTAACACCGTTGCCGCAAGTAGAAAGGGGAGGCGAGTTAATGCAGTTGTTCCAAGTGCTGTAGAGGAAAGTAATGCCAGAGAAAATGATGAAATAAATATAGCAGTCCAAGCTCCAACTTCCACATTAGAAAATGGTGGTGGCTTAGCCATCGGTTCGGCAGGAATCATCTCCGTCTTTACAATTTTTCTAACAGTTAAGGCTGTGTATCCCGCAACGAAAAGTGAAGCTAGCCAACCACCAACTGGAAGATAAAACACAAATGGGTTGTAATTGAGTAAACAAGAAAAGAAATGAGAAAATATGAATCTCTTCCTAGAAAATGGCATCGACTTGACAAAAAATAAGAGAAATTATCAAGACGTAGAAGTCATAATCAATTGAACATTCAACAATTTTCTTGCATTGTTTCGCATGTATATAGTTATTTCTTCAGTGCTCATGAAAGATATTTCACAACAAGAAGAAAGTAATAAATGAAATACGATGAAGCCTTGTGAGACTTCTAGTGAGAAAGTAACAGGTGTTACCAGAAAATACGCTTAATGTAGTAATCGGAGGATTGTAGACGTTCGTGGATGGTTATCGAATGGGAAACCTATAACTTCAGAATTTCACGTCAAGACTGGTCTAGTTCAGTAAAACTATTTCCTTCACTTGAGTAAGTTTCACAAAATACCAAAACGACGATCCCATAGAATGTAAAAGAAGATCACAGCTTCTCATTGACTTACTAACACAGAAAGACTGAAATTATTCATAATAAGCTCAACTTTCAGCAAACATCACCATCTTTCTAAACTCTTCACCAAGCAATTTCCCAACATTAACCTTTTAACAAATTCAGTATAACTTTCTAAACATTTTCAACTCTTTGAGTTACAGCGTACCAAGTATGAAACAAATCTTGAGTGCGGAAGCCGTGGGCACATCGCGCACAGCCAACGGCAAGACCACCAGGGAAGGAACATAGAACAAGGGTAGCCATCTCTGTATGAAGAGATTGGCAGGCTCGAAGAAATCCTCCAGACCCTTGGCAGCAGCAGGAGCCACAGAATCTAATGACATCAACACAGTAAAAACACAGAACATCCCAAACAAAGCGCTCGGGAACTTGATCGCAGCGGCCACGAATGCCCTCTTGAGCAGCTTATCCGCTCCGAGTATCAGGCCCAGCGAGACCAACAGATGCAGGGTACCAACAATCTATAATCCAGGAAAGGAGCAATGTTTGCTCGATTAACGCAATTTAAACAACAAAAAACGTCGACCCATCTCGGTTTTGGGACTCACATTCGAGAATCCGACGGCGGCGCCCGTTCTATCGTCGGCTGCTGCTGACCTGGCGCTGACCTGGCGCCGAGATCTCATTGCTTCTGCGACAGGAACTGGATATCGCAAAACGGGTATGTTGGTTTGCGATCGAAGATGTGATCTATTTGAAGAAATGGGTTTCGGCTGGTTTGATCTTTGGAGGTGGAAGGTATGGATTCTTGCGATTTTGGTTGCTGTTCTGGAACAATGGTTGATGTAGAGAGTGGAGAGACATGGAAGTGGAGAAGAAGAAGCCATGGAGGGGAGTGGAGAGGTGGGACTGATGCTTGCGAAGATTTGGCAGTGGCCATTTTCTATGGGGCAGAGAATTCCGAGATGTGTGGAGAGAAGAGGGACTGCAATAGGATTAGATATGATGCTTGGGGACCTTAGTTTTGTGGTCACCCACTTATAGAAAATGTTAGACAAAAGGGAAATAAGGTGAAAGGAAACAAAGGTCAATCCCTTTTTATCCTTATGTCTCATTTTAGAATGAGAACAATTGAGATTAGAGCTGCAATATCGTACCATCATATTGTAGAATGAGAAAGGGAAAAAAAAGAAAACAATAAAACTTACATGTTCTTTATCATTTAAATTAATATATATCCTTTATCCTCTTTGTAATGTTCCGACCGAGACGACCTGATTAAATTCTAATCGGGATGACCTAGTGGATGTTAACCTTGACTTAATCAAGATCGTCTTGCGAAGGCATGGCATAACATATCAAGTTCAGACCAATTATACAAATAAATTTAAAATCAAATAAAAAATCGCATTGATATAACATAAAAGATAAGATAAAGAAACCACAACAACTCAAATGCATAAGTTAATTCAAATAGAAAGTACAGAATAAGAAATAAAATTGCAACGAAAGAGATGCTTATTGTTGTATAGTGTTAATCAATACTCCAAGTGAGTCATGAGTGTATCATCTTCCTACTTTTGCTTTAACTAAAAAAGATCACAAAGTAGACAAGGAGCATGCCCATTATAGTTAAACAGATTAAGATATAATAAATGATGCAGTTTCAGTTCCTCGGACTATCAGTCTGGATTTGGAAGATCTGGTAATCATTGTTTACGACGCCAACAACTCTTAACCAGATGCAGGAAGGCAGGTCAGAAGTATACGGTGATGCGATTGACTTGCTTTCGCGGTGTTAGATTTGAGTGGTGATCTTCCATTCAAGCTAGCAGAACATTTTTGATTTCCCAAAAATCCTTGGTAGCTTTCTCAAGAGAGTAGGGGAAATTTTTAGAGAGTAAGCATGTGGGCCCCCTTTATGCCTTTAGAAACTGCAAACAAGACTTTTTTCTTTTCTTCTTTCACATGATCGCCCTCCCGTGAAATCATATGACCGCTGATCAAGGCCTACTCTAGGAGAAATTGATTGTTCAATGCTACCTCCCCAATATTATGGGTTCTCAAAGCTCTCTTCGAAGAGGAGTCTCTTGAGGCGGGAAAGAGGGAATCAAACTCATCTTCTCAGTTGGCACTAGGCGAGGAACCTAACCCTAAGCAAAGGAAGGCTATCGTCCCAATAGTGAGTTTCTCTCTTTGTCTCATATTAATTCGCACAATGGGTGGCTGGTGGTTTTGGATCCCTTAGAAAATGCATCTTTTATGCTTTGGTTCTTCGTCAAATCTCGTATTCATTCTGTACTTCTATCTTATCATTTTTATCCTTGGATAGCTCATATAGGATACAATATCCTTATCCTCGGAGAAAGTGTCCTAATCTCCCATCCAAATATCATAGATTCATCAAATCGCAATTAATGATTCAATGGGATTTTTACATGCACATCTTTCCAAGTTTTTCCAAATATACGTATGTCCCTACTTTTTCTACAATTACAATTGTGCCCTTATATTGTTAAATAACTCATAGTATTACCATTCCATTAGTGTAATATAAGAAAACTAATGTTGTTGCAAGAAAAGTAGGAACGCAGGTGTAACTATGAAAACTTGAAAGGGGCACTGAGGGTAAAAATACCTAATTTAATTGTACCGAGCGCAATTGGATAAGTAATATTATACCATTTTTATCCTAACAATAAAATGTTAACCTTGTTTTTATAAAAACATCGAAACTATTGCAGCATCCGTGCATCTATCAAAAAATGCTCAAATCATTATCAATTTCATTCCGTTGGTGGAAATCATTGATTACGGGCGATAACTGATTGGGAATCCATACATGCGCGAGGACAATATTTGAAAAAAAAACATATATACATGCATGAGATCCGTCATCAATTTCATACCATAAGTGGACTTGATTGTATGGCAAATAACAAATGATTTGATCTTACGGGGCTTGACATCGATTCCCACTATATATATAAACATATAAGTTGGTGATCCCTCGACGCATGAGAACTAATGTCAGAATTGCATATGGCCTCTTCTCATCCCCCATCGGATTGCTGTGGCCATGGCGGCAATACTAGTTCTGGGCGTCTCTACATGCATGGGCGTAGTACGAGGAGGCCACGAGCAGCTGGTCGTAAACATGTGCATGTAAGTAGCTATTGTTTCGATCAGATTTTGATATCCCTATCTATTTTAATATCGATAATGATACTGATTTTGGATATATATTTTAAAGGACGAAGCTAGGAATGTTAGCTTGCGGGGGGCCAAGTAGAATATAAAGATTTTTTTAAATATATAGAGAGATTTTGTTTAGCAAAATTTATTTTGACTTTATATCACGCCATCGTTAAAGATATTAAATAATTTGTTTGAACATATCACAATATTTAAAAAAAATGAAAAGAAAACTCAAGTAAATAAAATTATTCATAAACTTACTACGTCAAAAGCAAGACTCGGATACAAAAATTTTTACATATAAAATTATAAAAGTAGGTAACCACTCCTCTTCTTTGTAATTTAGAATTGTTCTTAATAATTTAGAATTGTTCCTTAAACTAATTTTTTTAAAGCATTCTACGAGTATTGTGGTTACTAACTTGATAGAGATTATGAGATTCTCTCTATTTTTTAGTAATTCTGTGCATCTAATCAAGTTTTGTTATTCTCTTTTTCCTTTGACGTGGATTGGTTGGCAAAAATACAAATCTACGGATACAAATATAGGTGTTACTATATTATTATCAATTTTTAAAGAGAAAAGGGATCCTACTCCATGGAGTAGGTAACTTACCTACTCCATTTTCTTCTTTTTCAACTTTTTTTTATTTTTTTTGAAAAATGCTTCCATAAATTTTTATAACTATATCCCTCTAATATGTCATTCAAATTTCGTCATAAACAGAGACTCTTACGGCCTCCATCCAGACAGTCATCTTTTAATGATCATAGATTTGTTGTATTTTCATGCTCTGGATGGAGGCCCTGACGAAATTTCAATGACATGTTAGAAGGATATAGTTATGAAAATCCATGGAAGCATTTTTCAAACAAAAATAAAAAAAAGTTGAAAAAGAAGAAAATGGAGTAGGTAAGTTACCTACTCCATGGAGTAGGATCCCTTTCCTCATTTTTAAATACGAATATGGATGCGGATATAGATATTGACGAATATAAAAACTATGTTGTATTCTCCTTAAAACGGATAGAGATGTATAAATGGTAACAATGACATACAAATATTTTGTATATTAGCTTAAATATAATGCATTAGATGGAATATAGATGATATAAATATATTAATTACACTTGTATCGTAGTAATTTATACCAAATATGATGAAAGAATGAATAAAATAATAGATTTCATCATTTGTACCCCTATTAGAATATGCAATATCAGTTATATCCCTTTCTTTTTTGTAATATCAGTTGTGCCCATGTATTCTTACAAAATGCATAGCCATGTCCTTTTGTAATATCAGTTATGCCTCTAGTTTATCTTGATAGAAGGATAAAACTTCAATTTCATGAGAACATAGGAGAAGAATTGATACTACAAAAAATAAATGAGTGTAAATGATATTGCAAAATTTAAGCGATAAACAAGTGATAAAACTCTAAAATTGTGTTATCTATGTTTAAAATAAATTTGTAATTATGATTTATACATGAAAATAGATATCCGGATACATATACATTTGTTTGAGGATATCAAAGCGGTATCCTTATCTATTTTGAAAAGGGAGAAGAATAGGTGGGCTTCGGCCAATACCGTCGAAATTAAAATTAAAAAATGAGAAGTTGAAAAGGGGAAATTAGCTATTGGGAGATGTGGAATTACATTTCTCGATCACGCCCGTTATTTCAAACACGATGGATGTTAGTCACTTTTTTTAGCTTACAGGGCAGGCAATCTCATTTACCTAAAAAAGAAGGCACCGGGGGCCAAGCATGTTTCTCTTGGAATATAGGAACGGAAGGCGAGGAGGAACGGGGAGGCCTGGCCCCCTCCGTCCCTGTATATTCTAACATATATATGCAGTTTTGAATCTATTTGTATGTAATATATCGAAAGTTATGATTTTGGGTTTTTATCAGTTGTGTCCCTTCGAGATATTCCAATATCAGTTATACCCCTCTTTTTTTGAGAATATCAATTGTACCCCTGACTTCTTGTCGTTCTATTATTGTGCCCCTCCATTAGTCTAACCATCAATGAGTTGAACTTAACCATGATTTTTTCAAACCGTGGTGCAGTTAAGAATGGCATAATCGTCCAGACTTCTTCATCTTCTTCCTTCTCCATTTGTTCTTCTTCCTTTCTCTTTTTTCTCTCGCTTAATTAGACATGCATGCATCCATCAAATCGCTAAAACTTTTACATTTTCACGGATATATCACTCATTGAGGATCAAATGGTGAATTTTATTGATTTTTTGATGAGTTTTTTATGAATCAATTACTAAAAAATTTATCTTAACTGAACAAATGCTGAAAATTCTCTTGTTTCAACCTGTAGCCTCCTCCTCACCTCTCCTTCTTCCTCCGCCCCCTTGCTCCTCCTCTGCCAATGTCTTTTTCATCATCCTCCACTCCGGCTTCGTCGAGAAACATTGTGGTTCCTCCAGCAGCACGTCCCTTGATCCTGGTAGCACATGTAGGACATCAACAACAATCGAAGGGGGAGGATCGAATACTTGTACGGGGGGAGGAGCTCACAGCGGAAGGGGAGGTTTGGGGACGACAGAAGGAGACGGGGGCGGAGGGGAGGTGTTGGGTAGGGCTGCTAATCGAACTGAACATGTTCGTATTCGATTAGAGTTCGTTCGATAATAGTTCGAAAAATGTTCGTTCGTTCTAAATGAACTGAACATTAACTCCAAATTTTAGTTCGATAGCTTAACGAACCGAACATGAACAAAACTTATGTTCGTTCGATAAAAGTTCGAGTTCGATATATGTATATGTGTGTGTGTATTTGTATGCATAACTTAGTATTTATACACTTAATAAATTTTGAGGTTAAAGAAATTGTGGTATTTATTGGACTTTGTACCACTTTAATTTAAATAATTTCTTATTTTTACTGCTTATCGAACCTTGTTATCGAACTCCAGTTTTGAACTTGTTCATATAAACAAGTTTTAGTTAAGTTGAATTGTTAACGAACTGTTATCGAACCGAACTCGAACGTTCGTTTTCTAAACGAACTCGAACTCGAACATATCCTATCGAACATTTATCGAACCGAACTCGAACTTTCAAACTTCCTTTTCGAACCGAACTCGAACATAGGTCCGTTCGTTACAATTCGGTTCGATTAGCAGCCCTAGTGTCGGGGGAAGAGGGGAGGTTCGGGGGTGGAGGAGAGGTGTTGGTGGAGGAGCTTGGGGTGGAGGGGAGGTGCAGTAACGGAGAGGGAGGTATATGGGGAGGAGCTCAGGGCAGAGGGGGAGGTAAGGGTGGCGGAAAAACCTGGGGGTGAAGAGGGAAGTGCAGGGGCGGAGGGGAGGAGCTCAGGGCGAAGGGGGGAGGTGGGGGTGGCGGGAGGAACTGGGGGCGAAGAGGGAGGTGCATGGGCGGAGGGGAGGAGCTAATGGAGGAAGGGAGGTGTGTCGGTGGAGAGAAAGGTGCGGGGGCGGAGAGGGAGGTGTGGGGGAGGATCTCGGGGCGTAGGGGGAGGTGTGGGGGCGGTGGGAAGAGTTGAAGGTGGAGAGGGAGGTCGGGTGGCGGGGGGAGGAGGCATTGGATGAGGAACAAGAGGCTGGGGAGGATGAAGAGAAGGGAAGGAAGTGGATGGACTTTTGAGTCCATTTTTTAATATTTAATTCCTGATACATCCCCAAGTTAACGTCCATTTGCGTTATGGTTGGACGGTGACTAACTCCAGGGACACAAGTGATGGAATGGCAAGAAGTTAGGGGCACAATAGATATTCCTTAAAAGGGAGGGGTATAACTGATATTGGAATATCTCAGAGAGGCGCATCTGATTAAAAACCCTATGATTTTCCTGCCATAATAAATACATTTAACTTATTTATGCTATTATCCGTTAATTTTGTAGTGTGTGTCTTCTATTATGTATTTAAATTCATACTCATATACATCTGTACTATGCAACAAAAGCTATATATGACAACAAATAATTTGAATATTCGATAACATATATTCCGATATTAAATATATAATAACAAATATTATTCATTGTAAAATTAGATTTTACTTTTGTAATTAATGATGAATGCGATATTCATTGCCACAAGTTTATATAACAACTTGTTATCTATGTACTTTTTTTGTTATAATTTCCATTAATTCCTGCTAAATTTAACAAAGATTAGAAGAAAGTATCAACGGATAATTATTATTATGTGATGTGTTGATATTCAGAAGAATTGGTTTTACAATTCAAAAAAGACTAGCAGCGCATCTTATTGCCCGCTTGTCTCTTATTTCGATGTAATCCCTCTATTATACATAATATGACATGAAGGGAGAAACACTAGAGGCTCAAAAAGAATTGCATTCATGGTTAAATACGTAACAATTATTTATTATTTTAAATCAATTTTATTGCATTGGCATGTGCATTGAATCGAGTTTTTAGGATCCAGTAACATATTTTCCATGTGTAAGTTTTGGCCTCGACTATGTACTCAATTAGGGTGTCGTACTTGAATTCTAGACAGTAACAACTAGGTACTTGATCTTCAAGATTCGTTCTCATATGATCGACAACTACTAAAATTTAGTTATTTATTTTCTCTTTCTAACCTTAAATCGCATTAATTCGAAGCTAATTTGAGACAAATCTCGAAGATAGCACATAATCACATTGTCAATTTGTGAAGTTTGAGTATGACGTCGTAATGCATAGTGTAAGTAATTTTCTGTAATGTATTTCGTTTTAAAATAAATGATAAAACATATATATGTGTCTGTATCCGACTATTTTCATCCGCAATCGCAGGAGGTATAGGGCTTGTACCGGCTTGTGCTTAAGGAACCTGGCAGCAGCTACCGGGAGGGCGTCAAGCATCTCAGACAAACTCTGAGCTTGGTGGACTCCGGGGGCTTTGACTTCGGTGCGGACCGTCGGCCGTCAAACTGGCGGATATATGCCACGACATCATCGTTAAGTTCAACTTCGTTTAGCCACCGGAGATCAAACAGAGGCATCAAGCAGCTCAGCGACGTCGTCGGAGGGATCGTCAACACACTCGAATCTCCTGAATAATATGGTCAAATCAGTCAATATATCTCGTTCCACAATACACGTGAATGTTTTATTTGAATGTCTTGCCCTCATCCTTTTTTTCGTATTTATTTGAGACTCGATCGAGTTTTTTTATTTGAATGTTTTATTTGAATGTCTTGCCCTCTTAACTGATCCATAAGAGGGGAGATCGACGCTTAGACCGGCAGATGTTTTGATATTTGGATGGGTTGGAGGAAAGCATGCATGTGTTGATTTGACTGGAGTGTCTCCATTGGTGGGTCCGATAAAAAGTGATTTTGTTGCAGGATGCGCTGCACAAAAAGCTGCCTTAGCTAAAGTGGCTAAGCATGAGAAGGCCTGCATTGACAATCAACACGTATTCATCCCCTTTGATTTTGATACATTTGGTTTCTTGGCAAGTGAAGCAGTGGAGCTCCTTAAGAGGATTCAAAAAATTATGCATTGCAATGTTATGGTTCCTAAGTCTATGAATGTTGTATTTCGAAGAATTGGATTTGCCATTCAAAAGGGATTGGCGGCGCAGCTTGTTGCCCGTCTCCCATCAATTTCTATGTAACTTTTTTTAATCTTTTAATGTAGTAATTAGGTGTTGCTCGAGTTATAAATTCTCGCAAAAAAATATATAATTTTACGAAATCCTACGCCATAGTCCCTTGTATAATTTTACAAATCAGAGAAGCATGTGTGTTAAAAAGAGTAAAATAATATGGGTTTTTGGTGTAATGGGACAAGATTTTAAGGGTCATGCTGCAAGTATACGTTGTTTTTCTTTAGGAATGTTTACACTCACGCCCTTCTTAGTGTTTCCAATAACATATATGTTCCTTTTTTTTGCGATTACACTTCTATTTCTTGTATACTTACAAATTCATAGTTGTGTCCTTATGTTAATGTGATGTAGCGTCACAGGTGTAACAACGAAAGGGTGCTAGTATGAATTTTTAAGAATATAATGTTTAGAATAAAGGCAAAAGAGTTGGAGGGCATAATTGTTCTTGAAAAATTCAGAAAGATTCGGTGTAAAAATACTCATGTAAAAACGTCGTATATAAAAGGAATTTTTATATTTGTGTTTTTTCGAGTTTTTCTTTGTAATACTTATACCCCGAATATTTTATGTGCAATTGGTATGTGCTCCTATATTCTTAAAAAAATTTAAAAGATTGTTCTTATGTTAGTGCAAAATAAGGACACAAACGCAGGAATGAAAGGACACTGTTGTAATATTTATAAGAATGTGGTGAAACAAAATTAATTGCAAAAAAAATCAGAAACATTATTATTATTATTATTATTATTATTATTATTATTATTTGTATTTGGTCGGAAACAACTGTTGTTATTGGAATAGCCCGGAAGAGCACAAGTTTAAAAATCCCTATTTTTTAAGATCTGATTAGCGATCATATTTTGGAATGTGGTAGAAAGGGAAGTAAAAGGAAATTTTGACTTTCTCAAATTATTTTTGTACCATTTTTTATGTATGTAATAATATTTTCCTTTTCCATCCGCTCAATTTGGAATGAATCCCTCCCGTTTGGGAATTTGAATTAAGAATGAAAAAGTAAGAAATTATTGTTTTATTTAAGGTATGGAATTTGCTTTATTTTGATTACATGATATTTCATTAAGCGTTATAAATTAGGATTTTTATTTTTCAACAAAACTTCACCTTTATTTTTTTCAATTATACGTGTGGCATGCGCAAAGAATGAATGTAGCAGAAATGAAAATGTTAAGGTGGATGTGTAGACACACATGTAAAGATCGGATTCGGAATGATGTAATCAGAAAGAAAGTTGGTGTAGCTCCGATCGAGGATAAGATGCGAGAAAATCGCTTAAGATGGTTTGGACATTTGCAAAGAAGATCAGTTGATGCACCAGTTAGGAGATGCGAGTGTTGGGATGTTGAGCCGGCTAAGAGAGGGCGAGGACGGCCCAAGAAGCGTTGGAAAGAGACCATACGAAGGGATCTTAGTTTTGTGGATATAAGCTCGGGATTGACTCAAGATAGATCTGAATGGAGGCGAAGAATCCATGTAGCCGATCCTACTTAATTGTGGGAAAGGCTTTGTTGTTGTTTGTTGTTGTTTGTATACGTGTGGCATGTGCTTTGTTGTATGTATTGTAGCGGATCAGATCAAATGTATGTTGATATGTCAGGATCCCTATGTTATTCACATTTTTTGAAGTAATGATACCCACTTTCTTCGCTTACCCTCACTAGAACTCCTTGAGTTCTTCTAGGTACGTGTGATGGGTGAGGAAATAGTATGAGACGAGCCCCATTGAAAGAGCCTTTCTTTCCCTATTACTACTTCCCATAGGGGGCTGGATAGATAGCTGAAAGCCCTGATCAATGACAGCAAAGAAGCCGAGCGGGTAGCTTAGACTGAGAGACGCTCCCCGACGCCTGGAAGATAAAGAAAGCCTTTCTATCTAGTTCTTGCTTTCCAGCTAGACGCACGGTTCCCTTAACTACTCAAGGGACTGGTTACTGGACTCATTGGGTACGTTTAGTTACCGGGATGTGATAAATTGGGGTGGGGGTAACTTCATGTGAATAGTAGATGGTTAGATGGTTATAAAGATTGGAGAGGGTTTGAATAATAAATGCAATGTGGTATCACATTGATTTGTGATAGAATTCCAATCTAAGAACAAGGGATAAATTGGGTTACCCCGAAGTAACCCGATAACCAAACGGGCCCACTAACGTCAACATTTTTTCCATAAAGTTTATTTTTCATTCTTTAAATTCACGACGCGTTATTTTTGGCATCACTCCCTGTCAATTGATCCGTCTGTTGAGATATTAGATTGGTCGATTTTTTCTGTATTGCAGCAAAATCTCTTCTCAAATCCAATTATTATGCTTAACAACAAATTAAGTTCAAACGAAACATCGTTAACAGGTTGTATGATTAAAATGTTTACGTCTAACGAAGAAAACAGATACAAAGGTATCCCTATCTAATCTGCTACCATTCCTGTATTATACTGATTTGGAAATTCACACTTCATGTATGTGTGTATGATTTCTTAATATTCATGGCACATCGGATCCTCGATCCATAAAATTTTAAAATCTCTTGTTGTAAACATAGTTACGGCAACGTGATCATCTTAATATACTATGTGGGAGCGTTTGCACGTGATTTCGAGATGGTTTCTTAATTTAAGCAGTGCTTTCTCTCCACCTCCATTCCACATTTTATCTATTAAGTATTCTATTCATCACTTTCTTTTTCGGTTTCTTGCTTAGTAGTTGACCAGATCTGTTTGACCACTTTGATGTCATTATCTCCCATCCAACTCCAAAACTCCCATCGGTTTCCCTTCCAATCAATTATAAAGGAAGGAAAGGAAGGATCTCTTCGACCTCTCCTCCTCAAAAACCATGAACTCACGTCTCTTCTCGTGCTTCCTCCCTTGCTTCGAGCTGTGGTCAGCCAACAACACCACGGCTGACGACAAAGACTGGACGTGGGTCGACGTAGCCGCCGTCAACCCATCAGCCGTACAGTGCATGCTCCAGAAGCTAGACGGCGACGGCGAAGGTCGAGTCTACCTGCAACGACCCATTGCAGTTGCAGAGCTCGAGGATGTGATGGCGGAGATCAAAGGCATTATGGCCGAAGCTTCGCTCGACGAGAACTGGCTAGATTGTGTGGAGGATCTCCTTGACGCGTTTGAATTCTACGATAGGGATGGTGACGGGGTGATCTCTGCGGAGGACTTGGGCGGGGCGCTGAAGGATGTGGTGGTGGGAGTGGAGGAGAGCGACCGGAGGAGGTGGGCGGCCGAGTGCAAGGAGATGGTGAGGGCGTTTGATCGGGAGAATCTCGGCGGGGTCTCGTTTGATGACTTCGTGCTTATGTTGACTTCTAATGTTTAGATCATTTGGGTTTTCTGTTGGCTTTGATTTTTCAGTGTAGTTTTACTTGGTCTCGATTTTTTTCGGACATCGATGAGAAGGAAAGGATAATGGAAATCTCTTCCTTACTCAAACCAAACAGGAAAGAAAAGTAAACAGTATCTATAGATCATCTCTTCGTATTCCTTGTACCCTATTTTTGCTATAAACAGGGCTCGTAGATCGTGCCATCTCAAAACTTCAATGATATATGGGAAATTACGGCAAAGGTGTTGTAATTCTGTTTGTTTATTTATTTATTTGTGATTTCGATTTTTGATTTATATCTCTGACTAATGTTTCACATATCTTCTAAATTTCGTTGAAATTTAGAGACATTTGTTATTTTATCTTAATGGTCAAAGATCTGGTTTTTCTTTAAGTTGCTTAAATGTTGATCGGAACTTTGACCATTAAGATAAAATAGCAAATACCCTCGGATTTGAGCGAAGTTTGGAGGATATGTGAAAAAGTAGTAAAAGAATAATCTATAAGGCTTGAGTTTGGAAATCAAAATCGCGAAAAAAAATGTATTTCATCACCTATGCTATAATTCTTATTACAGTACTGCTGTATTACCACAACAATGGTCTGAGTTCCTACTATTTACTTTCGTAGTGAATTGGATATACCTACAACTTTCTACTTTTTAATTCATTAGTAAGTAAACTCCCTCTAATAGTTACGGCATATGATCTTCCGAAATAAATACAGAAGCAAAACCTTTGCGAATATGTCAGGATCGTTACGCATTAGCATCAACGATAACATAAAAGAGCAGTAAAGAACCAACTGAGAAAATTCACAAACATAAATAAGGACAAAAATCTAGGAGTACAGTTGTAATTATACAAATGATAATAAAAAATAAATGAAACCATTGTGTATGATTCTCTCTTCTAGCTAGCACATCCTTCCATCTAATCCACTTGTAGTCATGTGCATGTTCAACTTTTTAAAGAAAATTAAGAACTTTGAAGCGTCAAAAAAATCAAATCTTAGCGTTCTCCTATAAAAAATTAAATATATATACTATGAGATTAATGTTCAGTATGTATCAATTGGGGTCGGATCTCCATTAAGCTACTTCTAACTAATTAATCAATGCCACAATTAATAAAGATAAGTATTCCTAAC
Organism: Ottelia alismoides; assembly: GCA_037367405.1. Taxonomy (NCBI): domain Eukaryota; kingdom Viridiplantae; phylum Streptophyta; class Magnoliopsida; order Alismatales; family Hydrocharitaceae; genus Ottelia; species Ottelia alismoides. The sequence continues at coordinate 937,971 of JAZKJV010000595.1, forward strand.
ACAAGAACTTATTAAACTTTTATATTTACATTAGAATAATGTCCATGAACATACATTATCAGTGGATTCAATTTTTAATATATGTCATTGACTACAAAAAAAATATAGTGTAGATGTGTTTCTCAGTTATTATATAATGTGAGCCACTGTATAAAACATAATTATGCAGAAAAAGTTCCCATCTACACCCGTATATCTATCATTAGCAAATTTCACATGTATCCCTTATCTTATCATAAAAAATGAGGCGTGTCTTTTTCATGTTATATCCATACATAAAACATCATATTTCACATAAGCCCTTAACTTGTTCGTTATTCGAACTTATCTTATAACTTGTTCGTTATTCGAACTTATCTTAATTCACAAATCATTAAGTAGCTTTGGAAGCTTTGATGTCTTAACTGCCAACAGAAACAATTCATAAATATAACATAACTTGAGGATGTAGGCATATGGTGCTTTTGTGTCTTGTTAGATTTTTAAGGAATATATGGTAGAAAACTTTCAAATCAATTATTAAGACTTCATAATAAAATAAGAAGATAATTAGAATAACTAATTTATATAGAATTTGAAAAAATAATTAACTAATAAATTTAAATAATACAACAAGTATCTAACCTATTAATGGATGGGATTTTATTTTTTCACAATCAGTTACAAGTACGTAAAGAAACAATTGGTTTTATTCTAAAATAACCTACATCTGTATACAAAAAGACATTGATATATTTTCTATTAAGAAAAAATATCCTTCCTTAAATCAACTCTACATTTCCGATGCATCTTTTGTAGAGATGCCCGTGAATTGATCAACTCAACTCACGGATAGGACAGTACAAACAAGTGACCTGAATACCTCATAACATCATTACTTTATATGGAGTAAATAGGAAATGTGGTTAGAAATTATGCCAAGATTTTGAACGATAAGAGATTGGTGCATTGTAGGAACTGCTTACCAAGAAGATAGTTGCACAATGACATCTATGTGGTAATGTCTATGCTTATGTATCCACAATCGCTCAGAAATCTGCAGTTTATCTTTACAGCGAAAGGGACTAGGCAGAGAAAGAATAATCGAGCGCATTTGTTACAGACGTTATGTGGTAATACACTTATTCTCCTTGACAATCTTCTGCCATTTATTTATCTCAATTCCATGGTTCAAGGTTATCTCTTACATCTTCATTCTCATCTTCACAACCCATACAATCACCACGTCCACAGAAATGATGGATACAATGCTCACTATGCAAACACGATAGAGAAATATTGAATACAATAGATTGCATTTATCGTAGGTGGAATCTTTAATAAACGACATTTTTTCAAAAATATACGATAATAAATGCAAGCAAGAAATTTACATAGCGCTAAAACATAAAGAATCAAATTTTTTAGAGTTCGAGTTATTACATTAGTAGGGATTGAACAAACTCGCCTTGCACTAAAACAAAAATGTTGGAACAGCGTGAGTAAGTGTAGAATGATAGGGATGAAATTTGGAAAAGTGAATAAAGATAAACTTAAAATTTACACAAAGATTTAAATTATATGAGGAGGACTAATAAAGCTCCGGAACGAGAGTATCAAGCCCAAAACACTTTGGAGAACTGTTATGTTTGAGTTAGTCATGCAAGTGAGGATTTCTTAAGATGTGTTTATAACCTCTACGTGGATGGACATATTTTGGATGTTACTTCTTGAAATCATTTACAACATGATCTTTACGTAGATATTTTTGGAGGATGTGAGAAATATCAAGATTCAGCTTTGAGTCCATTTCTTTTTACTTTGATTATCAAGGTTCAGCTTTGAGTCCATTTCTTTCTAATTCTAGAAATCCTTTGATGACTATTTTGACATTAACATTGGTTTAGATCAAGGTTCAGCTTTAAGTCAGTTTCTTTTTACTTTGATTATGGACGAGTTGACAAGCCACATTCAGAATGAGTTACCTTGGTATATGTTATTTGTTGATGATATTGTGTTGATTGACGAGACTAGAGATGAGGAAATGAGAAGCTTGAGGTCTGGATATATGCATTGGAGACTAAAGGATTCTGTATAAGTAGGACTAAGACGTAATATATGGAGTGCACCTTTGATGGAAGCAATGGTGAAGGAATTGAGGTGAAGATTGGTGTCAATAACATTTCGAAGAGAGATTCCTTTGGATATCTGGGATCTATTTTGCAACAGAATGGGGAAATTTATGGAGATGTTACTAATAGAATAAATGCAGGCTGGCTAAAGTGGAGAGGAGCCTCTGTTGTTCTCTGTGATAAGAAGATTCCTTTAAAAATTAAAGGAATGTTTTACAAAGCAGTCGTGAGACCTGTTATGCTCTATGGATCTGAAGGTTGACATGTGAACCATAGACATGTGCAGAGAATGGTTGTAGAAGAAATGAAAATGCTAAAGTAGATGTGTGGACACACACATAGAGATCGGATTCGGAATGGCGCAGTCAGAAGGAAAGTTGGTGTAGCTCCGATAGAGGATAAGATGCGAGAAAACCGCTTAAGATGAGTTGGTCATTTGCAAAGAAGATCAGCGGATGCACCAGTTTGGAGATGCGAGTGTTGGGATGTTGAGTCGGCTAACAAGGATGAGGACGACCCAAGAAGTGTTGGAAAGAGACTATACGAAGGGATCTTAGTTTTTTTTATATAAGCCTGAGATTGACCCAAAATAGATCTGAATGGAGACGAATAATCCGTGTAGCCGACCCTACTTATTGTGGGAAAAAGCTCTGTTGTTGTTGTCTGAGAGAAATATCAAGATATTTATATACCTCTCTCCATTCTGATTATCATCTCAAAACAAATACTTACCGCATCCTAAAATTAATTTCAATATGAAATGGATATGAATCAATCACAAGATAATAGTAAAAATATTGTATCCATTAACTTAAATGTACACGTAATAGATGTATTATATGACTCACAGCTGAAACAATTACGGTAAAAATATGTAGTCAGTAATAATTATATCAAGTAGATGAGAGAATGCATAAAATCGATAAACATTATTATAAAGAAATCTACAATTATATAATGTATTAAAATAAATATACAAATATCAAAATTAACCCGAATACAAATATCAAAATTCTACAATAGAATAAATTTTATGGTGATTTTTTTTAAATTTGACACCATTAATAATTGTTATTTCAAAATTTAGAAAATAACAATGGATAAGTGTTGTTATATGAATTGTCATTACTAATATAGCAAATGATATGACAACCTCGTCAATTTCTAGTATAAAAAATATTTTGCAGTGAATAATATTTGTTATTATATATTTTATTTTATAATGAACAATATAGTGATGGAAAGTGTCACTATAAACTTATTTTATTAAAGGGAAGTTTACATAAAACAACTATAAAATAAGCATATACATAATGCGGCGGAGCATTTGCACATGAACTCTAATCAAGTTTTTTCTGCAGTGCACCCACTTCAATTGCACCTATCATTAACAATAAATTTATCTCTCTCTCCTCGTCGGTTTCTTGTTTAGTTCGTGTACTGGATCTGCTCGGCCACCAGTTTCAATTCAACCAATACTAACGGAAGGATCTCCTCATCTTCAACAACAAAGAAAACCCATCAAGCCCCTTCTCTTCTCTTGTCTCCCATGCTTCGACTTGTGTTCAGCCAACGATAACGTCACCGGCGCCGACGAAGACAGGTAGGCCGATGTAGCCACCATCGGCCCATCCAGGGGCGCAACTAGCATATAGATTAGGGGGGCATGATTCCTCCTTAATTATTACATTTCATTTATATAATGTTGTTAAATTTTGATATGGCCCCTGCGCAAACTGTAAATATATAATAAATAATGTCGAATATTATTACTAAATGGTTAATGTCTTATTCGCAAAGTGTCCTTCCCTCCAATTAATGAGCTAGGGTTTGAATCTTGTGCTGCATTTTTAAAAAAAAAATAGCTCTGCTTGCTCACTTTACCTCTCTCCGTTCTTTCTTTTGTTTAACAAATTAATTCCATCCTTTCTTTGTTAAAAAATATTTCTACTCACTTTAAATATATTAACATTATAAGTATAATTTATTATAAAATGATATTGGGCTCATTTATCTCTCCCATTATTTCTAATTCTCTTTGTAAATGAAATAAATTTTGTTGTTTTCTTTTAGATATGATTTTTTTTCGTTAAAACTATTAAAAAATCACCATTGGAAAAAATGCTCTCAAAGAAAACTACAGGGGTGTGGGGGCAAGTTACCCAGCTGAGGCGTGTGAGGGGCGCGCGCGTGCCAGGTGTCGAGCTGTGGATGGAGGCAGATGCACGGTCCCGATGAAGCCTTCTGGAGGATCCAACGGTTCTGACGCAGAGGCGAACGTGGGTCGCACGTGGCCGTCAGATCATGGATCTCACGGCCTGACAGGAGCAGGCTACGTGCGGCTGAGATAAGAACTGGCGTAGAGGGGTGATCCGGCGGTTGCGAGAGGATCAGGAAGAACTCCTCCTAGGGGAGCTTCTCCGGCGATCCGGAGACGATCCAGACGGACGATAGAAGATCGGAGAGGTGGGTTCTCCTCGCTTTGGTGTTCCGCGTCGGTTGATGGTCTCCGATGAAGGCCCCAACAGTCGGATCCTCCGGCGAGGGAGGAGCGACCTGGAACAGCTCCGACGAAGGGTGGAAGCGCGGCTAAGGGGGGTCTCTCGCACTTATTGACCTGCAAAAAGAAGCTTATGCTCGGAGGGATGCTACGGCATAGGTTATTAGCTAAAAAAGGAAGAGAAGCGGCGTGGATGGTCGACGGGGGGTTCCGACGGAGGTGATGGGGGGAACCCGACTCGATCTAGACCCAGATGGCCCAACTCAAGGTGGTCAGGTCGCGTAGGGAAGGTGACGATGAGTCGAGGAGTCGATCTATACGGCTAAGGTGGATTGGTGGGACTCCGGCCACTAGGGCGGAGCTGGCAGAGCGGGGATGTGAAGATCGAATCTAAAAGACGAAATGAAGCCTAAGGGATCTACCTGATGATCGCAGTCGACTGGGGAGGAGTCGTTGGTTCTCCGGTGATCTTCCTCGATGGAGCGTCACCTCCAGATGCTCGAGCTTCGCCGCGGCAGAGCACGACGACAAGGGTCGCCGGACCTGGGCTGCACACCTCCAAATCCCCACTCAGACACTCGAGCTCACTCGCTGTCACTCAAGGAACACGGTGGAGGTCCTGGGAGTCGAAGACGAGAGCCAAAGGTGCGGCTAATGGAGGAAGAAGATGAGACTATGTAGTGGTAGGGATCCAACAAAGATGGAGTCGGGCATGGCATTCTGATGCACGGATCCCTAGGAAGATCCTCGGGCGTGGATCAGGGATGAATCAAGGTTAATCGGGGCCTGGGGTTTAGGGAAATGGTTGGCGGATCAGATCGTGAAAAATGAAAGAAATCGGGTCCTCGGTGCAGATCCGCGCAAAGTGGTCCAGGGGGGCAGTTGACCGAGGGCCAACGTTCCCCCTGGACCAATCAGGAGCCACCACGTATTAATAATTTGTAAATTAAATTAAAAATAGTAAATGACTTTATTTCAAAATATTTTAAAAATGAAAAATGTTTATTTATTTCAAAGTATTTTTAGTGATTTTTATTTATTTTTTTGAAATATAAATTACGTATTTACATTGTAATATTATTATATGCATGTGTATATACCTATGTGTTTTTTATTTTTATTTTTAATTATTTTATTTATATATATTTATTCCAATTTTATATTTTATTTATTTACATCATAAAATATGAAATATTAAAAGATTTTTATTGAATTTTTCTTAATTATTTACAAGGGTGAAATAATTACAACTTTTATTCTATGTACATGGTATATATACACTGATGAGAGAGAAAGTATTTATTTTTATTTTTATTTTATTTTTCTCATTTTTATTTTTACAATATATAAAAAATATGGGAAGCACAAATATATTTTTATTTTTAGAAAATTAATTATTTACATAAATAGGGGCATTTACACCATGTTGAGTCATCCTATCTCTCTCTACTTATTTTATTTTGCGGTCAGGCCCTTGCGGAGCCTTCCCTTGGGTTCAGGTCACTCAATATTTGTTCTAAATATTTCCCTCTTGTTCTTTATTTCTTTATTCTTTTATTTTTGCACAAAAACATGTAAATTATTAGTATTTACACAATGCATGCTCTTTGTCAATTTATTTTATTTACATAAATATACATGGTGTTTTGTAAAGATTTTTAGCTAAAATAAAAGAATAAAGAGTGATGAATGAGGATTCATCACCCCCCTATACTTAACATTGCTAGTTCCTTAGCAAACACTTATTTGAAAAAGAAGTGAAAAAGGAAAGAAAAAGAAAAGGAGGGAAAATGAATGAATCAATGCTTATTATTAAACTTGCCTTCATTAAATTGGGGTATGGAGCTCGGTCAGATCTTTGGATTATTAATGTGTCGGAACCTTATTTGGACTTAGGTTTAAAACTTAACAGCCTCTAAGATCCACCAATCTATAGTCAAGACTCCTCAATAATCCAGATCAGAACAAGTCTACATACACAAACCCTGAAGACCATGAATCTTTCCTTGTACCGTGTAAGTGGGGTATAGCTCTCCACCTCAGAAGTAGCAAAATGACAACCCTCCCTGATGAATCCCGTATTCATCATGCTAAAATTGGTCATTTAGGCTCTGTCCCCCATCATCCACTTGCAATTAATCATTAATAGAGCATTATCAGCATTCATACATGTGTAAATAATATCTGCATTTCATCATGCATAAATTGCATTAAAAATCCCTTGTGTAAATTAGCCCAAAAAGCCGCTAACTTCTCACATTTTTAGTTAATTCATTCTAACTCCGATTGACCTGAAACCATCTCCATTGTGTAGATATTACTAACTTTATTAAATAAAAAATACAAAAAATTACTAACCCCAATAAGTGTCAAATAATCCCAAAGTCAAATTTCACATCTGACAGACTAAAATGAGCATATCTCCTACATACAGTGTCCGATTTTGGCTACTCACTTTTAAAGTACTCCATTTTCAAACACCTTCAAAACAAAGACCAATTTCATAAAATTCGGAGCTCATATGTGAAAGTTGGGTTTTGGGCCTCTTTTGCGCATTTTAACTTCTTGCTAATTTTGACCTGAGATTTTATGTGCATAACTAACTCTTTTAATTTTATTTCTTTTTCATTTGTGTCCTTTGATGAAAGTTTTAATAAGAAATGAAAAAATTCAAATCCTAATTAAAACTGAGATCAAAGAAATTGACCAAGTCCAAGTGACCGTTGTCGGTTTGTGCAAAAGTTGTTTGTTTCTTACCTTTATTTTATTTTCCTATTTTCTTATCCTTTAAAAATCCAAAAAAATTAGATTAGTGTGTAATTAATTTTCTTATATTTTATCGTGTTTTTTCTAGATTTTTTATCCTTTATAAAACCACCAAAAAAATTACAAAACTCCAAAAATCGGTTTTTCGTACACAAGGAAAGCCACCAAAAATACCACTTCGCACAGGTGACCTCTTTTGCTCCCGGACCCTTCATGAAAGTTGTAGATCTCAACGAGACGAACAACTTTCGTGAAGAAAATTTTTCGATCCGAAGTCATCTTCTATCTCTTTTTCCCACTTTAAAATCTGAAATTTTTTTGGTGCCACGTGGCAGCTCCAGGGCATGCCACGTGGCACCCCGCCTCACTCTCTCTCTCCTGGTCACACCGGGTCACGTGCCTAGCACGTGACCCCATCTTCCCCTTCCTCCAGCCGTTGCCAAAGCCGCCCCCCTCTCCTTGCCGTTCTCCCCCTTGTAACCGCCGCCGCCATGCACGGCCTTAACCACCACCACCTCGCCAGCCGTTACTCCGCCCCCTCCGCGTAACCCCCCCCCCCCCGCCAGCCCCTATAAAGCTCAGCCCTCGCGCCAAGGAGCGCCCATCCGCCATTCAACCAAGGTGCCGGTGACAGCGGCAAATCCTCATCGACGCGATCCGAGGTGACCACCCACCTCGTAGCAGCCGCTTCCTGCGGTTGTGCAAGCTTCGTTGGCCTATCACCGGCCATTGAGGCAAGAATCGGAGCCGTCCTCCGCCTCCTCCAACCTCCAGACGACCCACCACCACACCACCTTCCTTCGATTTTTTTTACTAACGTTGCAGGTCCGCCGCATAGCAGCAACCTCGCCATCAGTCGCAACCTCGCGCCCAGCGCCTCCGCCGCTCCGCCTCGCGACTTCGCCCTGCTCCGACCTCCGCAGATCGCCACGCACCTCTGCAGATCGCCACCAGCCCGGCGTCACCTTCGCCTCGCCGCGCCTCCGCCCAGGCCCTCCGATTCCGCCTCGCCCCTCCTCCGCCTTCGCGCGGAGGCGCCGCCTCCGCCCTCGCCCAGGAGCTCCGCCGCGACGCTCCTCCACGCCTCCCAGGCGCTTCGCCCGCCCCGCCGGCCCTCGACGCACAGGCGCCGTTGGATCGGGCCCTCCCCCGCCCTTGATCCAACGGTCGTGCTCACGACACGCGCCCTCCCCCCAAGCCTTGAGGCTTGGGCTGACCGAGCCTAAGCTTCGGGGGCATCCGAGCCTCCCTCAGCTTCGCCGCCCCCGAACCTCAGGTTCGTCATCCGAACCACAGGCTCGGGATCTCCGAGCCCCGCCCGAGCCTACGCCTCCCTCCGAGCCTCCCGGCGCACGTGCTTCGCACGTGCGCGTGGGAAAATTGCACCGAAGCCCCTGGCCTTTTCAGAAATTGCAAGAAGGCCCCCGCCGGGGGTAAATTATAGAGGAGCCCCTCCGACTTTCATAAATTACAGATAAGTCCTCCCAGGGACCTTTTTGCAAAGAAAAGATTATTTATTTACATTTTAGTCCCTGGAATTTCAATTTAGCATATCTTTGTCATACGGACTCCGATTTTAGCATATAATATGTCGTTTCGAAGCTAATTCCGTGCTTTACAACTTAGCATCATTTGTGGACAGATTTGAGGCTTTTTATTGATAATTATTATTGAGTATATCTGTTGTCATTTGTAGGCTTATTTTGACATTTCTGTGCCACAAGTAACTTGAAAAAAATTGACGATTTATTTTTGCAGGGATTTCATTTATGCAATGGTGAAATTGATCTTAGATTTGAGGACTTAATTTTTGCAGGGGTTAAATATGGGTTTATTGAGTTGTGGACTGCAATCGTTTCTTGAGAATAAAATTTGAAGTATTTTGAAGATAAATCTGATATCTATACGTGCATCAGGGTTTAATTTGACACATATTTCTGGATTTGATATCTTCTGATCTGTGATTTAATATAGAGGAAATTGATCATCACTGTTTGGTTGGAATTCTAAATCACAGATCCTGAGCTTAAATTCTGTTTATTTTTGCATAGCAATTTCATCGTTGCATTGTATATTTCTTAACACAGAAATTAATCGAACATTGATTGATTATTTAAATTGATTCAAAGCCACGCAACTAAAAATCACCGTTCCCTGAGTTCGACCTTGGTAAACTTGCCAAGTAAAAATACTCCACAACATTCAAGGTTTGTGGTATTTTGACGACCGAAATTCGCCTCATATACTACAATTATCGACTATTAAAGAGGTGGATTTCGCTTCCATCAAATGGCGCCGTTGCCGGGGAACGGCGAATGTTTAGGGTTTTGAATCATTTTTTATAATTAATTTTTGTGAAATTAATTTTTGTGACATATTTTTTTCTTCTTTTACATTTTTTTCCTTTTTGCATTATTTTTTTTCTCTTCTGATACTAACTGCAATCTCTCTCTCTTTGCAGACTTCTGGAGCAGAATTTACAGATATTAAATCAAGGATCTGCGATGAAGATTTGTATTTTAATTTTGTGAGCGAGAGTTAGCATAAGTTTAAATTTCTGCATTATTCACAGGGTCCCTCTCTCCTTGTACCCTGTCAAATTGTAATATTCAGGACTGGACTCTCTGTGGCTTGACGTAGAATTTAGGAGCACATACGCTAGATTAGAATTATTTGATTGTGCTCGTAATTTTTAGGCCACACTTTTCACTAATTAAACGCACTGTAGATCGTTCAACATTAGCCAAAAATTTCAATCAATTCTTCCCGCTAATAGAACTATCTGTCTAGGGCGTTTTTCATCTGTGCATATCATTTAGTGTAAATTTTAATTCCTTGTACTGCATCCCGCATGAAGAACGCGAGGAGTCATTGTAAGTCTTTCTCTTAAGCATGCATCATTGATTTACGTTTGCATTGGCTTTTCCGATTCTTCTTCTCGAGTTTTACAACTTAAGGATTCAAAGGAATTGGGACTGCTCGTTAGGCGTGAATTTTTGTGCTCACATAAACCACAGTGATAACCTTATCTTAAAACTGGGACTGCTAATCAAGGTGATTGTAAATAAATTGACATAAAATTAATCTGTGTTTGGTGGAGAGGAACCCACTCATTGTTTGTAAGGACCAGAACGCACACTTAGGAAAGAGCCCAAAACCGAAGTAGTTCATTCAGACTACTGAGTTTAAATAATTAGCTACTTTTCAGTGAGGGTCTCGGGTAGCCGTTTACGGTCCGACTTCCCTTAGCAGAGTAGGTGGTTTGGAGGACACCGCGGAAGGCTCCGTCCTCAAGTAACACGGGTGGCCGTTTACGGTCCGTACTTACACCTATACTGGCTGAAACTAGGAGCAACTAGTTGTATGAACTCGGGACAGTCTTTGTGAAATATTTCGGCACCTAACAGCTCCGCTTAATCTGCAAGATTGTTTTGTCATTAAATTAAAATTGAAAAGATAAGCGGCCGAACCCTAACGTGCCTTCACCAGTGTTGAGTGGGTGAATCAACGTGTTTGTTTTGTGTTTGATTTGTGTGCATCAAAGACTTTGCAATCGCAAGTAAATCATGGTTTGTTAATCATTCCATCCATCTTGACAAGATGTCGGCACAATGGCCTTCTTTTCCGATCTCCACGACCTTGTCCCGATATTCTTCTTCTCACACTCCTCAAGAGAACCTGAGCTTCAAATCAAATTCACCTCAGTCATCTTTCTCTTATGATCCCCCAACAAGGTAACTCTAAGACCCTGGTCTGGCCACTCTTTCCTCGAGGAGCGGGGTATTCCCTTCTAAGTTCAAGTCCAACCGGCTCAAGAAGAGGGGGAAGAAGAGAATGGACCATGGCCAGTGTAGTCATGTATCCTTGGGAGCTCAACCAGTGTAGCTAAGTCTCCCTGTTGCAAGCTCTATAAGATGGAACATGAGTCTCAAGCTTTGCTTATTGCACTATATACACTCCGGTGGGATTATCATTTTCTATCAGACCCACCACTTTTTTTGGAGTAATTTTCTTTTTGCATTTTTTGATGTGCATATATACAACATATCTACAAAGTGCAGCATATATACATAAGAAGTTTTTCCTCTTGAGTCAGTAGACTATCCCTCTTTTGAAGCATTATTGCAACCCACAACTCCTGTCGTTAGACCTCATGGCAACCAGACCAAATTGAGACGCACTTCCTTCACTGTAAGAAGAAGAGAGGTTCCGCCTAGAAGTACTACCCTCATATGCTACCCCAAGTCAAGGAATACTGCCTCCTCACCACCGTAGAGAGCTCGGTGTAAAGTGCGGGTCCAAGTAAAGTCATTGTCTATATGAGTCATGTGTGTGTTGTTAAGTGCTCTACTTAGGCTCATCGAGATGACATATGATCATAGCCTAGTGGACTCAAAGAATTAAGTCACCATGGACATGAAAAATCTCAACCCTAAGCCCTATAAGGTTCCTCTTAGAATTAGGTGGATTAAGATCTTAACCAAGCTTAATTTTTCAATTTAATTCCAGGATAATTTAAATGTCAACTGTGATCCAGAAAAAAATATACAAGTATTTACAAAAATGCAATTCACAAAATATTTACACATGTGCAAAATTTTTGAAAAATGTTTTGAAAACATGGATGTATACATGAATGCAAGTTTTGCAAAATATTTACACAAATTTACACAAGGTTTTTGCAAACTTTTGATTTTCAAAACATTTTGCAAAAATTTTATACTATATACATAATTTTTATATCAAAATATTTACAAGCTATTTACAAAATATTTTTACAAACATTTTTACAAAAATAATTTGTACAACTAGCTATGTATGTGCAATAAAAGAATTTTATTTACAAGGATTTTTTTAAATTTTTATGGATTTTTGGGTTTTAGCCATTTTTATTTATTAACACACTCACACAAAGTACGAGTTATGGCTAAAGTATATATGAAATATATACACCCCCCTATACGTAGCTCAAACGATGTCCTCAGAGTCAAGAGCGATGAAGAAGACATAACTCGTGCTTAGTATAGGAAAGTGAAAAGGAAGTCTATATATAAAGATGAATGAAAGAATAGAAATGCAAGAGGATCTCGGGGTTTCCCCCTATACTTAGGATCAATTAATCCTAAGTATAGCAGGCCGTACACAAAGGGAAATCCGAGTGAAGAATGTACAGGGTCTACCTCCCCTTTACTTAGGGTAAAATATCCCTAAGTATAGGCAGCAAAACAGAGGTAGAAATGAATCAAAAGAAACTCAAAAGTCTCACACCCCCCCTATACTTAGGGTAAAGTGCACCCTAAGTATAGCAACGTCGAAGATGTAAATGGGGTGTTGGACTGAAGAATAGTGTGATATGGACAACTGGATCTATACAAGTCGGGAGAACAGTGATAATCAGGCATGAGATGCAATAGATGTGAGTCAAGAGACCACATCTCATGCAAAATGAATCGGGGCAACGTCAACGACCAGTGGTTCATGATCTAGATATGGCTTGAGCCGCTGACCGTTAACACGAAAGGTACTCTCAGAAGACAAGTCAGATATATCAATACTCCCATTGTCGTGTACCTTTCTAACCAAGTAGGGTCCCTTCCATTTGCTCTGTAGCTTCCCTGAAAATAATCTCAACCTGGCATCGAATAACCATACTCGCTGTCCTGGCTAAAACTGCTTGTGGCTGATATGAGAATCATGCCACTCCTTCACTCTCTCCTTGTATTGTAGGCTGCTCGAAAAGGCTGCATCAAGAAGCTCCTCTAGGGCTGCTAACTTTGCCCTCCTCTGGTCTCCTACACCCACTGGATCCATGATGATGTCTGTAACTACCCAGAGTGACCTATGTCTAAGCGCAACAGGTAAATGGTAGGGCTTGCCATAAACGAGGCGAAAGGGAGACGTGCCCAACGGTGCCTTGAAGGACGTCCGATATGCCCACAAGACCGAGTCCAAAAGCTGTGACTAATACTTTCGGTCAGGGCGGACGACCTTCTGCAATATAGTCTTGATCTCCCTTTTCGACACTTCAACAAGACCATTGGTCTGAGGATGGTATGGTGTGGCTACTTGATGGTCTATGCTGAACTCGCTAGCAAGGGCCTTTACCTTGTCGTTGATGAAATGAGACCCCCTGTCAGATATCAACACTCGAGGTACCCCGAACCGTGAAATGATATTCTTCCTCAAAAATCTGCAAACAGTCCTAGCATCTGTGGTTCGTGCGGGGATGGCCTCAACCCAACGACTAACATAATTCACGGCCAACAGAATGTACTCAAATCCTTGACTCCTAGGGAATGGACCCATGAAATCGATGCCCCATGCGTCAAAAACCTCACAGAAGTGAATGGGCTGCATCGACATCATATCATGCTGTCCACAAGTGCCCCTCCTCTGACAGTCAATACACCTCTTCACGAATTCATCAGAGTCCTTGAAGAGGGTAGGCCACCATAGGCTGGATTGGAGCACTTTCTGTGCCGTTCTCCTCCTAGAGTGATGTCCTCTTGCCTCAAGCTTGTGGCAGTATGTGAGGATGCTATGGTGCTCCTCCTGAGGAATGCACCTACGCCAGACGCTATCCCCTCCCTCGTGATAAAGGACGGGATCCTCCAAGAGGTAGAACTTGGCCTTCGCCAGGAAGGTCTCAAGTCTCTGCCTGGGCCAATCTTGTGGGACTTTCTTGGCAACAAGAAAGTTCACAATATTGGCATACCAAGGGAGAGAGTTGATAGCAAGGATCGCCTCATCTGGGAAGGTCTCACAAATAGGCTCGATCTGCTCGGAATCCTCAAGATACCCCAATCGGGAGAGATGATCCGCCACCACATTCTTGACTCCATGATTGTCCTTAATCTCTATATCAAACTCCTGGAGTAGAATGATCCATATGGTCAATCTGGCTTTGGCATCCTTCTTTGTCATGAGGTATCGGATGGCGGTGTGATCAGTGAAGATGGACACTCCAGATCCAATGATGTCTAATCTGAACTTATCTAGGGCAAACACTACGGCTAGCATCTCCTTCTCAATGATTGTGTAGTTCCTCTGAGCTGCATCTAAAGTCTGACTAGCGTAGTGAATAGAAAAGGGGACTCCAATCCTCCTCTGTCCCAGCACGGCCCCTACGGCAAAATCTGAGGCATCCGTCATGATCTCGAATGGAAGAGACCAATCAGGCGGCTGCAGGACAGGAGCCTCGACAACTAGACTCTTGAGAGTCTCAAATGTCGCTAGACACTTATCATCCACAATGAACTCGGTGTCTTTCATCAGCAGATCAGTCAGTAGTCGGACAATCCGATTAAAATCATGAATGAATCGTCGGTAGAAACCGACGTGCCCCAGAAAAGATCGTAACTGCCGCAAGTTGGACGGTGGTCTGAGTTTCCTAATGATATCCACCTTGGTCGGATCAACCTCCATGCCCCTGTTGGAGATGATATGGCAAAGCACCGTCCCTTGAATCACCATGAAGTGACTCTTCTCCCAAGAAAGCACCAGGTGCACCTCAATACATCGTTGGAGGATGCAGTCTAGGCAGTCAAGACAGGAATCGAATCCGTCACCGTAGACCAAAAAGTCATCCATGAAGACCTCCAAGCACTCCCCTACCATGTCCTAAAAGATGGACAACGTGCACCTTTGGAGTGTCGCCGGAGCATTGCACAATCCAAAGGGCATCTATCTGAAAGCATATATCCCGAAGGGACAGGTAAAGGTAGTCTTGTCCTGGTCCTCTGGCACAACTGCCACCTGGTTGTATCCGGAGTACCCATCCAAGAAGCAGTAGTGGCTCTTCCCTGCCAGTCTCTCAATGATCTGATCAGTAAAGGGCAGGTGGAAATGATCCTTCTTGGTGGCCTGGTTCAGTCGTCTGTAATCCACGCAGACTCGCCAAGAAGTGGGTACCCGGGTAGCGATCTCCTCTCCAGACTCGCTGACAACTGTAGTGATGCCCGTCTTCTTGGGCACCACATGCAATGGACTGACCCACCTGGAGTCGGAGATGGGGTAGATAAAATCAGCGCTCCACCATTTCGAGATTTCCTTCATGACAACATCTCGAAGGTTTGGGTTCAGCTGCCGCTAGAACTCACACGACGGCTTCGCGTCCTCCTCGAGATAGATATGGTGGGAGCATAGGGCCGGACTTATCCCATGGAGACCGGCTACTCTCCATCATATTGCCTTGTGGTTCTTTTCAAGAACCCCCATCAGACAGGATTCTTGCTCTCCAGTCAAATCTGCTGAGATAATGACTGGGTACATCTCATTCTTGCACGCAAGGAACCTTTACTTCAGCGATGAAGGAAGCAGCTTTAGCTCTGGACAACATGGTGTTGGTGGATCTGGCCTCTGAAAGGTCTGAGTGAAGGCGGCCAAATCTGCATGGGAGAATGGAAACTCTCTCTCGCAATCTGAATCAGGCGAATGCTTCTCTGCTGGTATGTCTCTGCTATGTGTAGAATCAACCTCCTCCCTAGTTGTCGGCTCAGTGGAAGTCAGACACGGTATCAAATCATCAAACTCAGCCTAGTCAAAATCTGACTCTGAGGGATCTGTATCAAAATCACTAACAAAATCTGCCTCGCGATCGGGGACCGGCTCTGCTGCCTGAGATGTATCCTGGACCAGGGGTGCGCTATCCAAGCTCTCCTCTTCTGTCACCTGTGCATAAGCATACTCTGAATGTGAGAGGATGGCCTGTGCTGTTGGGTCTGCCTAAACTGCCTCATCATCTGTGATCACAAAGTCGCAGTCCTCATGGATGTCTCGCCCTGCATCTGTCATCTACTCTGAATATGAAGTCTGCTCGGAGCAAGTAGAATCTTGGGCTCTAGTATCCTCGATCGTCCCTATTTGTATACTCTCGCCCTCGACGTGAAAGTATACGTTCCCGCTATCATGATCGGATATCGCCTTGGCTGTGGCCAAGAACAGGCGTCCTAAAATGATGGGGGTATCGGTCACGGACTCAGGGATCTCTATGTCCAACACAACGAAGTCCACGGGGAATTTTAGGCCCCGAATCATGGCGACAACGTCCTTCAACAATCCCTTCGGCCTCTTGACAGACCGATCAGCAAACTGAAGGACCGTCCTACTCTGTCGTAGAGGGCCCAACTCGAAGCGGTCGAGTAGGGTTGCCGGAAGTAGGTTGATCGAAGACCCGCTATATAATAGAGTATGATCGAACCTCAGCTCCTGAATATGGCATCTGACATACGGGGCTCCTGCATCTGGCCTCTTGGCTGACAGACGGTTCTGAATCGCGAAGCACGTGGCGCGAGTGAGCACATGGATCTCTGACTGGTGGTTCCTCCTCTTCATATGAACTATGATCCTGTCTCTGAGTGATCATTGGAAGAGAGGGATGCGCTCCAAGGCCTCCTGTAGAGTCAGCTGTATCTGAAAACAGTCCATCATGTCCTGGCTGAACTCTAACTGGTGGGACTTTTTAGGTTTTTTTTGGTCCCCTTAGCCAAGCGGAGTGCTTGGGGAAAGGGGAGTGCTGGGTCCTTCTCAGATGAAGGACTAGGAGAGGGTCTGGGCTGCTCAAGCACGACAGAATCCACACATACATCATCAATCACCACAGATGGGTCAGAATAAATCAAACCCTTTCCTTTATTCACAGAATCGTCCTTAGGTACATGAATAGATGGAAAAACAACAGGACTAGCAGTAGAAGTATTGGTGGCCTCAGTACCACCCTCGGCATCTGGATGTACGCCATCAGTACCGCGCTCTGGCTCGGCATCACGTGTGGTGGCATCAGTACCACCTCATCCATCAGGTGAAACGACAGCCTCAGTACCGTCGGCTGGATCAACAACCCTGGTGGCATCAGAACCACCTCCTCCATCAGTTGAAATGACGGCCTCAGTACCATCGGCTGGATCAACGTCCCTAGTGGCATCAGTACCACCGTCATCATCTCTGGCGGCATCGGCACTGCTCCTCTCCTCGCCTGGCGCTCCTGAAGTGGCATCGAGTCTCGCTCAGACGAGGCACCTCCTGCTGGTATCCTACCGCTCCTAAGTGCAACAAAGTCAGCATCAAATATATATGCAGAAATGTCACCAAGTGAATCACTAGGAGTGGTGGACTCTATGAACTCTACCGACTCAGATTTCCTCTTCAGGTTGTTGGGGTTCGGCTCAATCTGGGCAGGGATGGCAGCCTTCCCTCTCACGATCTTCCTCATCTCCTGACGGAACTCGTCTATCTCCCGTCGAAAAGTAGCCTGCTGCTCGGTCATGAGGCGGGCTAGATCATCCAAGGCAGGATTCTCATAGGTCGGCCCATGAAAACCTGACGGGTAGCCTCGCTGGTAGTGAGGCTGCTGCTGCTGGTGGTGAGGGTGAGAGGGGTACTACTGCTGATGATACTGCTGCTAATGAGGCTGCTCTCGCCTCCAAGGTTGTCCCTGCTGATAGGGACGAGGACCATACTGCTGGTATGGGGATGACTGTTGCTGCTGAACTGGGGGCTGCTTCTGGTGTTGCTCACGCTGTTGGCCGTACTGGCGACCCTGGGCTGGAGGTTGTTGCTGGGAACTGCTGACCGACCAGCGGAATCCGGGATGATCTCGTCGGATACAGGGTTGGGGTCGGTCGTACCAAATCTCGTTGACATCCATCAACGGCTCCTGCTCGTACGAGGGCGGGGGGAGTACTGCCAAAGGCTGACCCGGCTGGTAAACCACCATCCGAGTGTCTTGGGATGGTGGTGGCTAGTAAGACTGCGGCGATTGCTGGTATGACTCCACCTGGACATGGTGAACATATCTAGGCTGACTGGAGTGCTGGGACGAGCTACCACTGCTGCTCGGATCTCCTCGTGACTTGAGACGGGGCTGAGAAGCCGTCTGTGCCTCTTGGAGACACATGATCTGTGTCTTCAGGCCACTCAGCGTCTGTGCTATCTGGTCGATCTGCGTCATGCCTTGGCATTGCTTCTTCTCGATCAGCTCGATCCGGCCCAGCTTCTCGATGATGATGCCCATGTCTGTGGCTGTAGACTCGGCATGTGTGGCTGCCGCGGACGAAGTGGAAGGACCAGCATCGACTCGTGCGATCCTCTAAAACTGCATGGTCGGTGGTTGTGGGCGTCCCTGAGTGTAGAGTCGGGTCTGGGACATCACTGTATAGTTCTCGGCCATCTCCTCATAGATAGCCCAGAACTGATCCTCATCCTTGGTGAAGTAGGAACCGCCACAAGAAGCGTTCACCAAGCCCTGCAGCTCTGGTGTGAACCCGCAGAAGAAGCTCTGAACTAGGTTCGGCTTCAAGATATCGTGGTGCGGGTATCTGTCGGTGATCTCTCTAAACATCTTCCATGCCTCATGGAACCGCTCGTTGGGGAGCATGGAGAAGTTGCTGATCAGGACCCTCGCTGCATTGGTCCGTCCGAGTGGATAGTACTTGTTCAAGTACTCGGTGCGGTGCTGCTCCCAGGTATGAACAAACCTCCCCAAATTCTTCAGTCAGTTGGTTGCTCTATCAACTAGTGAGAAGTGGAAGGCAATCATCCTAATGGTGTCCTCGTCCACCTGTCGATCGTGGACGGTGCTGCAGATCATCTCGGATTCCTGAAGGTGGAGATGGGGCTCCTCAGTTGCGAGCCCGTGGAAATGGGGTAGAAGTTGAATGGTCTGCGGGGGGAACTTGAAGTCCCCCACGATCGCTGGAAGAACTATCCACCGGTGAGTAAGCATCGATCCGGGGTTGTGCAACTCCCGCATCGGTCTGGCTCATGTTGTTGTTGCTGCCGGCTGGACTGGCTCATCGGGCCGATCTGGCATCTCTGGCCCATCTCCTGCGGCTCTATGCTGCTCGCGGTCGGCTCTCATCCGCTCCATCTCTCTCCTCATCTTAACCATGAAAGCCTCTAATCCCTAATTTGCTGTTGCATCATCTCGAGGGAGGCTATTAAGGTGTTGTTGATCACACCCTGGTCCAGGACATAAGTCTGCTCTGCTCGTGGGCCTCCGGTGCGGTCATCGCTGCTGCCGGCCATGGTCTCTACAAAGGCAAAAGACCCAAGCTCAGGTGTCGAAATATAATCTCTCTGTTGCTCTATCTGATCTGGCACCTCTGGACTGTCAGAAGAAATGTGGTGGGGGGGGGGGGCATGATGGAAGCGAACTCGGGTTCGAAGAGCGGGTCTTGGCTCTCACGAACCGACCTAGATGAACGGGTCGGAGTGCTCGTAAGCGGTGCAGCCAGAGGCTGCCTAAGGGACCTCCGACCCATCATCGTGATCTGGCGAGTCGGGCGGATTGAATCTAGAAAGCAAAAATGATCAGGCAAACAAATCCCAAGTTCACCAATGCGGCGCGAGCTGATGATCGTACGAGTTCGGTCTTATTATCTTGTCTTTTTTATTTTGGTGATAATACAGTCTAAAAGAGCGATTAAGCGAGTTGTTGGGAATCCAACGCCCCCAGGAGACTGTCCTGATCCCGAACTAGATGTTTCCCAGCCAGTACAAGTTGCGGACCATTTACCGGCTACCCGATCGGCTCGCTCTGTTAAGGATATTGCGGCTCGCTTTACCGGAGATCGGAGCGATCCTCACTGGAGAACGACTAGCCCAGAAGCATTAGTCTGAAAGGGGGTCGGATGTGGCTCTACCTAGTGTGCGTGTCACTCTCTCTCTCAATCAAACCATACAAAGAGAGGGTTGCTTTCCCAATACAGATTTTTTTGAAGTGTCTTTTAGGTCCAGTTTGCTTTACCAGTCCCAAATTTTATGGTCTTTCTTTTTAAACGTTTTTCAAGCAAACAACGCCTAACAAATTTTTCGAGTTCTCCTGATTATGTTAAGTTCAGAAAACAGGGGGAGAAGACGAAAAAGCCGATACACGATGAAATCAATGATGCATGCCGAGTAAGAAAGGTGTACCTGACTCCAGCACTCTACATGCAGGGTGATCCACGCATAAAATAAAGACTGAAAATAAACTACCTATTTGATGCATGAGGAAATCGGTCTTAACGAAGCAATTTCTACAAGGGAAGAACCAATGACTAACGGGTCAACAGGAGGGGTCGGAGTCCGATCTCGGATGCCGATCGGTGCTCGCCACAACGGGTCCTGCCAGCGCTGTATACGGCCTCTAGCGGCACGTGACCCCTCAAGTGACTAGGTTAGCCTTTTCTTTATTAATTTTTAATTAGGTCCAAATTACAATCTAATAGGAGCAGACATATAATTAGGTATTTGGATCCTAATCAGTTACGACACAATCAGAGAAAATCCTAAGCTAAGACCAAAACCGTGTAAATCAGATAAGTAGTAAAATAAAAGAAATCGAAAAAAATCCAAAACCGACGTAAATCACGTTGAGGTCCCCGAAGCACACCGATGCTCGGTGAAACAGACCCCGCAATCCACAAGTCTGGCTGAAAGTTCTGGCTGTCTATGTATTATTACAATATTCCAAAATACAATAAAAACTCTCCTCTCTTGCTCAACCTCTCGCTCTCTCCTGCGGCTCCGTATAGAAGGGAGCCGCCTCCGGCTTCCGCGGCTGCTTCGGCTCTCCGAAGAAAGCCGCCTCGGTCCTCGGGCCCTTGCAAGCAATCAAACAGAAGTGCGAGAAACAATTATTATAAAAACTAAGCAAGTCAAAATAAAACAGAGTATATGCAAAAATAGAACTAAAATAAACACACAAAGGTATCAAAACAAACAAAAACAAAATCAAATAAAAGAAAAGAAAAATAAAATG
This sequence comes from Ottelia alismoides, assembly GCA_037367405.1. Lineage (NCBI taxonomy): Eukaryota > Viridiplantae > Streptophyta > Magnoliopsida > Alismatales > Hydrocharitaceae > Ottelia > Ottelia alismoides. The sequence continues at coordinate 959,089 of JAZKJV010000595.1, forward strand.
AAAACAAAAGAGAAGCAAAAAGCCATGAAAAGCCGCGGACGAAAGAAAAGCCGCGGAAAAAGCCGCAAAAAACAAAACTGAACAAAAGCGAAAACCAAACGACTACTAAGCCGTGCTCCCCGACAACGACGTCATTCTGATGAGCTGAAAATGTGACCACGATCCGGGTGAAGGTATAAAAATACTCAAGGGTCGTTGCGACTCGGATCTCGCGACTCAGCTCAACAAGAAAATTATCAGAGACCATCAAAATAAGAGAATAAATCAATAACAGCAACATCGGTCCTCGCTATTTATTTAACCTGGTATAGCGACCAGGGTCGGACATAAGGAGCACGAATTGGCCGAGATGGCCAGTGAAGTAGTATGAAATGAAATAAAAAGAAATGTTTTTGGTGGATTTTTAAATATTTTTAATTTTTTTATATTTTTAATAAGAAAGAAAATATAAAAACAAGGGGAAAACACACAAACAACTATTTATCAAACATCACAAATAAAGCTAGAAAAATCAAAGAAAATTATTTTTATTATTTTTATATTTTTAGGTATTCTTGATGATATTCTGAGAATTTTATGCTTTTTAGTTGATTTTATAAAAATCAAAAAGGACAATAACAGTGAAGTAGTGTGCAATCAGATTTGAAAGGCTAATTGAAAATAACTAATTAGCTTATAAAAATCTGAGGGCAATTTTTTTTATAAAAAGTAAAAATAAAAACTAAACTAAAGAAACTGAAATTGCAATTATTTAATTTTTATATAATTTTTAATAATTTTTATATGGTTTTTAGTTTTTTTTAATTTTATGGGTTTTATAAGTCCAGATGACATGAAAATTGGAAAGAAACTCAAAAACCACAAAATAAACAATTTCTATTTTTTTAGAATTTTTAGATGAATTTTTATATTTTTAGTTGATTTTATTTTTCAACCATTAGCAAAAATGAAGGTTTTTTATTTTTTTAAAAAATAATAAAAAGCAACAAAAATGTCCCAAAAATTGAGTGAAATTTTTACACAGTAGTAGGAGCCATGTTTCCAAATTTCACCGGATTTGGATTTAATTTGATAATTTATTCAACCACTACAAAGGCTACAGCACACAGGGACCTATACACAATAAAACAAAGTTTTAGGGCTAAACTGGAACACGTGCTGGAAACTATAAGGGCATATGCATAAAAATCACATCAAATTCGCACATGTCTGAAACTGTACTCATAGGGGTATAAACGTATTTTTTAAAACTTAAACTTCAATCCATAATAGCCACAAACCCCAGCCCAGATAATGCAATAGCCCAAGATAACACGTGCCTAGCACGCGGTTCATATTCACAGGGACCGAAGTGTAATTCTAATTAATAAACATACAAACTGTAACAACTTGGAACTATAGGATCAAAGTTGCAAAAAGTCCAAAAAGCACGTGTCGAAGCACGTGTCTCACACAAACAGGGACTCAATAAAAAATATTTTAAACTAGAGGTCCAAATATGCAAATAACCCAAGAGTGCAAACTTATTTAATAGACTAAATAAAAACTAAAGAAAACTGTAGGGGTGTGGGCACAAGTTACCCAGCCAAGGCGCGTGAGGGGCGTGTGTGTGCCAGGTGTCGAGCTGTGGATGGAGGCAAATGCACGGTCCTGATGAAGCCCTTTGGAGGATCCAACGGTTCTGGCGCAGAGGCGAATGTGGGTCGCACGCGGTCGTCAGATCATGGATCTAACGGCCTGATAGGAGCAGGCTACGTGCGGCTGAGATAAGAACTGGCGCAGAGGGGTGATCCGACGGCTGCGAGAGGATCAGGAAGAACTCCTTCTGGGGAGCTTCTCCGACGATCCGGAGATGATCCAGATGACCGATAGAAGATCGGAGAGGTGGCTTCTCCTCGCTATGGTGTTCCACGTCGGGTGATGGTCTCCTTTGAAGGCCCCAACGGTCGGATCCTCTGGCGAGGGAGGAGCGACCTGGAGCAGCTCCGGCGAAGGGTGGAAGCGCGGCCAAGGAGGGTCTCTCGCGCTTATTGACCTGCAAAAATAAGCTCTTGCTCGGAGGGATACTCCGGCATAGGTTATTAGCTAAAAGGGGAAGAGAAGCGGCGTGGATGGTCGACGGGGGGTTCCGGCGGAGGTGATGGGGGGAACCCGACTCGATCTAGACCCAGATGGCCCAGCTCGAGGTGGTCAGGTCGTGTAGGGAAGGTGGCGATGAGTCGACAAGTCGATCTATACGTCTAAGGTGGACTGACGGGACTCCGGCCACTAGGGCAGAGCTGGCGGAGCTGGGATGTGAAGATCGAATCTAAAAGACGAAATGAAGCCTAAGGGATCTACCTGATGATCGCAGTCGACTGGGGAGGAGTCGCTGGTTCTTCGGTGATCTTCGCCTCGATGGAGCGTCACCTCCAGAGGCTCGAGCTCCGCCGGCGGCGGTGCACGACGACAAGGGTCATCGGACCTGGGCTGCACACCTCCAAATCATCACTCAGAGACTCGAACTCACTCGTTGTCACTCAAGGAACACGATGGAGGTCCTGGGAGTCGAAGACGAGAGCCAAAGGTACGGCTAATGGAGGAAGAAGATGAGACTACATAGTCGTAGGGATCCGGCAAAGATGGAGTCGGGCATGGCATTCTGATGCACGGATCTCTGGAAAGATCCCTGGGCGTGGATCAGGGATGAATCAAGGTTAATCAGGGTACGGGGTTTAGGGAAATGGTTGGCGGATCAGATCGCGAAAAATGGGAGAAATCAGGTCCTCAGTGCAGATCCGTGCAAAGTGGTCCAGGAGGGCAGTTGACCGGGGGTCAACGTTCCCCGTAGACCAATTAGGAGCCGCCACATATTAACTATTTGTAAATTAAATTAAAAATAGTAAATGGCTTTATTTCAAAATCTTTTCAAAATGAAAAATGTTTATTTATTTTCAAAGTATTTTTTAGTGATTTTTATTTATTTTTTTGAGATGTAAATTACGTATTTACATTATATTATTATTATTATTATATGCAGGTGTATATTCCTATGTGTTTTTATTTTTATTTTTAATTATTTTATTTATGTATATTTATTCCAATTTTATATTTTATTTATTTACATCGTAAAATATGGAATATAAAAAGATTTTTATTGAATTTTTCTTAATTATTTACAATGGTGAAATAATTACAACATTTATTCTATGTACATCGTATATATACACTGACGAGAGAGAAAGTATTTAGTTTTATTTTTATTTTATTTTTCCATTTTTTTATTTTTATTTTTACAAATATATACAAAATATGGGAAGCACAAATATATTTTTATTTTTAGAAAATAAATTATTTACATAAAGCGGGGCATTTACACCATGTTGAGTCACCCTATCTCTCTCTACTTATTTTATTTTACGGTCAGGCCCTTGTGGAGCCTTCCCTTGGGTTCATGTCACTCAATATTTATTCTAAATATTTCCCTCTTTTTCTTTATTTCTTTATTCTTTTATTTTTGCATAAAAAACATGCTAATTATTAATATTTACACAATGCATACTCTTTGTCAATTTATTTTATTTACACAAATATACATGGTGTTTAGCAAAGATTTTTAGCTATAATAAAAGAATAAAGAGTGATGAATGAGGATTCATCAACACGCTAGTGTATGTCCACATCACCCTCATTCACATGTACACATACACGTGTACATGCGCATCGTGCATGTCCTATTGATACATATTTTATGTGCAGGGTCATGGAAATAACGACAAAGCATGTATTCCCATGCAACCCTAATCAAATGACCACAAATCTTGGTTGGGATGAACTAGGTATCCCAAGTTTGGACCATAGAGAAATGGGTTGAATCTAGACGGAGTACGGGTATATGAGATGTATACCAGTACAGCACACCAAAGAATATATATCGGTAAATCCAAAGATAGCGAACTACATCTAGGAACTCGAGCATTCACGGTGGCTGATTAACATATGTATAACTAGAGATGTACCAGTATAATTGTGGGTTGATACTATGCACATCCCAAGCAAACAAGCGAATAAAATATGTTTCTTTAGCGTTGATATAAAACAATCTGGTAATTTATAAAGGGATCAAAATGCTGTGAACCCATCGAATCTTATATAAGACTAAATACAACAAAGTTTGGAGGATGTCATCATTGTCATGGCACCTATATAAACCATCAAAAGCATGGACGAAGACAAACTTTTATACCTGGGAGGTTATATTAATAATAGATAAAATTGGGATACATGTTATACAAATGTCAATTTTTATATTTTCTTAATGTGTCTTAGAAAATATATGATGGAGTTATTGAATAATAAATAACTTGAACTTCGTAAGATAGGAAAAATACCTTTTTTATTATTTTTGACTCGAAATTAAATTTGAACAAAAAGATCATTAAGTGTATATTTCTAAAATTGCTTAAATTACGCTCCTCGCAAGTCGCGACTTCAAACCAAATCCATTAATAATTAATCCTATCCAAATATATGATTTTTACTTAATTATATAATGTATTTTTCCTATTTACAAATAGCAATATTTTTAATTATGTTTTTTATAAAAAAAGAAACATAACTATACGATTAATATCCTTTTTTGAGTGAAATACGAGTAATCTCTGAATGATGAGTTGACGAACATGAAAACCCTACGGTAATTTACGTGAATTATTGTTCGTTTCATTGTAGGCAGGTAATCTGAATCAATCAAAAAAATAACCACAATATTTTATTCAATTTTTAATCAGCATGGTTTATGTTTATTTTACTTGAACAAGTCCTAAGGTCGAACTCAAGGAGACAAATGGACAACTTAAGATTTTGTCTATCAAATTCCGTGCACGATTTTCGATGCAGTATTTTTTTTGGAATTTTTAATGCAATTTTGAAATGCAAAATGCAAATGTGGCCAAACTTAGGGACTAAGATGCAATTTCAATCAAACGATGTCCAAAAATTACGAAACTTGGTAGAGATGTAAAATACGGCGAAATAATGCTCGTATTTTTTGTATTTTAGATGCAAGATGAATATTTAAAGAATTTTATGAATGCAAATGGTATGAATATCAATACTTCATTGTAATAAACATTAAACCTATTTATTTTCAAAGTATAAAATTGTCCAAGATCCATCACTAAGTGATTTATCTCAGAAAAATCCTAATCCGTGAAAATACGAGATAAAATGATTTTTATAGAACAAATTGTGCGTGCAAATGGAATTCTTTTTGGGCACAATGTGAAATGTAATTAATCCTCTAATCCATATTTTTTTGGCAATTTTTATAGCTATGGTTAATTTAATATGAATTTGTGAGGACAATTTGGATAAAATATGCGACTTTCCGCAAGAATATTGATTCTTAATTAAGCACATATCATAAAAATACAAAGCATCAGGCAATAAGTAGAGAATTAATCGAAGAACATCATGCAGATTTTTAATTAATAAAACAATGTAAGAAATAGGTTCAAATTACAGTCTCACTGCAACATTACAATTATTGAATTTAAATAGAAAATGCAAGGAGAGACTAAAGTGGAATTACCTAGTACCCCCAGGGTTTTACTTTAAAAACTATGAGGGGCACGTGCTCGGCATGTGCCCTTGTATGGCAAGGGCGGTTATGAAATTAGTTGGACCTCCTGGGTGGTTTGCAAAATGATCCAAGCGGTCACGTGCATTGCACGTGACCCTTGAAGTCTGGAAGCGTCTGCGAATAAGGAGGAACTCCGAGGGATTCTATGCAAGAAGTTCCCTCTCCACACATACGCCTCACATAGGGAGGGTCTAGAGTTGCCTGCCCGGTGTCACGACGGAGGCGTCTCAACTGTAAGGTGGAGGAGCGACGGTTGAGTTCGTGGTCGGTGAAGCACGAGGAGGCGGAGTCGGTGTTGCCGGCGTGGCTGCGGGCTCCTGGAAGCTCGAGATTTCCTGCAACGAAGTCGAGACGGGGTATCACGGAGGTTGACGAGCTCCTGCGGTGGTGATGGTTGCAGTCGGAGATGATGATATGTCGAAGCGTGCGGGCGAAGTTAGAGCTTCGATGCAAGATCCGAAAGTGATCAGGGAACTCGGTGATCGATGGAGGATATGGAATAGGGTGGAGACAGAGTTGTGGATCGGAGGTGGAAGGGTGACAGAGATAATAAGATGAAGGTTATAAGAGGGGAACCTAAGGTACATGCTCGACGGTAATATGGAGTGCCGGAGTAAAGAGAGCAGTGGCTGCAACAGTAGAGAGGCGACTGGATCTCGCCAAGGCAGAAGGATGTGGTGACGTTGTCACCACCACGCTCGGAGCTCCTTCGATTGATGGAAAACGGTGGAAGGATGTTGGTGGAGGGGGAGGCTAAGTTATATTATCGACGAGGGGCAGGTCTGGAGATGGTAGGAGATCGATGAGGATCTCATTGCAGATGCGATGTCGAAGCGACACAGCGAAATTGGAGAGACAGCAGCCGATGGCGAGATTCACGGGGGATTTGATTTGGGGAGATATTGGGTGATGGCCGAGATCCGCAGAGGTCGGGCAGCAATCGGCTATCGCAATATCGGAGAGGTGACCGCGAGATTCGCGGGAAGGCAATGATGTCGCGAAAATCATGGCGATCGGGAATGGATTTTGGGAAAGTGGGAGATAGATGAGCGGAGGAAGGAGGCGCACCTCGACTGTACGTTCCGTCGAGATCGTACGGTTGAGGTGATGCCACGTGGTCCTTTTTATTATATAGTATTTATTTAATTATTATTTTTTACTTTTTATAAAATAAACGGAAATAAATATAAAAAATGAGTGACATGTGGCAGCACCGGTAGTTGCCACGTGTTAGCTCTTGAAAGAAATGAAAATAAGAGGAAAAAATAAAAAAGAAATAGCAAACGACACCGAAACAAAAAAAATTCTTCCCAAAAGTTGCTCATCTCAATGAGATCTACAATTTTCATGAAGAGATCAAAACCAAAATCGATCATTTGCACTAAGTGATATTTTTCAGGGTATCCATGTACATAGAATACCTTGATTTTTGGGTTTTCTAAATTTTTTGTTATTTTTAAATAAGATAAAAATCTGGAAAAATTACAAAAAAATAAAATATAGATATTTACACATTAATCTATTTTTTTGGATTTTTACTAAATAAGAAAAAGAAGAAATAAAATAAAATGCGAAACGATAACTTTTGTACAAACGGTTAGTGTAGACACGGACTCTGTTAATTTCTTTGATTTCAATCTTATTTTGAAAGTGGATTTTTGTGCATTTTAGTAAAACTTTTAGCAAAGAAAATAGATGAAAAAGAAATAAAATAAAAAGAGTTGATTTATACATAAAATGATAGGTCAAAAACTGCTAAAATACAAAATGTACATAAGAGGCCTAAAACCAACTTTCACATATGAGCTCCGATTCACTTGAACTTGGTCTTGTTTTGAAGTTAATTGAACATACATTAATTCTAAAGTCAGTAGGATTAAATCGGACACTAGATGAGGAAGATATCAACGTTTTAGTCCAGAAATCCTATAATTAGGTTTTGAATTTCTGGTCCACTTATTTAGGTTAGTGATTTTTTGTATTTTTTATTTATTCTTATTAGTAATATGTACACAATGGAGGTGGTTTATGTCATCTAGAATTAGCATGAATTGGTTAAATTATGTAAGTTAGGCTATTCTGAAAGTCAATTGAGCTGAGATTTTTTGCTTCTTATTACATGTAATAATGAGTGATAAAATGTGATTATTGTTATACATGCATGAATGCTAATTATGCAAAATAAATGAAGAAATACCAATGAATTTTGGAGATTTGAGCTTAATTAATCATTTTTAGAGCGATAAATCTGAGATTCATCATGAATACAATCACATAATGATGATATCACCATACTTATCGGAGTTTAAATGATAGGAGGTAGCTGAGTTAGTTTGACGAGCATGATGGCTTGGAAGCGGAATATAAAAATACAACAACTAGTGTGTAAACAAATCGAACCTACTATGTTCGGTTCGTTGAGTATTTTTAGAGGCTCGGTTCGATTCGCTTCGATAAGATGAAAATGTTGTTCATGTTCGGTTCTGCTTGCCCTTGATTTATGGAGTTTCGATTCGATTCATTTAAGGTTTGATTAGTAATGAAGCTCTTTCAAATCTAAGTATCATGGGAATGTGGAACGATCGCATCCCTTCGGTATGTCTTGATCAAGGGACGTGAACTATTATGTGTATACCTTTTTTGAATCAATGTGCAAATTCCTCGTATATTTTGTCGAGGAAAAACACATATAAATAAATAAATAAATATAATATATTGTGCACCGAACTTTTAACGAACCGAACCTGAGTGAACCTACCATTTCGGTGTTTGATTCGTTTAAATAAATGAGACGAACCTATATCAAGGTTTGGCTCATTTCTTTTCGCCGAATCTATATCTAACCTTTAACGAATGAAGATACAAAAAGGTAGTTGAAAATGAATAAATGGATGGAGAGGAGAAAATTGAGTTGAATTTTTATATATACAACTCGATACTTATTAGATAAGAAGTGGATTTGACATGTTTAGCTAAAATGTAATAATATTATCTATTTGGGTTTGGGGTGGGTTCGAGTTCGTATACCCACAAGGCAATTCCAAACCCATACACGTACCTGCGTGGCTAGTAAATTCAAGACCCAGACCCATCCGAAAATAAATGAGACGGGTTTCGGATCCTTAAATATGATGGTTCGAGTCGGGTTCCCAATATATATACTCCAGATTGACATCCTTAATTCCGTCCTCCAATTAGCCAAATTAAACACATGATTATTTTAATTACATTTACACATTTATCCTCTTAGTTAACCACACATGCTCTTGTTTCTAGCTTCCTCCCTAATTTCCCAACTTTTTGGAGATCTGGATCGAATCCCTATATTTACTGTAGTCTTTTCCTTACCTCTATTTTTTCCTTTTCAACACGAGTCGATAATACTCATTTCTTATAAAAAAACATGAAGTTAACCAAGGCTTGGGGGGCTTAGCACTCCCCTCCGTCCGCACTGATCAAAAGAACACATGTACGACAAAGTCAAGCATACGTGATACACATCTATAACGAATTGAAGAACGAACACACTACAATGCCCATAACACATAATACGTGGCTTTTTTGCTAACACATGGACTAACTGGCCATAAGCAGAGGCACGACTCTGCAAACGCGTGGGAGGAATGAGAAGCAATCAACCATTCGATAATTGCCTACTTCTGGAGCCACTACCAGGAACTCATGCAGACGTACATAAGCAAGTATTTGATTACATTCAATTTACTTGTAAATATACATTGAGGGTTTAAAGATCCGTTGGGAGTACAAAGTCAAGTTAACATAGACGTTTGATTGATGACAACATAAGCATTCAATGCGACCCGGTATCTAAAATTGTGCAACTTTCGATTCCATATATCGAAGATTCGTCGCAACATGGATGGAATTTTTGTAAGAAATAGGGTAGGAAGGCACGACCAAGTACATGACACGTGTGACTACGACAAATGATTTTCAAATAAAACAAGGGAATAAATTCTTTCTACATCCCGCTTATTTGCCTTTTTTTGTCTACCACCGAATACTTTCTCACTTATTACTCTATTTCTAGAAAACCGCAACCTGTGCCTCGAGTTGCTATATGGTCAACATCCAATTAGCCTATCCTCATCCCTCTATTGCATCGAAGAGACCATCGAGTTGAGTCATGTGAAAGAGAAACTTCACCGTGTGTCTCAACCAAAAAGAGGTCACCATCTATTACCATATTTAATAATAACCTTCTTCTTAATACAAATATATGTTTACCATCGGAGTAGAACCTTGAGCTTTTTAAAGGGGTAGCCAAGTATAAGACTATCATGTATGATTAAAAACGAAAAAAAACATTACATTTTCAATTGATTTTTTTAGATAGACGCGCGTGTTTTTTTCTTCAAATGATTGTTTTTTTACAAAAAAAAATAAAATTTAAATCTTATTTAAATCTACTAGTAAGGTTGTGACACATCACAATGATTATGATATTCATCAATCGTCCTGGAAACATCGCATACAGATTTAGAACACACACATTTCAACAAATAGATCTATTGCAGGAAAACAAGCAAGTAAAGAAGTAATGCATGAGCATAATTCATTTCATTCATAACATGATATACACCAAAATTATATCAAAAGCATCATATCCACGATAGAACAAACACAAGCAACTGTCCCATCAGAGTGTAAGTACAAAAGCTGTCTCTCATATAAAAAAGTACGAGTCAAAAACTACCACAAAAAACCATCAAGTACGCACCCTAAAAGTGCAACTGAAATCGAATGCACCAAAACACCAGAACCATACGCTACTGCTACATCGGATCCTACGAACATGTTTCTTTTCACGAAAAAGGGTACGTTATTAACAAAGTTGTCCGATATGAATATACTTAAATGACGGGTAAAACAACATGTAATTGGGTAAAAGTAGCAAGCAGTGTACTTCTGAGCTGAAACAAGTGCACGTAAATGTGAGTATCACTCTCGGAAGTAAAGGCTGCAAGTGGAATCCTACCCTCACATTAATATTGGTTTTAAAATCGATATTCTCTTTTAAGGCTTTTTCGACACATTGTTAGTAATGGAAACAGTCTGTTGTCTTGACTACGAAGGCCTCACACCATGACTCCAAGATGGTTAGGGGATCTCCGCAGGCATGCATGAAGTGGATGTAGCATAACAAAGTTTCCAACACTTTACTAACCTTCACACTTTCCTTCGAGATTATCACTAGCATTTCATTGGTAGTTTCTTGTCTCCCACAATTAATCACATTTCAACCATATCGGCATGTCCAACATGATTATCTTTCAAGTAATTCAACACTAGTACAACGAGGCTGGTTGAAGCAACTCATTTAGCAACCACTGTGCGTGGTAGACACAACTCAAGTGAGATATGTGTTTATAAGATATATTTTTTAACTCAAACTATAAGCAGACCCACGACCACCTTCCATTTTCTTCGGATACAGGGCAAATCTGTAAGAACACATCCTTTGCTAACCACATCCTCGAACCCCCCTTAAAGAACTAAGACAAATAACCAACTCGAGTGATCAACCCTCGTTAGCCCATCACATTAATACTATGATGCAGAGCGAAGACCATACTACCAAGCACACATCTCGGAAGGAAACATCTCCTGGCAACCCGACAAGAATCTCAGGATGGCGTCGAGAATTATGCATCACCTAGTCAATGTAACAGGGGTTGCGACCATCTAGTCTTCTACCCAAAGGCCCAAGGGTGCTAGCCCATCCCTGGGCGACACCTACTCCTCTACCCATGGTGACATGGGAAACCGTACCGCGCATGTCACAATCCTCAACACGGGAGAGTACCTCGACCGTGGAGATCACCAAATAACAATACACGAAGGAAAAGGGTTCCATCTGCGGCACAACAAAATGCCATACAGATTCAAAGTATTCGTATTGGAATAAAATCAACATTGATCTGGACTTTCACTTAGTTACCTCATTTTCATTCCTTATCCATTTAGCATTCAGGTTATCTGTCACGATTCATCGTTTAACCACTCATGATTTAGATATAAAATATCTCACTGTAGTTAGGTAATTAACTTATTTTGATGACTAATATTTGCTAAGGTAATGACTCATTACATCGATCAGACCACTTCTTTAGTTGATCATAGTCGTAGGCCATGAGTTGGTGCTACCAATTGATGTCCAGTTTTTGTTTCAGATTTAAAAATAAATTATACATGTGGATAGAGAATTCAATAAGGAGAAATCTGACTTATATTTCACATTTTTTGATCACTGCTCTAAAAAAGAACGTAGATGAATGCGATGGGTTGTCCAAATTCATGTCCGATTTTCATCTTCAACTTCGAACAAATTACATGTTTGTATAGAGTATGGAACAATGATAAATCTAAAATCCGACGCCTACTCCTCTATAGAGCATGGAACAAATTACATGTTTGTATAGAGCATGGAACAAATTACATGTTTGTATAGAGGATGGACAATGGTAGAGCATGGAACACTGATAAATCTGGAACAACGATAAAGCATGGAACAATGATAAAGCTCCATATTGTTCAGATCATCGATCTCTCGAAAATCGTGATGGAAGTCGATGATACGATATGAAATCCGACTTCACATGCATGAAGATGATCCATATATCATATCGATGCGAGGACTATAAATATGTGGTGTATGAAAGAAGTGTGACCCAACAATAAGGCGGGAAATCAAAATTCACACCTTTTGGAGACCGTTCTTCGGATATCTCCTCCATCCCAAAATACGTGATTTCAAGGTACTTAGCGTGAAATGCATGATAGCACAATGTGGACCTCGTCGCCCTCTTCGAAACGGTGCCTTCAGATCGCAAATCGGATGCCGGAAAAGTTATCGACGATAGAGCTCCGACGATGTGTGTTGATAAAGTGACTAAGTGGTTCAACCACTTAGCCTTTGTATAGACTCGGGTTTGCGACTCAAAAGCCGTAAACCACTGTATTTCTCGCGTAACTTTCGCATACGATGTCCGTTTTCGATGGTCTTGAGTCTCGAAGAATACTAGAAGATAAAGTCCTTATTTGTTCACTTTGGGTGTTGGATCAAGTTGTAAAATGAGTTTTAGTATTTTGGTATTTTTGGGATTTTACAGGTTGATTTTTCAAATAGTTCATCATATCATTTTTATGATGTTTTTCAAAATGCGATGAATATAACAATCTAAACGTTTCCAGCTCCGTCCCTAGTTTTAATTACCGCATAAATTAAAAAACATAAAAAAAATCACTCATTAGAAAACGCCAAAAATTATCTTATTTACAAGGAGCAATAAAATAACGGGACAGAGAAATGAGTTTAAATATCACTTGACAAGAAAGTGGGTTTCGAACACAACTCTACAACACAACGAACAAATGATATAACATCAGGCCATTAAGTATATTTGTATTTTTTCTTTCAACGATTTATGTATTTCAGAATTAAGGAAGGGTAATATTAAAAATTTAATACATTATGCAAGTGAAACATACGAATCATGGAGGAGTTAGTGTCTAGGCCCCGTCTATTATTGTTTTTTCAGTGAAAAGTCAAGATAATGCCCGTTCTCTCTTCCTTTCTTGATTTATTCGTAAAGAAAGAAATAAAACAAACTTAAGACAGTTCTAAAACATCTATTTCTATTATTACAAAATTTTCCACAACTTTGGTTTTGATTATTGATTCAAGGGTTCCACGGATCTTGATGTACTGTTGGATCAACGGTCAGGATGGTCAGGCTCAGATTTCTCCCCTTAAGTCCTACCTCCATCACGCGCGCCACATGCCCGGACTCTCCGTGCACTCCACTCTCCACTGCACGTTCTCGCCGTTCTCCCTCGCGACCTCACCAGATCGACCCCTCACCGCCTCCTCCTCGTCCCCTCCTCGTCCCTCCCGCACCCTAAACCCAACGCGATGTCCGTGTAAGTTCTTTCCCCGATCTCGTATCTCAGCACCCTCTCGTATTTAAGCTTCCCGTTGGTGATCCGGTTATTTGATCACAGGGTCGCTTCGGCTCCGGGGAAGGTTCTTATCACCGGCGGGTACCTCATCCTGGAGAGGCCCAACGCCGGGATCGTCCTCAGCACCACCGCCCGCTTCTACGCCATCGTCAAGCCCATCTACCACGAGATCAAACCCGAGAGCTGGGCGTGGGTACTTGCCTCTCACTCTTCATGATCTCATCTGTACTTTGATCCCATTGTTCTTGGATTTGATGCACATCGTGAATCGAGATCAATTTTAGTTCGTTAGCACATATTGATAGAAGTGATTACTTGAACGGTGAACTTCATCGCATCAGGACCTGTTTTGACTAGCAATTTCACGTGATTTTACTGTATGTGATGCTATTACATCATGATCGTTACCGCAGTTGTCTTCTTTAAAAATACTGTTCAATTGTAAGAAGTTACAGGCATATTCATCATTCGTGTGCGTTGTGGGAGCTGGACAAGCCGGGAAGTATGATATTTCTTCACTGTGAAGAAAATTCATCAGTGTTTCAACTAGGAGTCAAAATTTTGGTTGTTATGCTTCTTTTCAACAATACATGGAATCAGTAGTTGTCATTTATGCTTTATTTTTGTAGGCTTGGGCGGATGTGAAGTTGTCATCACCCCAGCTTTTCCGAGAAGCAGCGTACAAGCTATCACTGAAGAATTCAACCCTCCAGTGCACGTCGTCTAGGTAAGTTTCCTCTCGGAGATAATGGTCCATCAGTTTATTTGCCTTTTGTGGTTGTATAGTGCGGAAATTACTCATCACGTGGAAATTGCATCCCGAATCAGGGAAAAAGACATCCGGGTATCATGTTCACAGACATATGCTATTACTGATAAGCACTTGCACATAATCCATGCCACAACATATGATATGTTTCTATATACTGCTTGCAGTTATGGGTACCGACGCTCAATAAAGATTGCACATCCACTCCGTCAGGATTGATATACAATAGGCTAGTAATCTGCGACATCATGTTGGATAATTTCCAGGAGGGGCTGTTTATAGCAGTTAGAGTTGAAAGGTTACTTGTTGTTAGACGTGCCAAAAGACGCAACTCCAATCGCTGAGGGAAGTTAGTGCCCACATAGACGCATGCTCCATGCTTACCTATTATATATTTTTAAAGAAATCTTTCAGCTACCTATTATACACAAACAGATCCATCTCTATATCAGCACTGTAGTCAGCCAACAGGCTTAGTCAATCCACACATGTCGTGTTATGGTCAACAGGCTTAGTCAGTCACATCTGAAAAACTTTTCATGTTATGTTCTTTTCTCTCAATTTTTGTTTTCAAAAATTCCAAGTTAACTCGGTATTGCCTCAGGGATTCTTCTAATCCGTTTGTAGAACGAGCAGTAGAATATGCAGTGGCTGCTGCTAAAGCAATTTCTGCTGGCACGGACAGCAGAAATGTGCTGAACAAATTGCTCTTGCAAGGTTAGACTAGCAGGTTAAATTTACCACTTCCAACAATTTGTTGGATCCTAAACTGACGTATATTACTCTTCAACAATCACTGAATGCACACATACCTTCAATTTATTCCTAGTTTTGCAGGTCTTGATATCACAATTTTAGGCTCCAATGATTTCTATTCCTTTCGGAATCAGGTATTTATCACCCAAATTTTTATTATTTTGACTTTTGTCCTCTCTGAACTTCATCATTGTGTAATACTACTCAGTCCAAATCCACATTTATGCATTATTTCATAATCCTGTCAATTTGCACTAGGTGATGAGAACCATACTTTGATATCAATAATTCTATATCCGCGTCTTTGAGTATGTCGGCACAGTTATCAATTGTTATCTTAGTTCACAGGAAATGATTAACAGTCTTATCTATTAACACTATTTACATGGATGCACATATATCTATAATGGTCACTTCAAACTTCTGCCATGCTTCATGTGATTCAAGAATGGGTTCAGATGACCAATCTCAAGTATTCCATACATCTATCTTGCACTCCTTGCATATATTTTTTGACCCAGGATGTTGTCTAGAATTTGAAACATTGGTGGGTAACAACAATGGAAATGGTTGGATTCTTTTGAAAGCAAGGGCTAGATACCAATGCAACATTTGTTATTAACTTATTACCACATGTTTGTCTGGTTTAAATCTGGACCAGTGTGAAGTTGAGTCCTTAAAAATGGACACCAAAGTTCGATCAGTTACTGAACTATATTAGCACGAGCTGAGAGGGATATAAAGTTCAGTTTAATTGCACAGTTGGATACATGATCCAACTTAGGTTTGATATGATTGTTTTAAAGTGCTCTAGCAGTGAGGTGATTTTCTTGTTTCTATGGGAGGTGTGATTCTTGAGTCGGTTGAGAAGCAAGTCTAAATTTATACAACAACTTTAAAAAATATACAAGTATCTATGCATAAAGTACACTTTACTAGAAGATAATATAAATATCTCACAGGAAGGATGTCTGACTTCTTATTAGTTAAATATCTGAATAAGCATATAAAATAATGCAGTTATTAAATAGCTGATATAATGAACTTAGTACTCTTAGATAATCCTATCATACAAATGCTTAACAAATAAGATTTACAAAAGAACTAAATAGTAATGTTATACTGAAATGCCTTTGAAGAGTATTCCTCCAAAGGTAAATAACAGTTATAAAAAAAAGCTACACTTTCTGTTAGTATATTACAGTCTTTTTAACAAACAAAATGATGATATATAAATTATCATGTTCACCTTGGAATATCATATAGTTACCACTGTATCAATTATACCAACTTAATGGATGGACGCATCCTCGACATCTGACCCTTTTTTCCTTAAGAAAATCTTATCAACTTAAAAGCAGTTTATGATAAAAAATCAATCAACTAAGGTTTACGCCTAGCTTTTGCTTTGCTTGGCGCAAGCCTCAGCTCACTATTCCAAGTCTTAAGCGCCAACATGTTTGACCGAGGCTTAATTTTTAATGAGTGAGACTGCTCATCTTGATGCATAAAATGCCGATCACATCAAGTCTAATTTGTTAAATCAATGAGTTGAGATTTATACCTTTGTTAACAATGACATTTGGGGTACATTGGCATTTTATATGCTCTCTAGATGCGTTTGAAAGTGATGAGCCATCATGGACAGCTTCACTTCGAGTCTGCGTGGAACACGATATATGGTTTTGACTGTCATTCTACTTCGAATCGAAATGAAACCCACTCTAGGAACTGCCTAGTATTTGGATTCTATTGTTGTTATAGGGTTGCGATTCGATGCAAAAATCTCATATCTCCTGACTTCCGTTACTCAAATCTTAAACTATGTTGAAGAGAACACAACCCTGGCTTCATGTACATGCATACAATAACCACTTACATGTCACAATCCAGTCGGAATATAAACCTAAAACATGTTACATGGTTTTGATTTTGTCAAGTACTTAAAAAGGAAAAGAAACCCGGGGTAGGAACTCCCTAGTAGTTGGAATTTTCTGTTATAGGGATGATAGTTGTGCGGATGCCATATCTCCTACTTTCGGTTAGAGAATACCACCCTCCCTTTTTTCACATGCATACAGTAACCATTTACATGCCATAATCCGCATTGTAACTCACCTACTCATCACAAGCGCAATTTGCATTCATGCACCTAAGCAAGCGTGCTTAATATTATGAATCATGATTTTCTTCAACTGTCATGCGAGGAAAGAAAATGGATGTCTCCAGATATGCTGAAGTTAATTTTCATAAATAATTATACGAAGATCGCGTTATTAAGAAGCACAACATTTTCTTTGAAATTCCTGTATCCTTGTCCATGATGTAATGATATAGTATACGTATCAAAACAATTTTCGTATCATCTTTCACCATGATCTACTTATTCTTTTTTATCAATTTTCACCATGATCCAATATGGTAAAAGAATTGAATATGGTATGTGCAAATAAATCCAGATTGAAGCACGTGGTAGTGCTTTGTTACCCGAAACGCTAGAAGCACTTCCAATCTTCTCTTCAATCACATTGAATACTGAATACGCCAATGGGACGATCTCTGGAGATAAATGCAAACCCGAGGTTGCAAAAACTGGACTAGGGTCATCAGCGGCAATGACTACATCAGTAGTTGCAGCTCTTCTTCAGTACTTTGGAACTGTCAATCTTCCATTGCCTGCTTCGGATCTCTCGAATGACACGAAGGTTTCTCATGATCTGGACTTGGTACATATTATAGCTCAAAGTGCACATTGCATAGCTCAGGGGAAAATTGGCAGTGGATTTGACGTCAGCACTGCTGTTTATGGCAGCCAGCGATATGTTCGATTCTCACCTGCAGTTCTTTCTTCAGCCCAGGTATGCTCTTCAGTAAGACACTCCATGTCCATCTTTTTTTAACGTTCCACGTCAATTGTCAACATTAATAGATCTTTCCCTCTTTCTATGTGTGCCTGGGATGGGGGGTCTAAATGGTATTGCACAACTTAGTGTGATATCCATAAAAGTTTCAACGTCACAAGTAATATCAATTTCCTCTAGAAGTAGCTTCTTCAAGGAAGAAAAAATTGGGGTTGCTTTGCTGAGGTACCCCCAACATCTGTCCAAACTCCAAAGCGATGCTGGCCCTTAGATGTTGATGCCTATTGGATCTAGCGAAATACTAGACACAGGGGACAAGAATCCTGCTCCAGTGAAAGTCGTCGTTTTCGTCAAATTCCAATGTGACTGTTGCCGCAAATGTTTACAACCCACCCATACATTTATTAAAAAATATTGAAAAAGTTCAGATTACCAACATACAACAACAACAATAAAGCCTTTTCTCACATTAAGTAGGGTCGGCTATATGGATTTTTTGCCTTTATTCAGATCTATCTTGGGTCATTCTCAGACTTAGATCCAAAAACTAAGACCCCCTTCCGATAGTCTCATTCCGACACTTCTCGGGCCTTCCTCACCCTATCTTAGCCTGCTCAACATCTCAAAGCTCACATATTCTAACTGGTGCATCAACCAGCCTCCTTTGCAAATGGTCAAACCATCTTAAGCGGTTTTCTCTCATCTTATCCACTATCGAAGCTGCACCAACTTTCCTTCTGATCCCATCATTTCGAATCCGAACTTTACGTGTATGACCACACTTCCATCTTAGCATTTTCACTTTTGTTATTGTCAATATCTGCACATGTCTATGGTTCATAGGCCAACATTCAGATCCATAGAGCATAGCAGGTCTCACGGCTGCTTTGTAAAACTTCTCTTTAAATTTTAGAGGGATTTTCTTACCACATAGAACAGTAGAGACTGCTCTCAATTTTAGCCAAACTTCATTTATTCTACGAGTAACATCTCCATCGATTTCCTCATCATTTTTCAAAATAGATCCCAAGTATGTAAAAGAATATTTTTTTTGAATGTTATTATCACCAATCTTTACCTTGATTCTTTTACCACTACCATCAAATGTGCACTCCATCCATATATTCAGTTTTAGCCATAGTTATATGTCCTTTAGTGTATATGGCATGTATGCAAGCCTCAAGCTTCTCATTTACTCAATTTCTAGTCTCATCAATCAAAATAATATCAACGAATAACATACACCAATGTATCTCATCCTGAATGTGACTAGTCAACTCGTCCATAATCATGTAAAAAGTAATGGACTCAAAGCTGAACCTTGATGTAAACAAATGCTGATGTCAAAATAGTTAGTCTTCCTAGACTGGACCTTATATAAGATGAAGCCCCATCATACATATCTGTTATAAGGTTAATGTATACGACGGGTACTTGTCCTTCTCTAAAACTCTCCATAAATCTCTCGTGGGACAAAATCTTAAGCTTTCTCCAAATCAATAAAAATCATATGGAGGTTATTCCTTTTAGCTCTGTAAATCTCCATTATTCTCCTCAACAAGTGGATAGCTTCAATAATTGAGCGACCTGGCATGAATCCAAATTGATTTTGTTTTACTTTGGAAACTTGACTCAACAATTTTTTTATCACATGTTCCCAAATTTTCATAGTATGACTCATCAGTTTGATACCTCTGTAATTCGAACAATTTTCAGTGTCTCCGTTATTCTTATAAAGAGGCATTACGATGTTTCTTCTCCATTCTTCAGGATTTTCTGGCTTCGCCAAATAACATTGAATAAATTTATGAGCCAAGTCAAATCACGTTTACTTAGAATTCTCCATATTTCTATAGGAATGTCATCATGTCATACACTATTCCATTTTCATAACCTTCAAAGCCTTGTCTAGTTCTTTTCTTTATATTTATCTATAGACTGTAGGATTCAAGTAACTTTTACTACTAGCTAGATCTCCAAGAATAATCTCTTTATTTCCTTCCCAATGAAAAACTTATGGAAATATTGCTTCCGGTTAGTATCTATATCCTTTTGAGTAACAAGCATGCGCCCTTCATCATCCTTAATGCATCTCACTTGAGAAAGATCTTTGATCTTTCTTTCTCTTGCTTTGGCCAATCTGAATATATCCTTCTGACCCTCCTCAGATTCAAGATTTTTGTACAAAACTACATAAACATTTGATTTAGTTTCATTTACAACCTTTTTTATCTTGATTTTTGCGACTCGAGTAGCCACTTCATTTAAAAAGGGAAAATACACAATGTGCCCTTATTACACAACGAGATAGAGGAGGGCCTAAGGTTCCAAAATCTACAAAAGGATAAAGATTATAATAAGTCAATATAAAAAAATCCAAAAAGACTCTCCAAATTCACTTACAACCTTTTATGCTTCCTTCTTAGCCTATTTTGTAGTTTGTGACGATTTCCTCTATTCCATCCTTATACATAGCTTTAAGCCGGCTCTTTTAACTTTAAGCTTCTCTTGCACCCCTTCACTCCACCACCAAGTATTTCTTTGACACGGTACTCCTCCTTTTGATTCACCTAACATCTCTTTATCCATCTTTCGGATACAGATGCTACCGTCTCCCACATCTCGTTTGCACTTACGTTACAATACCAAAATAAGTCTTCTAAAACCTTCTCCCTGAAGCTTGATTGCTTCAATTGAAGATTCCACCATCGAGTTCTAATGATCTTGGGAACCATCATTTTCTTTACTGGCCATTTTATTTGCACAATTGTGACTAACAAGCGATGTTGCATTGTCAAACTCTCTCATGGGATTACTTTGCAGTCTTTGCAATACAACCGATCTTTTCTCCTCAACGCAAAGTAATCTATCTGTATTTAGTCATGCCACTCTTATAAGTAATTAAATGCTCCCCCTTTTCTCGAAAAGAGTATTTTTCTATGAAAAGATCATAAGCCATTACCAAATCCAGAATGATTTTTTTCCCTCTTCATTCTATTCCCAAAGCCATGGCCTCCATGAACACTAGCATATCTCTTTGTGAGATTCCTTGTATAATCTTATTCAAATCCTCCCAAAAAGCTTGTTTAATCCTTTCATTTAAACTAATTTGATGTGCATAAACTGAGATGGTATTCCAAATTTCTTCTTTGAGCACCAATTTTAGCAAAGTAATCCGATCCCTGAATGTTTGCACCTCAACCATAAAATCTTTCAAATCTTTATGAACAATCACTCTAACACAATTTCTGCCCTTCTCTTTACCTTAAAACCATAATTTAAAGCATGTCTTCTCGATCTCCCTTGCTTTCTCTCCAATCCATTTTGCCTCCTGGAGACATAATATCTGAATCTTCCTTCTTTCTATCGTATTTGTTAGAAGAGAGGAGTCTTCGTTATAATTCATAGGAAAACCCTTGGCTCTCTTATATAGGGAGAGGCCTTACGGGTAAATTACATGGATGCCTAAATAGAAGAAAGAAATAGAAAACAAGGTACATAAACATATGATAATACTAGAAACTATCTCTACACTCCCCCTCAAGGTGGAGCATAGATGTCGATCATGCTCAGCTTGGATGAACATCTCTGGAAAGGTCCTCTGAGCAAAGGCTTGGTGAATACATCGGCAGTCTGATCTCCTGAGATAACATGGGCCGTGGATATCAATCCTCTCTGGATCAGGTCCCTGGTGTAATGACAGTCAACTTCAATATGTTTGGTCCTCTCATGGAATGCTGGATTGTTGGCGATGAACAATGCTGCCTGGTTGTCACACTGAAGCTTCATAGGTAGAGATACAGCTACATGTAGATCCTCTAATACGGAGCGAACCCACATCATTTCCGTGCTGGCTTGGGCCATTGCCATGTATTCGGATTCCGCACTGGATCTTGCCACCACCGTTTGTTTCTTGCTTTTCCAAGAAACCAGAGAGCCTCCAACGAACACTGCAAACCCTGAGGTTGATTTTCTGTCCTTAGGGCATCCTGCATAATCTGCGTCTGCACACGCTGAGATGGATAAATCTGCACCCTTTCTGAATAGTAGCCCTAATCCTGGAGTAAACTTCAGATACCTCAGTATCATGTGTATAGCATCCATGTGAACCTGTCTGGGCTGCTCCATAAACTGACTCACCCGGCTAACTGCAAATGCAATGTCTGGACGAGTTATAGTAATGTAGAGGAGTTTTCCCACCATCTCTCTATATCTCCTCTTATCCACTTCATCAGTATCATCATCATATAACTTCATGCTGGGGTCCATGGGGATGCTTGATGGTTTGCACCCATCCATACCAGTCTCAACCAGGAAGTCTGTAATGTACTTCCGTTGTGTCATCACCAGACCATGTGCATTCCTTGCAAATTCCAACCCCAGAAAATATCTTAGGGTTCCAAGATCCTTTGTAACAAACTGACGACCTAGGAATGCCTTCGCCCTTGCTATGCCCTGAATATCATCTCCTGTAACAAGAATATCATCCACATAGACCATTATGACAACCGTACCTGTCGAGGACTTCTGGACAAACAACGAATGGTCAGCATTGGACCTCTTGAATCCCTGGTGCTCAATTAGGTTGGACAGTTTCTGGAACCATGCTCGTGGACTCTGTTTAAGTCCATATATAGCCTTGTGAAGTCTACATACCATATGCGTCTCCCCCTCAGCAGTAAACCCGGGTGGCTGCTGCATGTAGACTTCCTCCTGTAAGTCCCCGTACAGAAATGCATTCTTGACATCTAGCTGATAAATGCTCCAGTCACGAACTACTGCAACAGACAGGAGGATACGCAGAGTCGAGTGTCTCGCCACTGGAGAGAAAGTATCCATGTAATCAACGCCATATGTCTGTGTAAATCCTCGGGCGACTAAGCGTGCTTTGTACCTATCCAATGTGCCATCCGCATGATATTTGACTGTGAAGACCATTTGCAGCTTACAACTGATGCATCAGGAGGTGCAGGGACCAAAGACCATGTGCCACGGGACTGCAAGGCCCCCATTTCTTCTTCCATAGCTAGTCTCCAGCATTCACTCTTCAAGGCTTCCTAGTATGTCCGTGGTATGTCCACGGAAGACAAAGCTGTGGCAAACTTCTGGAAATCACCTGTGAGTCGGTGGAAGGAAACCTGTGAAGCAAATGGATAGGATGCACACTGTCGTCTCTGTTTCCGAATAGCAATCGGAACATCCAGATCATCATCTGGGTCCACCTGTAAGGAGTCATCCTGCATATGTTCCGAACCTGACCCGTCAGTAGTAACATCATCTGAACATACCTGAGGCTTAGTGATTGGCTGATCTGCTGTCTGAGCGGGACCTGACCGACGCGTATAGTGGTTAGGAAATGGTGATATGATTCGCCGTGGAATGGGTGGAGGTGGTGGTGGAGGTGGAGGTGGAGGTGGTGCTGGCATAGGAACTGACACAGGAGACGAGTCAGGTGTAAGACAGGTAGGTGGTGGTGGAACCAAAATATCATCAGCGGTGGTGGATGGTACCATACTGTCCCCGACTGGCGAGAAATACATGACCGACTCGAAGAAAGTGACATCCGCACTAACAAAGTACCTGTTGGTAGTAGGATCATAACACCGGTATCCCTTCTGGGTTCTTGAATACCCAACGAAGACGCACTTGACTGCTCTTGGAGAGAGCTTGTCAAGTCCAGGAGATAGACGATGGACAAACGCCACAGCACCAAAGACACGAGGTGGCAGTGAGAATAGCTCTTTGTCTGGAAAAATAAGAGAAACGGGTATCTTCTCTCCAAGGACAGAGGACGGACATTCTATTGACCAGATAGCATGCAGTAAGGACAGCATCCCCCCAGAAAGAAATAGGAGCACAACTTTGAATCAATAAGGTACGAGTGATATCCAAGAGATGGCGATGCTTTCTTTCCGCCACACCATTTTGTTGGGATGTATATGCGCAGGTGGTTTGATGAATAATTCCCTTCAATGACAGAAATTGAGAAAGAGAACGTGTACAAAATTCCAGGGCATTATCAGTCCGAACATATTTGACTGAAGAAGAAAAAACATTCTGCACTTCATTAATCAAATTTTTAATAACATCTCCTGCTTCAGACTTATTCTTCAGAAGAAAAACCCAAGAGACACGAGAAAAGTCATCTACTACCACAAGATAGAACCTGTGCCCCTGGTGATCGGGAACACGACTCGGACCCCATATATCTATATGTAACAACTCGAAAGGGGAGCTACTGCTCCGACTCTGACGACCTGGAAAGCTCGACCTGTGATGCTTTCCTAACTGACATGTTTCACAACGAAACGACGAACTTGGGGAAATCTGTGGCAGAAGATGGCGCATCTTCTGGAGCGGAAGGTGACCAAAACGAAGATGCCAAATGTAAGGTGAGACTGGACCAACAGAGTGAGCGGAGATGCCAGCATAGGATTCCCGGACCAGCCGATATAGACCGTTCTGCTCAGAGCCACAGCCAATCACCTTGCCCGTGAGTATGTCCTGAAAAATGAGAGAAGACGGGTCAAATATAGCTCGACAATTCAAATCCTTTGTAATCTGACT
The DNA here is from genome assembly GCA_037367405.1 of Ottelia alismoides. Classification (NCBI taxonomy): domain Eukaryota; kingdom Viridiplantae; phylum Streptophyta; class Magnoliopsida; order Alismatales; family Hydrocharitaceae; genus Ottelia; species Ottelia alismoides. The sequence goes on from JAZKJV010000595.1 coordinate 983,648, forward strand.
AATAGACAGCAAATTCAGTGAGAACTCAGGGGCATGTAAAACATTCTGTAGCTGCATAGTGGAGGATAAGAAAACCTCCCCCTGGCCAACAAGGGGTGAGTGGGAACCATCTGCTATCTGTACTGAGCGACCTGGAGGAATAGCCCTGTAGGCCTGTAATCTACCTCTATCTCGACACAGATGATGTGTAGCTCCGGAATCTATAACCCAGTCAGATATATCATGTGAAGGTATGAAGGCTGATGATCTACCTGAGGAACTGGCAGCGGCGGAAGAACTGGCTGAGGCTGTGGCAGCAATATCTGAAGAGCCACCAGATGAATCACCAGAAGACTGTGGCATAATATCACGGAGACGGGCCACGAGTTCGTCAAATCTATGATCTGCAGTAGACGGTAATGGAGACTGTGAATGCTCTGCAACCCGTGCCGATGCTGGGAACCCATGCTTTGAGTAGCATGTCTCCTCTGAGTGTCCAGTTCTGTGACAATATGAGCACGTCTGACTGACTCGACCGCCTCTTCCCTGAGAGCCACGGCCACGTCCACGACCACGCCAAGAAGATGGTCCACCTCTCCCACGCGAAGCTGCCATCGCAGATGGGGGTGGAGTAGAAGAGCTGGAGGAAACTGGGATACGACTGAGCCTCCTGTATACATCCTCCACTGGAGGAATGACTGCATCTGCTAAGATCTGTGACCGTGCAGCATCATACTCAGGATCGAGGGCAGCAAGTAGAACGCCCACCATGGTGGCGTTCCGGAACGTCTTCTGCTGCTCTGGAGTAGCAGTCAGAGGAATGGTACTGTAGAGCTTCTCGAACATCCCTCTTAGGGATGTGTATAGAGAATGGAGAGGTCTGCCGGCCTGCTTCATCGTAAAGATGTCATGCTGAAGCTGCAACATCTTTGTCTCATTTCGCACCTGCGAATATGTAGCAGCAAGAATGTCCCACATTGCCTTAGCAGTGGGCTGATGTAGGACATCATTCGCTATCTCCATCGTCAACGTACCAGACAACCATACTTTTGCGTAAGCATCATCGGCCT